>OX579652.1:1617213-2181179 GCA_951230895.1 Carpatolechia fugitivella | reverse complement strand
CTCCACTTAAGTGAAGGAGGCTCATAGTCCAGCTGTGGACTGTAGCGAGCCGTTGATGTTGATGTGACAATCTTACGCAATGAGAGTATAAATCGGTGTTTTGGTATTTGTTTATTCATAAACCCTTGAGCTAATCCAACCCTTAAGTTGCAACCAAATGAAAGTTGATTTCTTGTGTGGGATAGTGAAATTTAAGCATACTACTTTGTGTACAGAAAGCAATATAATTATTTTCTCGGTCCAGCACTCTTCAGTAATATACAACATACGGAGCTGGGTGATGCTATATTTAGATCATTTTTAGTGCAGGTTTTAACTACATTCGTTATTGGGACGCTCGGTTTGTAGACATTACGCTATCGAAGTTCGTTTGCTAAATATAAAACAATGATCTACAATATCAAAACCACAACACCCTGTATGGCTGTATACAACAGCTGAAATAGAGTGGTTTAAAAGTCACATTTCAATAAACGGATTGAATTGAACGCCGCCGTTCCAATTCGAGCGAAAATTCAATACCGACTCTGCATAACCTCTGCATGCATGCATGCGACATGCATGTTTACGTTCGCATGCAACTTGCATGTTCGCGTTTGCATGCCAAGGGCACGCATGACATGCGAAATGGGCCAGCCGGATATCGGACCATATTTCATGCGTAATGTCCTTTTTAATTATCTCATTTTTCCGGATTTTCGATGAGATTCGATTTTTAAAAGCACAGCGTGGTTTTATAATGCTCAGTGGTTTATCCTGTTCATATGTTTTTATTTAAAAGTATCTAGTAAGCAAGTATATATCTGAAGAGCCGTTTTCATTTTGATTTTCCTGCGGGTGGTAACCCTTTTGCAAGTCAAAAATAAAATAAGAAATAGATTTAGTAGTCTGTACTAATATAATAAAGAGGAAACCTTTGTATTTCTGTATGTTTGTAGCGAATTAACTCAAAAACTACTAAACCGATTTTAAAATTTCTTTCACCATTAGAAGTTAAATTATCCTTGAGTAATATAAGCTACTTTCTACACGGGAAATATGTTCTTCCTATGGGAAAATTCAAAAATAAAGCGGGCGTAGCCGCTGGCTGGCAGCTAGTATTACATAATTATGTATTCAAACTAAAACGAAATAGTTGGTAACGGATCCGCTTACAGCGTAAGTAATCCCTTTCCTTCTTAGCGGGACGAATACTTGAATGAAACCGAAATTTTAGATACAGTAAGTGTATGCTGCCCTGGTATTTCCGATATAAGAAACCCTAGTGGAGAGAACTAGATAATATTCCTGCAAAATAAGAAAAACAATAATAGTCACACACACCCAGACCCGAACTCGTCATTTAAATATACTCAACGGCACATCTAACCGCCTACCCTTGTATTTCGGGCTAGTTTTAAACTACGCCTATTGTTATAACTACATTACAATTGATTTGTTGATAATTTTACGATAAATTAAACACACTAAAATAAACGTTAAATAGAATTATAAAGAATCACGAGGAGTCCCTGAAATGAAGGGTGGGCGGTTAGTTGTGCCGGTGAGTATGTCAGGAACCGAACACAGGATCATTTGCATAGAAGAGTGATTCCTTAGTCAAGTTGGTAGTAAGCCTACCTACAAAGCACGATGTTGCGAGTTTAAATCCCGCTCAGGGCAAATATTCATGTCCGGATGTTGTATTAATCTAATTTCTGTATGTATATCAGCTGTCTGATACCCATAGTAAAGGCTCTGACTAGTTTAAAATTGTAAAACCACGTCAGAAGCGACCCTTTTCAGACCAAACTAGCAATGTATCATCAACATCAACGGCCCGTTACAGTCCACTGCTGGACTATGAACCTTCACCACTTAATTGGAGGGTTTTGCCATAATCTCCACGCTTGGCAGGCGGGTTGGAGATCGCAGATTAAAAGGTTACTGTATCAGAGAGCGCTGCTGCCCGTTCCCTTTTCAATGTGTAGTCCCTAAGTCGCCTCTTACGACACCCACGGGAAGAGTAGGGGTTGGTGACAAATGTATTCTACTCTGCCGTCACCACACGGCGTATGTATAAGTATATATCTATACTATTCCCTACAGCAACATTGTAAGTCCTCCATAAATTGCATAGTTTAAAACTTATCCCCATCGATTCACAGTTCACAGTGGAAGAGTATTTGTCATAGTGGAAGTTGGCATGAAGCCAGCTGAGAGCAGTTAGTGATCTTGCACACATGATAAGCCAGGGTTTCGTATGATATAGCTTGGGATTTCAAGTTGTCCTGTACTGAATTTTGATGCTAAGTAAAATTAAAATATGGTGTTGTATTTTTTGTTTAAGAAATTACGAGTGAGAACGTTTATTCTCTGTATTTTAATGTTATTTTTTGCCAAGTAGTTTCTGATTTATAGCCAAACCGTTGTGAGTGTCGTATGAGCTGATTATAGGACTCTGCTACTTTTTTATCTACAGGTTGCTCTGTAGTCTACAGGATAGAAAGAAGAAGACGACAATATTTATGTATAAGAACTATGATTTGTTCTTTAATATATATTTCAGCTCTAAAACAATGTAAATAAAAAAAGAAAAACCAGGGATGATTCTTAAATATAGTAAAATCTGTCTAACTATTCTATTACTAAACGATTCGTAAAAAATAAAATATTAATCTATTTAACTCACTCGATTCGATAAATTAATTATTCCCATTTACGAATACCGGACACCCAAATTACTTGGTACTGAGTAAACTTTACAAATCTTAAGTAAAGGTGCTATGTCGAAGTCAGAGTTCACTAACATAATTAAATCTTCAAAGTCCCGAAGTCGCTCGCTACAATTTGAGACCTTTTTGCTCGTAATTAACCTGACTGTTTGTAACGAATTTCGGCGAACCGTGTAAATTAATTTATATCAGCGATTACTTTGTATATTGCGCAGTTTATTTGGTAAGTAGTGGGTGTGCTTCCTGTCACACCAGCTACCACTATTGTCGGTTGTCATAGGTAATTTTAATTTTGTCGTAAGCTAAAGTAATCGCATCGAAAGAATGCCGTCCTGACAGCAGGCAGGAAATATGAAAACCAAATGGGTGCAAAAGAGACAGTAGAAAATCAGCATTCTTACGATGCGATAGGTATAATGGCCGTTAGCCGTCAGTTGCGGAAGTTTTCCATCTGGAACCGACATAAGCTATTTTAGTTGACAGATTATATTTTGTCCCTATGCAAATATATACAGTTGCGACTAAATAAAAAAAAGTGGTTTAATACTATCTTCCTTTCTTTTTTCATGAAACAAATGCCAGGATTTTGCGAATGATCAACTAGACAATCTTTCGTGTTTTTATAATGCTACGAAACTTCTTCTTTTGTCTCTTAAATATTCGACATGATTTCGTTCTCAGAAAAGTCTGCACGAACGGATTCAATCCCTCCTTATTTCTTAAATTATGCAATTGTAAAAAATTTACTCTTTTCAGCCAATATATAAATGTTCCTATCGAAGGAATTTCAGACTGCATAACCTGCAAATCCTAAGTAAAGTGCTCTCTCGGAGTCAAAGCCGACTAACGTAATTACATCTTCAAAGACTGGAGCCGGCTGGGGCCACTCGCCACCACCTGAGGCCTTTTTGCCCATAAACAAGTGACAGTCTTGCATGCCTCTGCTGTTTGGTCCAAAAAGTGAAACAGTATTTTAGCAAGTTAGTGTTTTCTGTTTTTTATCTTTTATATTAGTGCTTATTTTTATGTTGCTGCTACCAACTAACGCCCGTAGCTCATGCCCGTGTCCAGATTTTTACTATAGAAATAAGTATAATTAATAATCCTTTTTAAACAAGCTTTAAAAGCCGTGGAGTGGAGTATCCTTGTTAAGACAAATCCATCGCGCCCAAACACGACTAGGTTGTGGTGTGTATTTAAGGAGTTCCTATGGACACAGGATGTAATTTTACAGTGACTTAATAGGGGATCGGACTGTTCCTAAATTTACCATATTTTATGAATCATTTTTCAAATATAGATTAGTAGCAGACGATTCGCGAAGAAAAAAAACAGAATCGGTTGAAAAACGAATTTACTGTGATTTTTTAAAGTTTCAATATATCTGTCTCGACGATTTTTTGTATGGAGATTATATGGCGTTACCACAGGGCATTACTAACAAATGACGTCACAAGTGGGTATGTGCCTCTCTGTCTAATCTTGAATTTCAAACCTTTATAACTCGGTCAATTGTAAAGATAGAGCAAAAATGATTTTAGTATTCGATAGCAGAAACTAAGAAGTATGGATTTATAAAATAAATAAAAAAATTGTCCGATCCCTTATTCTTTATTTTATTAGCAACATCACAATATAGGTACAGACTATTAGTCATTTTATTATTATGTAGCTATGTTAAGGAGCTATTTTTGTATTTATAAACATGTTTCCCGGAAACGGCTCTAACGATTCAGATTAAATTTAATAAATAAACAAACTCTGTTCTTAAGGTTATTAACCAAACCAAAAATTAACGCAATAATCCAAATATCTATCAATTAACGACATCTAGGTATAATATCAGAAATTAATATAAAGTATAGCCCATTGTAATATACTTTTAAAAACTTTCACAGTTGTTAACATAATTATGAACACATTATAATAAATAAATAACCCATTGTTTCTTTGCATAAACATACCTATAGTATTTGATGAGGGGAAACCATTTTCAGCTGTCCGCAAGGGACGGAAGGTCTGACCCAGTTCTGAAGTAGGTATAATGTTTGTTGATGTCTTCGGGTATGAGATGGCTCACTTTCGGGAACTCTCGACTCGACTTATGGCTCCAAGGTCTTGACTGAACATTTAATATACGGGTGAACAGAACACAGATTCACTTTGTTGTAATTTCTAGCTTTATAGATTTAGAAACCTTGTTACATACTTTTTGACTCTGTCTAATTTATGTTACTATTCAGTAGATACTCACTAATCTGTTTTTTTTCTTCGCGAATCGTCTGCTACTAATCTATATTTGAAAAATAATTCATAAAATGTGGTAAATTTAGGAACAGTCCGATCCCCTATTAAGTCACTGTAAAATTACATAAGCAATTAGACACTTTGCATGGGAGCGTTTTTATTCCTTAGTCGTATAGGTTCAAAACTGAGAACTAAATAGCGCCACTGTTGAGTTTTTCTTAAGATGAACTTTGAGATATTGTTTTATGTTTTACTGTCCAATCACTCAATAGTAGCGCCAATTAGGTTTTAGTTTTTGTTCCCATTGTAATAAGACTACGTCATCAGCTGTTAATATTTCAAACTAAACGCGATTTCAAGTCAAGGGCGTTTCAACGAATGTGACTTGCACCACACCAGCTGGCATGATTCCAGGCTTATGTGACTACAAAACACTGCCTCGCTCTCTGATACCATTTCAAGAATAAACGCGGTTACTGTGAATTAGAGCTCTTATATTAGATTTAAAATGCTCTGTTTTTCAATGGCCGCTATTCCAACAGGCACAAAAATGTGTCAATGAGGATTTTCTTTTTAATCGTGTACAATGTAAGGTATGCCGTGTGGTGACGGCAGAGTAGAATACATTTGTCACCAACCCCTACTCTTCCCGTGGGTGTCGTAAGAGGCAACTTAGGGACTACACATTGAACAGGGAACGGGCAGCCGCGCTCTCTGATACTACAGTAACCTTTTAATCTGCGATCTCCAACCCGCCTGCCAAGCGTGGAGTTTATGGCAAAATCAAACACTTAAGTGGAGGAGGCTCATAGTCCAGCAGTGGACTGTAACGGGCCGTTGATGTTGATGAGAATGTAAGGTTGACAACCGACCCCAGATACCTTACGTTATAGATAGAGCCGCCTAAGACTAACATGACTCATGTTACAACTACTTCCGTAGGGTGCAGCCGGGATTCAAGATGTGAAGAATATTTTATTTTTATTTTCGGACAGTCAAGTAAATCAGCCTACAATTTCCTAACCAAACTGCGGAAAGCCTCACGAAGAAAGTTTTGTTTGACAGTGTTCGACCATGTCCTTTCCTTAAAAAAAAAATCCCCTAAAAAAAAAAACTAATATTAAAAATCAAACTAATATTATAAATATTATAATAATACTGATACTGATTTACTTGATAAATGTGAAAATATAATAATTTTATGTTTAGATGTTTGGATGTTTGTTCCGCTTTCACACCTAAACTACTAAACGGATTTGGACGAAATTTGGAATGAAGATTGTTTGTAACCTGGATTAACACATAGGATACTTTTTACCGGGAAAAGTATTATTCTCACGGGAAAATTTTACATAGCGCGAGCGTAGCCGCGGGTACTGTAATTTTTTTTTTTTTTAATTTTTGTAATCACAATAAGTAAATCAATTTTATTTCATGGAATGTTATTTATCTCACTATCATCCGTCTTTTCAAATGATTGATGTACTAGCGTACGTAAAAAGGTTCTTTTTGTTAGTGTTCCGGTGAGCGATAAAACTCACTCTTTGAATAGAAGAAAACCTCGCAAAAGGCAACGACTAATGGATTGAACAAACGAAATTTAGGTT
Source organism: Carpatolechia fugitivella (assembly GCA_951230895.1). Lineage (NCBI taxonomy): Eukaryota > Metazoa > Arthropoda > Insecta > Lepidoptera > Gelechiidae > Carpatolechia > Carpatolechia fugitivella. Next base: position 2,174,611 of record OX579652.1, on the reverse strand, counting down.
GAGTCGCATTGAAATCAAGGCCGTAACTGATACTCTGAAATTGTAGGCGCCTTTTACAGCAAAGTATTTAAACCGCGCGTGCAAGCAGCGCGCGGTTAAAACACGCTCTGTTTATCAATTTTTGGACTGAATATTTTAGATTCATAGAAAACAACCAAAAACGTAAACCTTCCGGCGGGACTTGAACCCACGAGCCAACGTGCTTACCAACTACACCAAGGAGGGAAATTCATACTTGCTTGTTTTCTATGAAATTATGTTTGTTTTTTTTTTTTTTGGACTTAACTTATCTGCACTCTTAATATTCCAACTAGGGGCTTGAGCGTAACCTGGATTAGCGATCAGGTCTCTGTCAACCACACAGGCCAAGTGCGGATTGGTAGTTACCAAAAAGTGCTACAGTTAACCATTGAAAATCTTCAGGTTTGTGCAGATTTTGAAACAGTGCTATATAATGTTTGTTAATAAAAATTCACCCAATCAACCCGAAAAGAAAAGTAATGTTTTTTTTACGTTAATTAAATTAAATATTCCAGATGCTACTTGTATTTTATTGCAAAAAAATAAGCTTTTTCTTTTTTGCTGCTCTGAGAGATCTGCGAATTGCTTCTGCTAGTGTGAATAGGCACAATTTCAAAGTTTATTTGTGTAAATACCTATTTTAAGTTGTTTGTTCTTAATTGTAACGAAATATCACAGTATAAAATTACTCGAATATTTTGATTAGGAAAGCTGCGATGAAATTTCGTTATATTTAGGGTAAGGGTAGATAAACTGAGTACTTTTCCTAAAAAGCAAAAGATTAATGAAGAACAATTTGGCCTTCCTGTGTCGTCCATATCTGGGAAGTCTTGCGATGTTTTCACATGGTCAGTCACCATCACTACAAAAAAAACAACTAACTACTCGTAAATAAAATACTCTAATCTAAAATTATCATGTATCATCTGCAACTATCAAAATATCATCTACATAAACTGCGCACTAGCTTGTGCCACCAGCACTGAGCGTAGGTAAATTGCTCACAAACTCCTGGGGGCTGTTTCACGAAGCTACAAGTTAAAAATTACAAGTACAATTTGATGTACATTGCGTAAACAATGAGGTAAAACGATAAGGGCTTCCAATTTTGGCGAATCGGCTACGCAATGAATATCAAATTGTAACTTGTTACTAGTAAATTGTTGCTTCGTGAAACGGGGCCCTGGCAGTCACTTCAAGAAACCTAACCACATTCTATGCTTGAAACTTTGAAGCCGACGATTTTCCTTTCCTAATTACGCTTTCAAAAATCGTTTAGTTTCAACAGCCGCTGTCAGCAGTGTTTGTCGGCATAGCTACAAATAGGCTGTCATTCATGCTATCACAATTCTAACTGTATCCCGAATTAGAAATTGTATTTTAAATCTACCATAATTTGGTCATTGGCACTCTGTATTACATTATTAGAGAGAGAGAGAGAGAGAGAGAGAGAGAGAGAGAGAGAGAGAGAGAGAGATATGAGTGTGAGATGTCCCCAGATATTTATTTATTTATTTATTACTTTTAAATGTAATAGACAGAGATTTAGCCCTGTCCAATAAAAGAAAGGCCAGTTATTAATATTTTATTTCCAGATCTGATAATTCCTCTGAGTGGTACACTAAAGATTTATCGATAGGTTTCTTTTTATATTGATTGATTGATTGGTTTCTTCTAAGAGGTTTATTCCGTTAAAATATTAAACATAATCCTCCAAAATATTACACGAATTGCAAACTAAACATGAAGATATTGCTATCAACACGGTCCAAAACGAATTCTGAGAGCGGCTATTGCGTGAAATCATAGAATGGAGCTGGTTGGCCACTTCACCACCCATACGATGATGAAAATTAAAAAGTTGCAAACAAAACGTGCTTTATATGACCAACCATAACTTAGTACTATTAAAATACAAATTTTACACGGCTTCTTTCGCAAACTTCCAAAATTTTAAATTTTAAAAATATTTCTTTACGTTCCAATTGCTTGGTGTCAGTGATATTCCCCAGCATGACCTCAAAGTGTCTGGTATGACTATCACGATTCACACTGCTGGCTGGAATGGCATCCCTAGTGTAGCCAAACTATAATCAGATTTCGTTATTGAAGATAAGCGGAGAGGAGATGTGGAAATAACGAAATCTGATTGGTTATTCAAACACTTTTCCTCTCCTCTCCGCTTAGGTGGAAACCGGGCCTTAGAGCTCTAAAAATTTTAAGCTTCTAAAGTCAATGTGATCAAAAGTTACAGCTATTTAAAGTCACGTTTTCTTACAAGTTCAAAACTCACAAAACCTACAAGTACTTTCCGTTTACCTAAAAAGGTAACCATTGTTACTTTAGAATAAAATTTCTTACTAATGATCGTTTTTCGGCTGAGATAATTAATACTTAACTAGTCTCGAATTCGGAATTCAATATCACATTACGGTATGGTCACTTACAAACAAACAAGGACATATGTACTATATGATGCAGTTTAGATGTAGCCACAGATGTAGCTTAGATTCGACAATGCTCTAATTTCGTAGTTAAATTCTTCGCTAGTATGATGATGATGATGATGATGATGATGATTATGCAAAGCGACGCAACTCACTTTTTGTTTAAAATGATTTTTCAGTGTTTTGGTCTTTGGCTTACCTCGGTCCCCTGCACCTTCAGCTTCATATGATCTTCCCGCGTGGTCTTCCCGTCTTTCCTCTTCTTCCAGCAGTACCCATCTCTTCGATACCTCACCTTCTTGCGGCTGTACAGCAGCATTGAGCCGCTTTTTGGCCTGGAACAAAGTTTTATCATTACTTATTTGCAAGGAGTTTTTATATGATCTATGCTTATTAGTCTAAATCTCAGAAAAACAAAAGAAAATCTCTACACGACGCGCGTCCATTGGGGAGTTAGTTCATAAAACTTCGATAGATGGCGGTGAAATCCGGTGAGTCACCTAGGGCCATAACAGGATTTGAAAAAAAGAATCCACGAAATACACCTGGCGAAATCTATCGTCCTAACTAGAACTATTATTTAAATTTTTTAAAGAGCTGTCAGAAAATCCCTCATTTCTTTGAGCAAAATAGTCGTTAGTTGTTACGATACCAATTTCAAAGGCATTCGGTGGCTTCTCCAGGATTTCTGAGGACGGTTACTGTTGTTGATCTCACAATCTACCTATACAGGATAAGAAAATGAGAAAGAGAAGCCGAGCTGGAATCCATTATTACAATTCTTAATTCTTCTTCTTTCTTTCTTTTTTTTTTATTTTTTTTTTATTTATTTTTTTCTTTTAATTCCGAGAAATTAACAAATTTCCTCTTTGTTTTCTATCGTTCTTCTTATGCTTTTAGGTTTACGTGTTGGTTGTTTATTAATATGGAAATAAGAATAGTAATGACAAAAAAAATAAGTTAGAAGAATACCTTCGGAGCATACAAGTATTAATGGCACAATATAAAACACTGAAAAGTACTTTTAAGGGTTCCGTAGCCAAATGGCAAAAAACGGAACCCTTAAGGATTCGTCATGTCTGTCTGTCTGTCCGTCCGTATGTCACAGCCACTTTTTTCGGAAACTATAAGAACTATACTCACGCAATGCAGTAAACAATAATCTGTGATATGGATACAGCTAGTAATAATTTAGTTATGACAACTTTTAACTGTAAGAGCATAAAAAGAGCAAGATATCATGTATCAGACCTATGTAAAAGAGCGGATGTAGTAGCCCTCCAAGAAACTTGGTTGTGGCCACATAATGTAAATTTTGTTAATGAGATCGACACAGACTTCAGCTGTTACTCTAAGTCCTCTATTGACACATCAGTGGGTATAGTTCGAGGTAGGCCGTATGGGGGGCTGGCGCTTATGTGGCGTAGGTCGAATGTATCTACTGTTGATTGCGATAGCGATAGAATAATAGCTATTTTAGTTAAAAATGACCAAAGATCCTTTATGGTATTTAATGTTTATATGCCTTACGACAATAATAAAGACGATTCCTTATTAGAATTTACGAGCTGTTTGGCAAAAATTGACGCTATTTTAAATGATAATTTAATAGAAGTTGCATATATTTTAGGAGATTTTAACGCTCATGTCTATACACGTTTCGAGCAGGAATTAAGCGATTTCTGTGCGGAAGAGAATTGAGTGTGCGCGGATATAAAGATACTGGGTCGGGATTCTGATACCTACACGAGGTGGCTCGACCACTGTGTCACCACTACTGCCGGGTCGAACACTATTGTGTCGATTGAGGTAGATAACGACGTAAGTTGGTCGGATCACTTCCCGTTATTTATAAAGGTAGATATAAATGGGATAGTAAAAAAGAACTGTCAAATAGACGGCAACTCTAAATCTTCAATAAATAAAATATTATGGAAAACGAGAGACTTAGATGAAATAAATAATTATGGTAAATATTGTTTGGACAATTAAAAGAATGTCTCATACTCTAGTCAATGTTCGTTCTGTGATAATAGTTTTAGTATAAATACTTGTATAAATACAGATAAACATAAACATGATATAAATAATTTGTATGACAGAACTATCGAAATTTTACAGCAGGCATCTATAATAAGTTCTCGTAAATGTACACAGAGGAAGTTTAGACAGGTACCTGGATGGAATTATTATATTCAAGAATACCATGAGAATGCGCGAATGTATTTTAAGTGGTGGGTTGAATGTGGTAAACCAAATACGGGATTTGTTTATGAAAACATGCGTAATAGTAGGAAGATTTTTAAAAGTAAATTAAAATGGTGCCAGAAAAATGAAGAAGGTATCAAAAATAATATTTTAGCAATTAGTAGAAATAATAAAAATTTTGTTAAATTTTGGAAGGATACGAAAAGTTTTAATCATAAAGAAGTATTGCCTGTGAGTGTAAACAATAATGTAGATCCGAAAACGATAGCAGATATGTTTGCTACACATTTTAAAGTTCAACCACTCTAGCAACCCGGTCACCTCCAGTAGTGATAGATCTATGACATTTACGCCTGAACAAATAGTCAAAGTTGTTAAAGGTATGAAAAGAGGCAAATCGCCAGGATTTGACGGACTGAGTGTGGAGCACTTACTCTACGCCAGTGATGAACGGTTCCGTATTTTATCAGTCCTTTTTAATTTATGTATTATGTACAGTTATTTGCCAGTTAATCTTATGAAAACTGTTGTCGTACCCATAGCTAAAAACAAAACAGGTGACCTGTCTAGTCTGTCGAATTATAGGCCCATATCCTTAGGGACCATAGTCAGTAAGGTTTTCGAACGACTTTTGCAGCCTGAACTGGCGAAAACTCTCAAACTGAACGATGCTCAGTTTGGTTTTCGTGCCGGACTCTCAACGGACTCGGCTATACTAAGCCTCAAATATGCGGTCTCCTATTATGTTAATAGAGAGACCTCCATATACGCCTGTTTTCTGGACCTGAGTCGTGCCTTCGATTTGGTCAATTACTCGCTCCTGTGGGATAAATTGGCTAAATCAGGCACGCCGACTGAAGTCGTAAGTCTGTTGAGATTCTGGTACGAGAATCATACCAACAGTGTAAGATGGGGCGACGCACACTCTAGCGAGTATAGGTTAGAGTGTGGCGTACGTCAAGGTGGACTCACTTCTCCTGACCTCTTCAACCTCTATGTTAATGGGCTTATCGAGGAGCTGAGAGGCACCAGAATTGGCTGCCATGTTGGTAACCTGTGTGTTAACAATTTAAGTTACGCCGATGATATGGTGCTTCTCAGCCCCTCGATAGACGGTATGAGAAAGCTACTCAAGATTTGTGAGGACTACTCTAAGCATCACGGCCTTAAGTACAACGTAGCCAAATCGGAGATGGTAGTTTTCAGGTCAGGAAGAGGTCCGGGGAAAGTGCCCCCGGTATTTTTATACGGTTCGCCGGTTCGGGTTGTAAAGAGTTTCAAATACTTGGGACATTTTTTAACGGACGACTTGCGTGACGATGCGGACTTGGAGAGATAACATCGAGCTTTGGCAGTGCGCTGCAATATGCTTGTACTAGGGACGTGAAGTGTACTCTCTTCAGAGCATTCTGTCAGAGTTTCTACTCTTGTCAGCTTTGGGTGGGGTACACTAAACATTCCTATAACAAACTGCGTGTTCAGTACAATGATGCCTTCCGAATCATCATGAAATTCCCACGCTATTGCAGTGCCAAGAGCATGTTCGCCGACGCCAGGATACCGGACTTTTATGCGATCCTCCGAACCCGCATCGCCTCGTTTTGGAAGAGGCTACAAAATAGTAGCAATGAAATTCTAAGGACAATTGACGAGGACCGTTTTGGTCCATTTAAAAAACACTGGTCCTCTGTGCACATGCATGAGAACGTTAGATAATTTCTTGTGTTATTTATTTTATAAGTTTTATTGTATTTTTATTACTATGGGTTTTTTGAAATGCCTGAAATAAAAAAATAAAAAAAATATATATATACTGTTGAAACTTGGCAAGTAGATGTATTCTGTGAACCGCATTAAGATTTTCACACAAAAATAGAAAAAAACAATAAATTTTGGGGGTTCCCCATACATAGAACTGAAACTCAAAATTTTTTTTTTCATCAAACCCATTCGTGTGGGGTGTTTATGGATAGGTCTTCAAAAATGATATTGAGGTTTTTAATACCATTTTTTTCTAAACTGAATAGTTTGCGCGAGAGACACTTCCAAAGTGGTAAAATGTGTGTCCCCCCCTGTAACTTCTAAAATAAGAGAATGATAAAACTAAAAAAAATATATGATGTACGTTACCATGGAAACTTCCAACGAAAATAGGTTTGAACGAGAGTAGTAGTTCGTAAGTAGTTTTTTTTAATACGTCATAAATCGTAAATCGTAAACCGCGGCTACTATCTAGTCGTTACACGAGTATTATTAAAACATCGATCAAATTTACAACGAACTACAAGAACTTTTATGTTACTTGCTGCTACGGAACCCTTCATGGGCGAGTCCAACTCGCACTTGGCCGCTTTTTTTTCTTTTTCTTCTTCCTAACTAATGGCGACACATCTTATGTAGACGTATTTCGCCAGTGTCGAGTGATATTTGTAGGTTTAAAATACATATCCTTGGATGATTGGTCGGTGAATTGCGCTCAGTAATATGATAATACAATTACTGAAGCCACCACGAGGCCTCTTGGCATCATCTAAAAATGTCAGCAAAGTGTAAGCGATTCAATTGTTCCATTAATGTTTATAGTCCCGAAACATTCACTGGATAATGCACTATATGATACGTGGAGGGGTTCAAGCCCGCGTCTCCTGACAGCGGCCCTAGCTACTCTAATAGCGTAAACGCTTCAATAAGATATATTTACAAATTATTTTTTTGATTAAACATTAAAATTATTTTAAAATAATTGTAGCAAACGCTATCGATATGACAAATGAGGGCCAAGTTGGCCTAGTGCTGAATGACTCAATGCGGGGCAAAGGCTTCTTCCAATTTGTAAACCCTTTTAGAGAAAAACATAAGGTATATAGTTTTGTTTTTGTACGATTATTATTACGCCGTGTGGTGACGGCAGAGTAGAATACATTTGTCACCAACCCCTATTCTTCCCGTGGGTGTCGTAAGAGGCGACTTAGGGACTACACATTGAACAGGGAACGGGCAGCAGCGCTTTCTGATACAGTAACCTTTTAATCTGCGATCTCCTACCCGCCTGCCAAGCGTGGAGGTTATGGTAAAACCCTCCACTTAAGTGGAGGAGGCTCATAATCCAGCAGTGGACTGTAACGGGCCGTTGATTGATTTTTTGACGATTATTCTGATACAAACTTTACCATCTTTAAAGATTTTTTCTCCAATATTACGATTTATTTTACTATAGCAATAAGAACGAAATAAAAAAATTACTACCAGTACATGATCGCTCATGACTACATAATGAGTATTAAACATTCAGTGTTATTTTACTTTACTGCTGTCCCAAAGTGATAAAACTTTACATGTGAACTATAAAATAGGTCTTATTACTTATCTTTGTGAAACAGAAGGGCTAAAATAAAACGGTTGTAAAATAAACTTTAGCACTGAATGAATTAAGTATTACCTACACGATTAATTCGTTCAGTGCCTACCTACTGTTCTCCTTCTTCAGCGTGTGTTGTAAGGTCGACCACCGACCTCACAAACCCTGGTGTCAGTATTATAGAGCTGCCAATGAGTAATGATACCTATGGCTCGTGTATCGCTTGCTTCCTTCTTTAGATAGCAGCCGATACCCACCACTTAACGTGCCTTCCGAAGCACGAGATCATCTTTTTTTAAATTAAGGTGATTCAGCTTGCAAAGTTTTAATCAAACTAGGACATTTTTGTTTGTCCGTGAGCCACTGGGATTCAAACCCGGAACCTACTTAATAAGAGCCGCCCGGTCATAGATACTATTTACTTACACGTCTACGTACAGTAGACAGCACATGAACATCTTTTACCGCTGCGGGACAAAGGCAATCTCAAGGTCAAAATGTCTAGCTGCATGTAAATAAAATAAAATATATAAAATAAAATGTTTATTTTCTTTAAAATACATTTTAAATGTGACAGGATGCCAATGTCCCTCTTTAGACTTACAAAGTCTGTGTTGAGAGATACCGCTCTTCCTTCATCAACAACATCAACGGCCCGTTACAGTCCACTGCTGGACTATGAGCCTCCTCCACTTAAGTGGAGGGATTTGCCATGATCTCCACGCTTGGCAGGCGGGTTGGAGATCGCAGATTAAAAGGTTACTGTATCAGAGAGCGCTGCTGCCCGTTCGCTGCAAGTCGCCTCTTACGACACCCACGGGAAGAGTAGGGGTAGGTGACAAATGTATTCTATTCTGCCGTCACCACATGGCTTTACAAATATGTTTAAGAAACCAATGAAATACAAAATGTAAAGACTACATACATACCATACATACTATGTTTTCCAGTAGTCAGACCTTTCGGCTTTCAATCCGGAGGACCTAAAGTCATCAACAGTTCATATACGTCCCCACCGAGGGGCTCGAGCCTACCCTGAATTAGGGCGAAAAGGCCTCAGTCGACCACGCTGGCCCAATTGGTCACACACAACCTTTGAATTTCTTCGCAGGAGTGTGCAGGTTTCATCACGATGTTTTCCTTCACCGTAAGAGCGTCGAATAAACGTACATACGAATTCGAAAATCGAAAACACATTAGTACGTGGTGGGGATCGAACCCGCGTCTCCGGTACATGGTCCATCTAAATCATTGTGTAAGATTGTCCTCAGTTTCATGAGGACCACCAAATTTCCCAACAAGTAAGATTTTTTTTTTCGTAAATTTTATTGTACCTAATGAGGCACCCAAAAAACAAAACAAAAAACCAAATAATATTATAATCTAGCCTAAAGACTAATGAGTAATTTTACTTGAACTTAAATTGCTTAGTAGGTTTTAGCTAAGAACGTGTCCATTAATACTTTTCTTATTGTCTCTATTAAGGGGAAGACACTTTGTTCATGTGTTCTTTATGAGTAAGCACTGATTGCACTACCTTACACTAACGTTCACTAAACTAATTCATTTTTAAGTCTTCTCACTATGTCCGTGTTGTCAAGGAGCTGGAGAGCCTCAACATTCACGTGATGGTGAAGTCTTTGTTCGTGACAACAAGTAAGATGATTCCATGTTTCGGAAGGCACGTTACGTCGTCGTTGGCGGCCGCTATTTTTTACGATAGTAATATAAGTACTTTGAGCATTACAATACAGCAGGATTTCCAGAACTAACCTATTACACCTAAATCATCATGTAAACTACAACGGCTCACGTTAAAAAAAGTTATATTTATTCAGCCAATAAAAATCTGGGCACGGGCAATATTTCCAGTGACGTCACGAACACGTTCGCCGTCAAATTCATGAGTTTTGGCGGGAAATAAATCTCGAGATCGACACATAAATTGCACGCGCGACGGCTAGGCGTTCTTTTTTTAGTAAAATTTGTCACATCTATCTGTCAAAATCGCGGTGCGTCGACAAATAGAATAGGTATAACGTTTATTTGCTTGAATTTAGAATTTTGTTGATAGTTGAACAGATGTGTGATATCAATGAAAAAAGAAATGAAACAAATGAACTAAAATAAGTTAGAAAATGCTATGTTGACAATAATTATACTTACCTATTTCGATTTTTAAGGTAGATATTGTAATTTTATAGTATCTACTTAGACCTGCGAAGAAACCAGACCAACTGGAAACTAACCGCAAATTTTACTATCACTTGCTAAGGCGATTTGTCAAATCTCTTCACCATCTTATCCAAATTCATCATAGTAATGTAAAAAAAAATTAAAATAAAAAATAAAAGAAACCGCTCTTAAAAATCGTTAACATCACAAAACTAAATAAACTATGGCCTACTAACTTTACTTAAACAGAATTTGTCGCTCAACTTAATGAGTTTAAACCTCAACAAAATATTCAAACAATATTTTCATATCAACTCCAGCAGTCCTTTAGACATTTAGCACGTATAATTTCCTATAAACTCGAAACCTGGCGCAAACAAGAATTCCACTAAAAGCGCAAAAATTTAGAAATGGTGCCAAGTTTCTCTTGTGCAATTTAGGTATACAAACGAAACTTCTCTGCGCGATTGAAAACAAAACTTTCGATTTAAACTGGTTTTGGTAACTTTTGATACTTGACTATTGTGGGTATTTCAATTGTCAATTCAATCAATCAGCCTATTGCAGTCCACCGCTGGACGTAGGCCTCCCCAAGGGCACGCCATAGCGCACAATCACCCGCTTTCCTCATCCAGTCAACACCAGCGACCTTCCTCAGGTCATCAGTCCACCTGGCAGGAGGGCGTCCCACACTACGTTTCCCGAGACGTGATCTCCATTTGACAACCCGTCTGCTCCAACGCTTATCGGTTCTGCGACAACGTGGCCAGCCCACTGCCACTTCAGCTTGCTACACTTCTGGATGATATCAACTACCTTGATATCGTCTAAACTGACTTGTGTGTTTAGTGTTTTTCGTACTTCGTTATTAGCTTTATTATTCGTCATATTCACTAGATAAGCTTGAACTTTGGAATAGACTAGTTTGGCTTAGCAGATCCAGTACAAATTGATGGATTTCAGAACCTTTAAAATTCAAAAAAAAATTGCTGGCATGTGCTTGTTCCTTTACAATTTTACCTTAAATATATTATTATTTATTTAAAACAGAAACAGAAACAAATAAAAAAAAAATACTTATGATAAATTACCTTAAATATAAGTTTGTTTTACGCGTTTTTCTTTTGAACTTGGCTCTCTCACGGCTGTGCGTTTAGGTGCACTCTCGAAACCACCGAAAATATTCGCGTACACATTTTAATTAACAAGGCTGGACAATAAAATTAATTTACGCCCCGTCCAGGGGCGGAATTACCGAGGCTGCTGATTTTTAATCTCCGTACAGAAAATTGTTGGCAGTGAATTTTTCAGGGTTGCCAAAACCCAAACGGATTTGTGTAAAACATAAGGCACGGTTATGCAGACCAATGATAAATACAAATTCTTTTATTTACAGGAAATAACGGGGTTTCTGTCTTTTAGGTTTTAGTCATAATTTTTGCAAATATCTGAAGTTTTAAAGAATAAGTTTTATCAATTTGAGAACAAGTTTAATGACTTAAATTATTTCTCTTCTTTATTTTATTTTGCTAATTTATCCCCCCCTAATTCATCCCCTTGCTTGTTGCTATAATATAATCTTTTTGTTGAGACGAAGGTATTTGCCTCAAAACGAATCATATACCTAATTTACAATCACAATAACCTTACATAAAATTCGAGAAAAATGGAATAAATAATTGACACGGCAGGTGACACGAAAATTCCCGTCTGCCACGTGGGAATAGTCACAAGTTAGGCCACATTTACACGATCGGCAAAACCGCGGGGCCCGCCCCTACGAGCTCAGACAAATAGTCGGCTATAAAGGGCTCTTCCCATGAACGATTTATCAAGTAAACGACCGTCTCCCAGATTTTACAAATAATTTTTCGCTAACTCTTTATAAGAGAAGAATTTCAATGTGGTTGAGATTTTCTAAATTCTGAAGTGGTTTATGGCTGCCCCCTCAGGGCGCAGTTTAAAATAGGATGGTTTGGGGGCGGTTTTGACAAAGGGACGGTGGCGGACTGCTCTGTCATTAAAATTTGAGGCGTAGAATATTTTCATAAGACTTCAGATGTTATGTAATAAATAACATACAAATATGGTGCACGGAATGTCTTCTACATTCTTCAGTCACTATTTTCTGTTTAATTTTCGAAAACACGCACAAATCTCACATAATAATGTTATCTTCTTATTTATTGAAGCATCTCCTTGAATTAACGACCAATGATCTTTGATAATGGAGACAAACCACTTTTTCAAACATTAGACTTCTGTCCGACCAGGAATTGAATTCGATCTTCTTTATAATATACAGACTTTACTTATATAATGACGGCCCGTAGCCTGATTGGTAGTACGTCGCGGGTTCGAATCCCGCCCAGGGCAAACATTCATGAGATAATAATAATAATTTATCTGTGGTGACGTCGTTTGTCAACAGTAAAGAACAACAGTCGACTTCAACTCCGGTGACCCTTGGCTAATAAACCCACGTCACCGGTAATTTTACCCCGTAAAAGGGAGAAAACATTTAAGAAAAGAAAAAAAAAAAAAAAAATATTCAGGCATAAAAAAAAACATAAAAAACATACACATTACAAAATACACTACTTATCATAAAAAATAAATAAATAAGCACTTGTGTTTGCCTTGTGTCTGGGTGTTGTTTATCTATATAAGTATGTATTTATCTATTTAAGTATTGTGTATCAGCTGTCTGATACCCATAGTACAAACTCAGTTTGGGATCAGATGGCCGTGTGTGAGATGTCTCCCCCCCACATATTTATTTATTTATTTATTATTTATATATGAAATAATCCCATTAACAAAAATATATAGCTTTAAAAGTAGACAGACCAAACAAACACACAGAGGGAGGAATAATGAGGCCATCGAAATAAGCAAAAAGTTGGAACATGCAACTTCGAATTTGCATTATAGGAATTAGCCAATAAATCCTGCATTTAGACCATAATTTCACCCACATTCGGTACCGGAAACCGTTTAAAGGCTGGTAAGTATCGTACTAATGTAACGTAGGGTTCTGTACAGTAAAAATATTACAGTTAAACACTTTCTGAATGTTTCATAAATTTTAATAGGCGTGCAATTATGTGGCCTATGACGAGGATGACAAAGTCGTGGATTTAAAAAAGGTCAATGTCATTTTGAATTATTATTAACAAGTTCATGCTTATTTTATAGCAAAGTTGCGTGAGTGTGTGTACAAAAAATATTTATTTTGTGCAATAGTTTCTTTGAACTAGCCGCTAGCTCATCATGTTTAGTTAGTCCTTGAACTTGGGATGTGAGATCGGATTATTATAAAAATAAATTTTCGAATTTGTAGCAATAAAAAAATGTTTCGAACAAACAACGATTGCGATGGCAGCTAAAATCTTTAACCTCATCCGATGATTTAAACAACCCACGATGTGTTGCGAAACGCATATTGTTTTCTTATACAAATGGCAAAATAATCTAAATAAGTACCTAAACTAGTGGCTCTGTGAGCTGTAGACCTCGCGAGTCTGTATATTTTTTCATATTTATTTTTATTTTTTCTCCACAAACATCCCCGATTTTTTTTGTTTTTTTATTTATTTTTTTTTAATTTTGAAACTTTTTTTTATTTTATATTTTTTTTTTTTTATCTTATTATTATTTTATCTTATTTCTTTTTATTGGTTAAGAAATGTGACCTGTAGAGGAATACAGCCTAACAGGTAGACCTTGTAAGCTGGCAACCCTCATAACTCAGTATTTTTTTTAAATTTCCATAAGCTGACTCGACAAAAAAAATTCACGAGAATCGGTTGAGAAACGCGACCTGTAGAGTGAAACAAACAAACAAACAGATGGACAGATGGATATACAAAAGCAAATTTGGCCAAGCTGAAACAGAGAAGCTTCGCTCGCTTCGCTCGCTCGGTCAATTAGTGTAAAAATTTTGCTATGTTTCGTTTGATTATCAAACTACAAATCATCGCATCATTATGTCGCAGTTATAAGTTTTTTTCCTAATATTAAAAACAAATACCCGGAAACCTTTGTGAGAATAACGACCCATATCGCCCAATAAACAGACCCATTCCAAACTTGTAAAATAGCGAATAAATATCTCAATCGCCGAAGAATTATTGCCAATATACACGTAAAGGTGCTGAACGTGAATTTTTGTCGCGTGGTTCAATACAAACACTTTATGAATTTCAATGGAATCATTTCTGTTATACAATTTTGCGGTAACCCTGTCAATCATTTTCCGTCACGTGAAATACGCTTTTCGGCTATTTTTGGTAATGACTGGCGCTGATACAAAACATTTTACGTTTTAACCGCTACGTTTATTTTTTTTATGAATCACGTGTTTCATTTAAAAATGCAATAAATAAAATTTCTTCAATTAAACGTTTCATCAACAGCTCATATACGTCCCCACCGAAGGGCTCAAGCCTACCCTGAATTAGGGCGATTAGACCTAAGTTGACCACGCTGGCCCTGTGCGGGTTGGTGCAAGTTTCATCATGATGTTTTCCTTCACCATAAACAGCGTCGAATAAACGTACATATGAATTTGAAATTGTAAAACACATTGGTATCGAGCCCGCGTCTCCCGGACGGGAGGCAGCGACCCTAGCCACTAGACCACCGATAACGCTCTAAAACTAAACGTTTAGCATAAATATAAATTATAGTAATTTTACTGTAGTGCGTTACGACACCACCAGAATAAGACAATTTTCCGTAATAAAGCAGCCTGTGTGTACCAAACTATCTTTGTACCGACTTTCATTAAAATCGGTTCAGTAGGTAAGCCGAAAAAAAAAACAGACAGCGGTATAATATTAATAACGATTATTTTTGCCTTTTTCCCCCGAACTCATAACGTACACCACATTTCAACATTTTCAACACAGAACAGTCGTTTCGATTTGAAATGTGAAACAGCGATTTGTAGGCGAACATTACCACCCGATATTGGCTTAATTGCAAACTGCACACAACCGCACAACTCGTAAACATCAACACAATGAGCCGTCACTAAGTGAGATGCACTCATTAATATGTCCAAATAACAGATGAAATCCATTTTAAATACCTAAATGGTCATGAAAATGTGAATTTAGGTTGCTATCTCATACATATCTGACCTGAAGTCATAAAAAAACCCTGTACTTACACTCCTCGAAGATATTCAAAAGTTGTGTAAGATGTCGACCAACCCACACTGGGCAAATGTTATCATCATCAACAGCTCATATACGTCCCCACCGAGGGGCTCGAGCCTACCCTAAATTAGGGCGATAAGGCCTTAGTTGACCACGCTGGCACCTGGGTTGGTCGACTTCACACACAACCTTTGAATTTCTTCGCAGGAGCGTGCAGATTTCATCACGATGTTTTCCTTCACCGTAAGAGCGTCGAATAAACTTACATATGAATTCGAACGGTACGTGGTGGGGATCGAACCCGATTTGTCTCCATATTATATTATCATGGTTCCGGTAGAATAACTGATCAGCGTCACTGGCCTAGCCAGCGGTAATATGCTGAGTCGGAACCTATTTAAGAAAAAAAATTGTAATGATGGAAAATAAAGGACAGATACATTCACAACTAATTTCGATAAACATTCAAGCCACAGACACAAAACTTAAAATAAAATATACTCGTATATTATAGGGAATTTCTCACGACTTACGCGAATGCAAACCGGTAACTAGTGCTAACCCATTATGTAGAAGAGTTTTAACGCGTCCAGTGTCCGCCACAAACCGGGGTTTGGTGACAAGGGGACACTTTGCGGGCAGCTGTTGATTTTACTCTGTAGTCGTGGTTAACGTGGTGAACGTTGAAAGTAAAAGTAGAGAGGCACACTCTAGAACTTTAATAGTGAAGGTTTTTTTATTTTAAATCCAAGCACAGCTCCTGAAAAGCCTAGGATAGGAAACAATAGAAAGGAGAAAGAGTAGTTTTTTCCCAGCAACGAAACAATAATTCCTTAAAAAGTTAATTAATTAGTGGGCGAGTGTCGTCGTCACGCAGTTGACTCCACAAGACGGGAACCGACGCCGAGGCAGGCCCCGAAAAAGATGCCGAGACGAGTTAAACGCCTATCGACTGGACTGGTGGGAGCTTGCCCAGGACCGGAAGGAATGGCGGAACAATGGGGAGGCATTTGCCCAGTAGTGGAACATTACAGGCTGAGTATAATAATATAATAATAATAATAATCAAAAATTGGTATGCAGAAATGGAAACTTTTTGAAAAGAATTCTAGCCACATCATGTACTTTTCGTCTCTACATACCTATAGTATATAAAACTAAAGAATGTGTCTGTTTCATAGCAAATGAAAGATAGTATCTGCATGCCCCTTTATAAAAAACTTGATCACAGTTTTAAGAATGAATACTATAAAAATAGCTTCACTGTAAAATTATATTTACTATCATTTGTCTCCCTACCCAAACTCTAAGCCCTAACACACCGAACCTCCACCAAATTTTCCGATTTGGAACTCGGCTTGACATTGATGAGTTGAGCATGATAGAGTGTTATTTTCTATGAGACCTTTCAAACTAGGCTCAACTGATATTGTATGGGCACGGAGTAGGTCACATAAGCCTGATTCTGAAGAGGTCCAATATAATACCTAAAATTATGTTAATTCCTTTTTAGAAATCATTTTTTTTTTTTACAAAGAAATATGGTAATTCGTCTGAAATATGGTACAACATTTAAGTGCGTTTCACATATTTCTCCTGACTAAGGCATAGGAAACTACATGTATCATTATTTAATTTATGCATGTATTATTTCTGTTGAAACCCTCCAGTATACTTATTATACAAGAAATTACTTTTTCTTAAAAATATATAGGTGTGCAAAATAGAGGACACGCATAAATAAGGTATAGGCAATATATATAAAATAATTTAGAGCGAGAGCCTAGCAAACCAGACATTTTTAATTCAGTCCACTTGGAAACCTAGTATCATAACTTCCCTTCTGGCGAGAAGTCAATTAAGAGGAATGTCATATTCGTTTCAACTTATATTATAACTTATATATTTCGAGGGACGAATTTCAGTACGAATCCTATAAAAGTACGACTTGATTTTTTAAGTACGGTTTGTGTGGTCGGTTGTCGATCTTACAACCCACGCGATTGTTTATCTACATCTTTTATTTTCGTATTCCACCAAGGACTTGGCCTTAATTTACGAGAGCCACAAACAAAAAAAATTGAAGCAGAAATTGGTAAAAACTCCAATCAAACTGCATGCAACGTGTCGGGGTTACATTTTTCCATTTTCTCACTGTTTCTATTTTTCAGCTGCAGCCGAAAACTACATTAAGCTTTGCGGTAAAAAAGGGTAAAAAAACGTGGTTATGAAACTTAGCTAATGAGTTAAGTTTATGCGCGTTTCGGCTTCCTAGCGATGGCTCAGGGTGATACTTTGTTAGGTTAATAGTTTTGAGTTTTTGTTTTTAACCGACTTCAAAAATGTGGAGGATGTCTGACTTGTTATTTGTTGATTTTGCGATGATTACGATCGCTATAAATCAACATATTTCGATCATAGGAGATTGAAAATTAGATATACGCATTAAAAATTAATTTGCATGCTTCTTTAAGATTTGTCAGTTTACTTCTACACATAACCAGGACCACAAAATAAAAAAGTTTACAGAAGGGCCAATCCCGCCTTCTTCAAAAATAATTACGTCATCTTGCCAGACTTACTCTCACACTCACTCTTTAGGCAAACACTATAGTGCACTGCTTGGGAACTGCGTGGCAATGCCTATAAACGATACGTCAATGTGTGCGTGCCCGAAATGTGCCGAAATGGCACTTTGTTCTGAGTGGACTCTCTGTCTGGCGCCCCTCACCGCTTTACCTACTTTGTGCCAGGACTCTCTTTAAGTTTGACACAAAGCCAGCCTCTGTCTCTGCCTCAAATTGTTTTCCATTTTCTCAAAGGACACTTAAGTCAAAGTCAACGTCAATAATATAGTACTCGTAAAATGTCATAATTACGAGTATCATATGTCTTTGTGACGCCAAAATGTGCGTTCAACTGTAAAGAAAAACAGCCAATATACCTACTCTTACAAGGATCACAGATTCTGTAGCACGATAATTGAATATTATGCAATATAATCTTAGACTTTCTTTTAAATACGGAATTCATCTTTTGTTTCTCTTGAAACTAAACATAGATAATCACGGCTGGAGGCTTCTTTAACATTATTGAATTTTTTTTTTCCTTTGTAACTGATAAAAGATTTCTATGTGAATCATGCCATAAACATGCATTTGAGCTAACATAAATCACCCTCTCCTCTTATCAGTGGAGCAATTACAACTATTTTTCAGGATTTGCAATACAAAACAAAACAATCGAATGAAAATGCATAAGCAATAAATTGCTGACTCACAAATGTTAGCATTTAAAATGAACATTCCTAATTAGGCTTTGGCAATTGTGGCAGAAAACTCGAGTCATTCCAGTCGGCCATAACTCACCATCCACATGCTAATGAGCCATTTGTTACGCTATAACGCCTAGTCAAGCCTGTTACTAGGGCTACCGACTACTTCCATTCAACAAATGAACTAGTGGCTCTATGAGCTGTAGACCTAGCGAGATATTTAAAAGCTGATTTATAATTTTGTTACGTTTTCGACCCTCATAACTCCGTAATTTTTTTAAATTTTCAAAAACTGACTCAACAAAAAAATATATATATATATTTAGCGAACCTGCTCACAAAATTTCACGAGAATCGGTTGAAAAACACGACCTGTAGAGGAGAACAAATAAATGGACAGATCGCAATTAATTTTGACAGACGACGACAACGACAGACAGACAGATGATGTCATTGCTGTACATTGAAGCTTACTTTCGACGTTCTTACAAACCGAGTCAATATAAAACATCATTGTACCGCATATTCAAATGTGGTATGGTATAGTATTTTTTCCCCGGCTTCAAAACGAAGACGCTTCCCTCGCGTTTCGCGCTCGCTCGATCAACATATACACACACTCACTTTACTCATCTGAGGGCTATTGCATTAATCATTTTAAAAATGTACAGAAGTCTGGATTTACAACGGCCAGAATTTCCATCTAGGAGTTGTTCTTTTTTTTTTCGAATTGCGGTAGCGTTCTATGTCGTTGGCTTCGGCAAGCCTAAATAAAATTACAATATTTAAGTATCAACATCAACGGCCCGTTAGTCTACTGCTGGACTATGAGCCTCCTCCTCCTAAGTGGAGGGTTTTGCCATAATCTCCACGCTTGGCAGATGGGTTGGAGATCGCAGATTAAAAGGTTACTGTATCAGAGAGCGCTGCTGCCCGTTCCTTGTTCAATGTGTAGTCCCTAAGTCGCCTCTTACGACACCCACGGGAAGAGTAGGGGTTGGTGACAAATCCATTCTACTCCGCCGTCACCACACGGCTATTTAAGAATAAATTATTTTTTAAGTAACTGGCGTTGTGACAACCCTAGACTTCGTTAGAAAGCTATGTCGTAATTACGGTGACACTGAAAGCCTAGGCACAAGCAGGCTTCACTTCCGTTACTAGTAATAAAATTAGTTCCGTTACTTATACTCTTATAAATCACTTTTTACAACCTACTTGAAATATTATTAAAACCTTGTAAAATTCTCTTTTATTATTCCTTAGCCTTTTAATTTTATATATTGGTCAAATACCCACAGTCAAATGATCGTATATAAAATCAAATGGATATACAAATAATGTTAGAGCAAAACCAGTATGTGGCCTGCGGTAAATTTATTTATGTATAATTTACCGCACAACATGATAATTTGAACGGTAGTTACAGTATAAAATACATATATCGTATGGACATGAAGATAAAAACCACGACTTCATTTATATTTTTAAATAAAACTATAACTCTTTAAACGAATTAATATAAAAAAGCCATTTATTTAATCAACTAATGTTCTCAAAATCTAAGTAAAATGTATAAGAAAAGAAGCCTGCTTGCTTTTAAGCAAACGCCCGTTCGCTGGTTTTATAAAAGCTTTTCAAATGTTCAAATAACTCTTATTAGAGATACTCTTATTCAATTTTGTTTTTAATAACTAGTTCAGTCATTAGTCAAAGTCTGCAAAGTCTACAGCCAATCACTCCTAGCCAGGTCCAGGTGCAGCAGTAATGTAATTATAATTACTCAGTTGTCCAACTCGACTTGAATTTCATTAGTATAAAATAAGTTGAAAAAGTTTTACTCAATCTTATTGTAATTTAATTGTATAGAAGTCTATAGTATAGACTAGCTAATTCACAAAGATGGGTTGTCTAAGTAGTGTGTTCAAGAGCTACATACATTATTTTTGTGCAAGTTAAGGCCGATTTACACTTCGACAAGTAACAAGTGAAAGTTGCAAGTTTTTTCCTGTTGCCAAAGAAACACTCGCACTTGCAAAACATAGAAGTCCGGTCTATTTTTCTGCGAGTTAAGTAGCAAGTAACCGCCTCCCCGCGCATCTCCCGCCAGATTGCTATTTACTGAATCAACAGCTGATTCGTATTTTTATGGATGCGACTTTTTTCTATTTTAGTATACTCGCACGTCTGTTGCAGAACCGACGAGCGTTGGAGCAGACGGGTTCTCGAATGGAGACGTCTCGGGAAACGTTAGTGTGGGATGCCCCTTGCTAGGTGGACTGGTGACCTGAAGAAGGTCGCCGGTGGTGGCTGGATGAGGAAAGCGGGTGATCGTGCGCTTTGGCGTGCCCTTGGGGAGGCCTCCGTCCAGCAGTGGACTGCAATAGGCTGATTGATTGACACTTGCAACTCGCACTTGCATTTGCTACTTGCACTTGCTACTTGTCGAAGTGTCAATCGGCCTTTTTAGCCTGAATCATCTGCAACTCATACAAGTCTTTACTACTAAATTGGCAAAAAGTAGACACTTGACGATTACAAAAGGATGATCGATCATGAGGGAGAAAATACAGAGTCAAGAGAAGTTAAAATTAAGAAGAAAATATTCAAGATTAGGAGGGTTGTTTTCAGTATTATGTACCATCGACATATCAACAAATTAATAATAAGAGCCGCTAGCGAATCTTTCCTCTCAAAAACAATCTCCCAACAATACACACGCGATATTTAAATACAGAATCAATTTAAACACTTCCAATATTCCACCGCGGGATCTTAATTAAATCTTGATTTAAAAATCCAATCGTGAGCGGCAAAAAACCGGTTCGATCTGGTACTCCAGGGTCGGTTGGAGTCGCCTTTAAAATGCATTGCGCGTCCACACTTGCCCCGGCGGCGCAATTATATTCGGGCCTGGCCTAATTGATTGCCGATACCCTCGTAGCTGGGTCGTCGGGTTTTGCGGGGAACATTGGACACTGTGGGGGCAAGATAAAATGGTGAAATTGTGACTGTCGTTGATAGGTTAATAGTTATTGTTTGACGGAATAACCACGTTCGTTAAATTTAGCTTTTAAATAATAAAAAAATCTGAATAAGTATGTCAAATTCCCTGTAGATATTAAATAAATTGCGTTTGATTGCTGGTATATATTTCTATTACATTTTTTTTTATTTTTGTTTTTAATGTGTTTTTGTTTGTTTCTGCTAGATAGAATTAAGATTACAGAATACCTTAAGGCTGAAGTTCCCAAAAAAGTATTATAGTATAGTTTGCAAGTATGTAACGTGTAAACCAGTGATAATTCATCTTGGGGTAAGTCAACACAGTTGACAGTTCGCATCTCCCCCACAGTTGTCAATCACAGTATTTGTCCAGCCCTAGTGAACATTTCCTTCCATCAATTAGCGGAATCACTAGCTATTCCAGTTCCCGACCTCTGTTGCATACTGATTCAACTGCACTAGTGCACCGATTTTTACCACACTTATATTTTTTTATCTTCATGGTCGTGTCAAAAGATCACCGTCATCATCACGCTAATATTATAAATGTGAAAATATATTTGAATTTTTGGATGTCTTAACTACTGAACGGATTAAGATGTAATTTGGAATGGAGATAGTTCGTACCCTGGATTAAAACATAGACTTTTTACGGGAAAATGTCTTATTCCCACGGGAAATTCTTACATAACGCGAGCGTAGCCGCGGGCGGACAGTTATAATATTGTGAACACTGCATAAAAAGTACAGATAAATGTTTCTATTATCATCACACATAAAAATATACAGATTTTTCGATAGAAAAAATATAATTTATCATTTACGAAAGGAACTAATTGACATAGTTACCGTAACTGTCCTATTTATAGAATAATAAATCAAAAATATAAGACGTGTTTTATTTAACTATTCCGAATCATATTAACTTTATGTTTCGTAAGAAAACTCGTATTTGATCACCAATATATTCATATTGCAAAAATAAAAGAAAAACGATATTGAACGCTAAAAGATTAAACGATGGCAGAGATTTTACATAAACAAGTTTCAAATTTAGAATTGCGTAGAACAAAAAAAGCGGAATTCAATCCATTTCACTGGGGTAGGAAGGACACTGAAAAACTGAGATCTTATTTCCCCCAGTTTCCAATCACAACCCGGTGAACGTTTCTTTCTATCAATTAGCGAGATCGCTCGCTATGCCAGCGCACGACCTGTGTTGCATACTGATTCGGTTGAAGTGCACTCTTATATAATCGTTCTGGAGTTCTATACAACTTGTTAGATAGAGATAAAGGTATTTATGATAAAAACTGCTATGAATGCAGAAGAAATATACAAATATGGCTTGAAAATAAAACCAATGATGATATTGAAGCAATACTTCAATCTTGAAATAACTGATACATACGGTATATATATCTATATAAATATAAAATTAATACAATAAAGAGACTAAATAAATATATTATTATACAAATACACTTAGAATTACGATAAATAGGTGGGATAGTTAACTAAAGAATAAAAGTAAATTAAATAGTCTTTATAAAATAATATGATAATAATATAAGACAAATACTAAAATACTTTTTACAGATATTAACTACAGTAACTTACACAAATCCACATACACACACACACATACACACACACACACACACACACACACACCTACCTTTACACATACGTACACACCCTTACACACAAACACACACATGCACATTTATACTCACTCATGGTTAGCTGGCTTTGATACAACTTGTCATTAGGAAGAGCAGGGCCTCCTAACACAGGCTTTGCTTAACAGGAGACCCTGACAACAAACTGTTATAGTTTTTCATAAGCTAATAAAGAATTTTATTTTTATTTATTTATTTATATAACCGATTTTTGAAAGCTATACGCAGTGTTAGGCAAAATTTAGTTTGATTGACGATTAAAAACGAAAACTAACGAATTTAGTTTGAACTACATAACGATTGACGATTGAATTAGTTTTAATCACATACGGATTGATTCTGGAATTGATTAGTTTTAGTTTTTAGTCAGGATTGATTTCCAATTAACTAAATTTTTATTTCGTTTATGAAATCAAAATCTCAATAGAATTTTTGGATGAGATGAGTTTTGGATGTTTTGATTTTTTGGATATTTGGATGTTTTGGATGTTTGGATGTTTTTGATGGTTTGATGTTTTGGATATTTTGATGGTTTGGATGTTTTGGATGTTTGGATGTTTTGGATGTTTGAATGTTTTGGATGTTTGGATGTTTTGGATGTTTTCGATGTTTGGATGTTCGGATGTTTTGGATGTTTTGATGGTTTGATGGTTTGGATGTTTTGGATGTTTGGATGTTTTTACAATCAGTTTGGATAGTGTGACAGTGTTTTACTTAATTACTGAAGTTTTGAATTGTTGATAAATATACTTGAGGATCTCTAACGATTGATATTTGAAGAGTGACCTTAAAAATACGTTTACGTACATGGAGTCGTAATTACCATATTTTTCTTCACTGCGATAGACACGGTTCGTAACGTTTTTTTTTTTTTCGAATATCCAATAATAGTGGTCCACTATCCAAAATTACTGTTTAGCCGTTTCCATTCGACGACTAACCAAAAATATGATAGCGAAATTCGAAAATATTCGTAAGTAGTGGGGTTTGAACCCGAGACTTTCCAATTTCGAGCATCCTGAAAGCTTTGAAAATTATCGTGTTGCCTCGTTCTATGAAAACGTGATTTATCTATTGTTTCTTGTTCGAAATTTTGACCTCCGGTGCATATTGATGCTGCTTCTAATGCACAAATCACCGAGAATCGATAAGTTGAATTAAATCAGTTCATATATTGAATAGTTATTGATACTCGTTGAGTAAATGCCAAAATATAATGATATAACCACTATTATAAAAAAACAAAAACCCGACTGCATGAAAAATTTAAAACTTTTGGCGCCAAAAATAGGCCATCTTGGTTTTTTTATAAATTTGATGTACCCAGTGTCACTCTCACCAGTAAGACGAATCTAACGATACCTCTTTAGCTAAAATCCATCAAGCCGTTTAGGCTGTAGAGCGTGACAAAGAAATATACATACATACATACATACATACATACTCACACTCGAAAAACATAACCCTCCTTCTAAAGCAGTCAGGTAAAAATAGTATTAATTTTCGTACAAAACCTTTGACAAAAAATACGAATTTTGTCAAATTAGGCATTCAAGTAAATTGGACTTTAAAACTAGATTGATTCCATCTATTTCAAAACTAACCCACTTTTAAGCTGCAATAAGTCTAAAATCTTCTTTGTGTGGTTTGTAAAGTCAGTCCTAAATAAAACTATTATAATTCTGATTATCCATTGTAAGCCCCGGGAGCACTCGGAAGAACATCCCGGATCCGATCTGAGATATTCCGGGTTCGATCCTGGGTCTACAAACAAGCTACACGACTATAATTTGTAGCCTGAGAGCTACGACTATTTGCTGATGTCGTCGAACAGGGATCGCAAAACGTGAGTTAGTGAGTTGACTCTTCAATGACATAGGACTAATTTATAACAATTTATAAATAAAAGTTAACACGACTGACGACTTAATGACACATTTATTATTACGTATTATTACTATGGTAGCCGTGTGGTGACGGCAGAGTAGAATTCATTTGTCACTAACCCCTACTCTTCCCGTGGGTGTCGTAAGAGGCGACTTCGGGACTACACATTGAACAGGGAACGGGCAGCAGCGCTCTCTGATACAGTAACCTTTTAATCTGCGATCTCCAACCCGCCTGCCAAGCGTGGAGATTATGGCAAAACCCTCCACTTAAGTGGAGGAGGTTCATAGTCCAACAAAGGACTGTAACGGGCCGTTGATGTTGATGTAGGTATTACAAAATATAATATTAAGTCATACGTATTATAATTGTAATTACACTTTAATAAATGTATAAATGTGAAAATATATTTGGAAGTATGTATGTATGTATGTTTAGATGTTTCTTTTGCCTTCACGCTTAAAGTACTCAACGGATTTGGATGTTTGGAATGGAGATAGCTTGTAACCTGGGTTAATACATAGGATACTTTTTGCGGGAAAAGGTCTTATTCCCACGGGAAAATCTTATGCCAAATGCGAGTCTAGTCTCTACAATATAATAAAAACAATGATTGAATCCCGGAGACTCTATGGTCAAACAAAAATAACTTTTTGAGAAATTCCCTAGTTTGATTAGAACATTACAAGCCAAATAACCTGATTGTCTGAAAAAGTACATTGACTTATGCCGTCGGTTAACTAAATGTGCGAAAAATTGTCATTATATGAGCCCTGCCAAAGGTATTTAGCAACCTCCACAACTCTGACACCAAGGCTAGTGAGGTTAATCATTGTTTTAATAACACAATAAGAAGAATGATGTAGAAACATCGTATACTAAAAACATTACGAGGTGGACTTCAAAAACAATCACCTGAATATCACCTGTGAAATCGACCAATTTTAACTAGCTCTGTATGGTCAACTAATGGTTCATAGTTCTTATTTAGGGTAACACATAATATATTGTAGCATCGGGCCTCGTTGGTTCTCGTGCCGTATAGTTTGGTGCTGGCGGTGTGATTCTTTTTAGATATATTTGTTCTCTTTTTAATTGCCTTTTTTAAAAAGAGAGCGATAGAAACTTCATACGGGCTCGGCCGGGGAGTTGTGACGTTATTTCCTGCCGTCCTCCGTCATGTGCGGACCATAGTATTATGTTTTCCTAAGAGAAGTTGTAAAATCGAATAAAGAACAAGTATTTTTATACCAGTGCGTTTTTAGTAAGTAGCGAACCGTAGCTAAAGTGGCTACTGATGCACTGATACACTGATAAGATGAGATAACAAATGCTTTGCACAATTTCAATACGCAAAAAAGAGTTGAATCTAATTCTGAATCAATTCAACATGTTCTCATCCCTACGCGATTCAGTTGGCTTATTTGCGGAGGCTGAACCATTCAGGGCGGTCGTTAGCTAGCCACCTATCTATATTGGTTTCTATTAGTAAGTGTTTGGGCTCGGCCCTTTGCTTGGGCGTAATGGATGTGGAATTTTTTATAAGCCCAAACTGTGCCTCATGTATGACTAATCTTTGAGGCTGTCTTGTAATGTGATGTCTATTAGAATTGTTGTTATCAGTTCATATGTGTCTCCTGTAAGAGGACCTTGAGGACAATTTGGCGATAGTTCACTTTATATATGACTTTTTTTTGTGGTGAGTCGACGGCGTGGAGCGTCTAATGAACATAATAATTTATTTAAAAAACAACACATTGGTACGTGGTAGAGTTCGGATCATCGCGTCTGCGATTGGAAGGTAGCGACCACAGTCGCTGTTCCACCGAAGTGTGCGGTAAAAATAAAACCATAAATGATTTTTAACCTAAATGCGTCATCTAGAAAATTACATATAATAATAGTTAAATAAGACAAAGACAAACTTAAACGTTAAACTTAACCAATTAGTATTTTTCAAAGTTGGAACTCTGGTCTCAATCCGACGCTTATGCTTCCTTCTCACCCGTAATTATGCACTTCCTAATCAAATTTACTCCTAAATCCAACCTTCACAGAAACCAATGAATTTCCTACTGCTAGAAAATGATCAGAGTTATCAAACACCCCATGAAAGGGCGGTGAATATTTCACCTCATCGCCCAGCCTGCCATCAAGCTGATGACGCGTGCGCGGATGGAAGCGATCGCTCACTTTTATGGCGGCAATTCGAGACATTCCGATGATTCCATTCTATGGATATGACGTCACTGATTTTTATAACCGAATTGAATTATATTTTTATTTAAACTTAAAGATAAATTTTTGGGGATGAGTTTGTAGGTTTTTTAAGTAATGAGTGTATAATGTAGTGATTATGATTTATACATAAGATACTTTTAATTTTACTTACCTTTGAAAATGTAGTAATAAAGTAACGTATTAATACGGGATGGTGCTATAAAATATAAAACTGTCCGAGAAATGTAGTTTACAATAAAATCATAAAAAAATATGGATTACCAAAACCAACCAGAATAATATGTAAACATAATATCTGACAGACTGAGCAATGGTAGCGATTCACACAGTCACGATCTATTCTTAAATTTAAGTTCGTCAGTCCTTTTCACGCTATGCCCTTATTTTAGGTTATCATTCATTCAAAATAATTCGTTCATCTGAATTTATCACCTTTCTTTCACTAGTCATAAAAACGAAAAGAATAGCTGGATTATAAAATTAGAATTAGACTACATGACTGTCCTAATCGGGGCCAATAAGCTTAATGCTATGATATTATTATTCATCATCATCGTTGTTATTCAGCGACTTGACGTGCTTTCAGAAACACGGAAAACGCTCTCATCAGCAGATCATATGCGTCCCCACCGGGGGGTTTGAGCCCGGAAAACGCTCTAAACATATATAATTCTAACGGTCACCCATACATAACCTGACCGAACAATCAATCATTATTCCACGATTGACCTAGTAAGCAATTAATTCATAGCTTTCAACTGATACTAAATGTTTTTATTTATACTGACCACTGAATCAAGTTGCTCCAACGCTTGAACACTTGATCCCGTGCGAGGGCGCTAGTGAGCCGTGAGCTCGTGTTTGTCTCCATTGGGCCAATAAATTTGCCGATTTATCGTTCGAGAGAGATTTGTGCACAAAAAAGTGGGGAATTCGAGTTGTGGGTATCCTATTATATTTGTATTAGTTGGTGTGAATTGGAACGTCCAATTTGAGACGGTGAAAATATTTTTTACTAGCTGTCCGCCCGCGATTTTCCCGTGGGTATAAGACTTTTCCCGGTTAGAAGAATTCTATGTGTCAATCCTGGATACAAACTATCTCTATTCCAAATCTCATCCTAATCCGTCCAGTAATTCCCTAAGGCGTGAAAACGAAACAAACATCCAAAGATCTAAACATCCAAATATATTTTCACATTTATAATATTAGTGTCATTGCTATTCGTTTCTTCTGGCCGTTCTTCTCCACAGAAGGCGTACACTTGTAGCGAACGGGCCATCTTGCTTTGACGTCAAAAAATGAACACTTTTATCTTATCTTATCTTTATCTATCAGTTCATCTACCAAAGAGCTCGAGCCTGCCCTAAATTAGGGGGATCAGGTCTTTGTAGACCAGCATGCTGGCCTAGTGCGGGTTGGTTGACTTCACACACAACCTTGTAATCTCTTCATGCATGTGAACGTACATTTTCTTCCTCGAGACATTTTCTTTCAGAGTAGTGCTGTTTACTAACTCTGATCGTCCTTGTTTAGGGTAATCCCGAGTTTCTTGGTGGTATCCTTTTAGGGACATTCCACTCCAACAATTTTTTTCCTAATGGCAACTTTCTGAACCTCTAGACAACGATTTCTTAAATTTATAGGAGTCTGAGTCTTTCGCTCTCCCAAAAGTCCGTTCCTGCATTATTATCACTTTGATATACATAGCAGTTTGGTAAACATAGCTATTAGGTCAATCAGACGAAAAAAAATCTCTAATGATAGCATGGCTCCGCCTCCTGTCTGGGAGACGTGGGTTCGATCCTCACCACGTACCAATGTGATTTCAAATTCATATGTACGTTTATTCGACACTCTTACGGTGAAGGAAAACATCGTGATGAAACCTGCACACTCTTGCGAAGAAGGTCGTGTGTGATGTCGACCAACCCGCACTGGGCCAGCGTGGTCGACTAAGGCCTAATTGCCCTAATTCAGGGTAGGCTTGAGCCCCTCGGTGGGGACGTATATGAGCTGCTGATGTAGCATGGCTCCGCCTAGTTTGAAATCATTTGTACAAGGAAGGCACGATTTAAATCTACGGAGTTGCCCCAAAGAACTAGGCCATATCTTAAAACTGAGCAAACATAGCCGTGGTAGGCTGCAAGAGCCGGCTTTCTGGTTGCATACTTTTGTAAGGCGATAGAGAGCGTAAGTAAATCTGTTTTTTAACAACCCCGTCGATATGCGCCTTCCAAGTCAAATTTTCGTCAATTACAAAACCGAGAAATTTAGCCGATACACACTCTGTAATGGTTTGATTTACATGTGTAACTGACAAATATTGGACCTTTCCATTTTTGTTATAAAACTGTAAAAATTTGGTTTTTGTGATATTAACATTTAAATTGTGACATTCTAGCCAATTGATAACTTTATTTATTGTATTATTAATTTCTATTTCATAATTAAGATTTGGGGTTTTCTTAATAACTATAGATATGTCATCCGCAAACAATGTACATGGATATGAAGTAACGAGAGGGAGGTCATTTAAATATAAAATAAATAACAAGGGTCCAATAATACTGCCCTGCGGCATGCCGAAATCATTTTTGATATAATTTGATCTATATGAAACTAGCTATAAATTTCAACAGTTTGAACTCTATCGCTAAGGTAGGGTCTTATCCAACGGTGTCCATGGCCCCGTATTCCATATGTTTCTAACTTGTCAAGGAGAGTCCCATGGGACACGTAATCGAAAATTAGGTTTAATAGATGAGAGAAAACCCTTCAACGTAGGCACTAACCAACTAGTACCCTTATCCTAACGAATAGAGCTCTTTCACATGACGAGCTAATTCTCGATTAGGCCACTCGATTCGGGTAATCGATTTGGGGTAATCGATTCGAGCTCATCGTATTTATCGCCGCGATTAGCCTGATGGAGACAGAAGATTCGAATTAATGCTGATGGATGGGCCTGGGCACTGTTCCCGGATTCAGGATTTCCTACCTATTATATAGGTATTTTTATTTGTAATTTCAATAGTGTAGGGAAATCAATAAGTAGGTATACATGTTGGTTTTGATGTTATAAGTGATAGAAATCTTTGATGAATGTTTGCTGTTAAAAATTAAGCAAAATCTACTGTCGACCATGTGTATTGCATTTAACATTGAATATATTATTCAAAGGATTTTTATTATAGTATTTTATCGCAATAATAAATAATTTCCCTTAACATGAAAAGAAACTTCTAAAATACGAGTATTCTAAATTACAGATAAATCTATACTCTCCCGAATAAGAAATGAAGAAATTCCAGTCTTAGTTTTTTTTTTAAGTATAATAAGTGACAAGAGTGCAAACTGACCCGATAGTCATGTTTATTTTTTTACTTCGAAACATTTTTGTTATGAAATTGACCACGAAGAAAACATCCTTAAATCTCTGCAGTTCCAAAACTTTTTTGTGAATATTTATGCACAAACTTAAAAAGTTATACTAAAAGTTATGTTATACCTAATAACCACATCAAATTTAATAAATCACAAAATTAGCATTACGATTCAAAATGGCTGCTGGCATAGATTTATCAGGTTCCGCTGCTCCAATTTTCGTGAGAGTTCAAGAAGTGCCGTGGGACAAGCTGAAACCGTTAACTTTGACAAAATATGAGAAGTCTCAATGTGAATTACAGAGCCCGCAACAAGATTTATTCAACGAACTTTTTAGCCGTTAAGTCGGTAGTTTTACAATGTGAGCGGAAGCGGAAGAGGAAGTGACTAGAGTGGCAGCGGTGTTAAATAAATGAATGTTGCCTTTTAACTAAAATATTTTTATTTGTTTGTTTGCCGTGTGGTGACGGCATAGTAGAATACATTTGTCACCAACCCCTACTCTTCCCGTCGTAAGAGGCGACTTAGGGACTACACATTGAACAGGGAACGGGCAGCAGCGCTCTCTGATACAGTAACCTTTTAATCTGCGATCTCTAACCCGCCTGCCAAGCGTGGAGATTATGGCAAAGCCCTCCACTTAAGTGGAGGAGGCTCATAGTCCAGCAGTGGACTGTAACGGGCCGTTAATGTTAAAAAAAGAGTGTATTTGGACATCGACTCATTTCAAACACAAGCCCACTGAATATAAAAAAAAACTACTTTCCGCTACCTCTTACATTTGTAAACTCAATCTTACGGTCACAAACTTTAATACTTCAACAATTTTCTTTTTCATCAAGCACTTACGAAACCCGGCAAAAGTTGTCTTAAGTAAATCACTTTAATTACGACATTGAAACTTAGAATACATGAAATAAATCTTTTTAACGATACTTTTTACCTTAATCTGCTTTATGAGTCATTGCTTTATGTTTTGCTTTGCCTGAGGCCTACGTCCAGCATAGGACTGCAATAGGCTGATTGATTGATTGACTTTATGCCCTTGGGGAGGCCTACGTCCAGCATAGGACTGCAATAGGCTGATTGATTGATTGACTTTATGCCCTTGGGGAGGCCTACGTCCAGCATAGGACTGCAATAGGCTGATTGATTGATTGACTTTATGCCCTTGGGGAGGCCTACGTCCAGCATAGGACTGCAATAGGCTGATTGATTGACTGACTTTATGCCCTTGGGGAGGCCTACGTCCAGCAGTGGACTGCAATTAGGCTGATTGATTGATTGACTTTATGCCCTTGGGGAGGCCTACGTGAAGCAGTGGACTGCAATGGGCTGATGGATTGATTGATTTAATGTTTTTTAATGTAATACAAACATAATTATAAACATCTTGGTTCATCTTCACTTCTCCGAAATTTCTCAATGCGAATAAAAGTATCCAAAAATATTTTGAATACTTTTCAAAATAACTTTGCTATTGTCTTCAAACCTACAAACTCCAATCGTCTAAACAATAAAAATACATAAACAAGAAACAATGCTACCATAATCGAAATAAGCAGTAGAATTACGTCCATAACTCTCGATATTCCCGTTGTATCGCTGTTCAGAAACAAACCAATAATAAACCACCTTCGAATTTCGAACTAAGGCGAAATAAACTCCGAAAATTTGCTGAACGCAATAGGAGGCCACACGGAATTGAATTCCCAAATAAAAACTTATAGCTGGCGTGACGAACCTTTGCTTGTTCCTCCTTCATTTTATTGCTGTTTGTAGTTGGATTTATTACCATTCTTTGATACTTTGACCCTTAGCTTTGAGCTGTGTATCAAAAGCAAAGAATCAGTGAGTTGATTCAATGGGATTTGTTGGCGGCTTTGTAAAAACTGCTATAGTAAAAGAAGAGGTTTTTTATTTAAATTTTATGTTTTTTCTGTGTTTTGTCGAAATGTGTCCCACTGCATGGCAAAGGCCTCTCTCCTTTTCTTCCATTTATTTCTGATTTGGGCCCTGTCTTGCCGTTTAGTGTGAAGGGCGCCTTAATTGTCTAATGTTAAAATTATAAATTAAAAAAGGTTGTTTCAAAATTTATGAACAAATTCGTTCGTTAATTGATAAAAATTTACTAGTGTAATTAACAGTGAATTGACTCATGACCTGAACCGATTGCTTTGAGTGAGTCGTTCGTCTTTCCCATCCCTAGTTCGTAGCCCACGAGTATAACTCTTCTATTTTAAATAATCACTTTTAGTTCTATAACTATTCGATTGGAATTTTATAACTATCGTTTTTGGAACGATATTTTGAGAATTCCTTTCAACA
The DNA here is from genome assembly GCA_951230895.1 of Carpatolechia fugitivella. Classification (NCBI taxonomy): domain Eukaryota; kingdom Metazoa; phylum Arthropoda; class Insecta; order Lepidoptera; family Gelechiidae; genus Carpatolechia; species Carpatolechia fugitivella. Next base: position 2,141,432 of record OX579652.1, on the reverse strand, counting down.
CTATTGTTTAAAGCCTAAAACATTTTGGCGTGCTCCAAGTCAGTTTATCAGTAGAGAAATGAACATAAAGTTTATGTATTTTGTTACTTTTTGAAAAACTAATTTGAAAGACAATATTTCATGCGTGTGATACTTCAAGTTTATATTATTTTAATGCGAAAATTTGATATGAACGATTGAAGAACATACAAAGATTTTTAATAACTTAAATCGAACATTTTTATCTATATCATACTAGTTTCCTACTATACATTGAACAGGGAACGGGCAGCAGCGCTCTCTGATACAGTAACCTTTTAATCTGCGATCTCCAACCCGCCTGCCAAGCGTGGAGATTATGGCAAAACCCTCCACTTAAGTGGAGGAGGCTCATAGTCCAGCAGTGGACTGTAACGGGCTGTTGATGATACTAGTTTCCAATTTTAGATGACAAAGTTAGCTTTAACTCGGTTCCAATCAAATTCAAATTTGCAGGATTATCGGAGTGGCACGGGTAACCTGGTTTGACCGAGTTACCACGACGGATTAGGAACACTTGTCGCTAATTACACTTTACCGTGAAGGTATGGTAAAATGTGGATATAGTGAAATAAGATGAAATAGAAAGCCGTAAACAAGGAACTTTGTCACACTTCGTTGACTTTACGAACAACCCGACACGATAAAAAAAGAAACTATAAAGCCACTGTGTATTCAGCTAGGAATGTAATCTATAAAGCCACTGTGTACTCAGCTAGGAATGTTAACTATAAAGCCACTGTGTACTCAGCTGGGAATGTTAACTATAAAGCCACTGTGTACTCAGCTAGGAATGTTAACTATAAAGCCACTGTGTACTCAGCTAGGAATGTTAACTATAAAGCCACTGTGTACTCAGCTGGGAATGTTAACTATAAAGCCACTGTGTACTCAGCTAGGAATGTAAACTATAAAGCCACTGTGTACTCAGCTAGGAATGTTAACTATAAAGCCACTGTGTACTCAGCTGGGAATGTTAACTATAAAGCCACTGTGTACTCAGCTAGGAATGTAAACTATAAAGCCACTGTGTACTCAGCTAGGAATGTTAACTATAAAGCCACTGTGTACTCAGCTAGGAATGTTAACTATAAAGCCACTGTGTACTCAGCTAGGAATGTTAACTATAAAGTCACTGTGTACTCAGCTAGGAATGTTAACTATAAAGTCACTGTGTACTCAGCTAGGAATGTTAACTATAAAGCCACTGTGTACTCAGCTAGGAATGTTAACTATAAAGCCACTGTGTACTCAGCTAGGAATGTTAACTATAAAGCCACTGTGTACTCAGCTAGGAATGTTAACTATAAAGCCACTGTGTACTCAGCTGGGAATGTTAACTATAAGGCACTGTGAACTCAGCTAGGAATGTAAACTATAAAGCCACTGTGTACTCAGCTAGGAATGTTAACTATAAAGCCACTGTGTACTCAGCTGGGAATGTTAACTATAAAGCCACTGTGTACTCAGCTAGGAATGTAAACTATAAAGCCACTGTGTACTCAGCTAGGAATGTTAACTATAAAGCCACTGTGTACTCAGCTAGGAATGTTAACTATAAAGCCACTGTGTACTCAGCTAGGAATGTTAACTATAAAGTCACTGTGTACTCAGCTAGGAATGTTAACTATAAAGTCACTGTGTACTCAGCTAGGAATGTTAACTATAAAGCCACTGTGTACTCAGCTAGGAATGTTAACTATAAAGCCACTGTGTACTCAGCTAGGAATGTTAACTATAAAGCCACTGTGTACTCAGCTGGGAATGTTAACTATAAAGCCACTGTGTACTCAGCTAGGAATGTTAACCATAAAGCCACTGTGAACTCAGCTAGGAATGTTAATTTTTGGCTTATAGCACTTCATATTATTATTAAAAAAATAAAGTAGGTTTGGATGTTTGTCCTGCTTTCTCGCCTGTAGTAATCAACGAATTTGGATGGAGTTAGGAATGGGGATAGTTTGTACCCTGGATTAACATAGAATACTTTTAACATTGGAAATGTCTTTTCGTTCGCTCCAGTTTATATAGGCTCCGATTTCACGAAAAAGTGCGATCCCCTATATCTCACAGAGTTGTGAAAATATGATATTCAAAAAAGCTCAAAAGACACGTATTCACGAGAGCTGTAAGGTACAAAAATAATTATTTGAGAAAGTCAAAAACGAAAGAAAGTTATGACCGAAATAGTGAAAAAAAAAAATTTTTTTGGTTTTGGCGCTTGATATTTAGGAAATGAAGAATGATATAAAAAAATCGAGCAAAAATTCCTCTGGACAATTTAGTCAGCTACAATTTGAGCCCAAGACAAAGATGATCGGGTTAAGAGTTTGCTCTGTAACCTAACCTTTTTGAAAAAGGTCAAAAAGTTAGAACGACATAGATTCATTTCCAATGTGCTCGATAATCGTGTGAGCAACGAAACCTGTGAAGTTTTACAGATGCTCGCTCACTACGAGCGAAGCTACGGGCGGACAGTTAGTACGGAAAATAAAGACAAATTTAGCAAGTTATCTGTCAGATTCAAAACATTCAAAAGCATTATTTTCGTAAAACCCAAGATGAATTTAACAGCGGCCATTATACAAAAGTATCACTACAAAGCCGAAACGCCGCCAACTTTGAAGACGGTCGGTTTAAATTTTTAAATAACGACTTGAGAGGACGCATCCGAGTCCAGAAGTACACTACATTCTCATAAGCTGAGATCGGAATGCGATGGTGCTTTTGTGCGTTGATGTTGAAAGGATGTGGAATTCACAATATTCTTTATTGACGACAAAAATATACACAGTGAAATTAACTGGTTGTTTTTCGTTAAATGGAGTGTTCAGTCCATTAAACTGAACAACTTTCCCCAAGGAACATGGGCTGTAAAACGACAAAAAAATGGCCCGTTCATACAAAACCGCGCGGCCAGCTGATCGATTTACTATGGGGGAAGCAATATTTTTTTTCAATTGCCAGCCCATTTTTATAGACTGAACACTCCATTTAACGAAGAACAACCAGTTAAATTTCACGGTGCGTAAGAGGAATAAACAATGATTTCTTAAATAAATAGAACAGAAAAGGTGAAGCGAGTCGGTAGTTGCATGTTCTCGCATTCGAGTGGGAAACTGACTTGTCTTGTCGGGTTCCTCAACATAAATATTATCGCGGTAAGCCCGTAAAATGTCTCATAAATGTTATTACTTGTCTTTACTTTTCGTGATCAAAGTAATTTATAATCATTATTCACCACTATTATTGGCTTTTAAGGTTGAAAATTGTATTCAGATCAAAGTATAGGTAGTGACGGTTATTAAATTCGCAATAACGTTTTTTTTTTACTTTTTAATATTAAGTGTTTTGTTTTTACGTCAAAATGTAGTAAAACAGTTTTGTTTTCTAATAAAGAATTTTTAAAAGAAGAATGCATTGATTTTATGACCTTACATTTAGCTTTCATTGAACGTACGTAGGCCTACGTAGGCGTATCTATACTCTTATCAACGTTTGCTACAGCCATTCCGACCTCTGTTCATAAGAAGTTAATATTTCAGTGTCCCGGACAAAGCGAACAGTGGTGGACAAAGTTTTAATTTGCTTAAAGTTGTTTGAACTTCGTACGGGTCCGTTGGCGCCAAATTAGGTACTAGGTACAGTCGAGATGAATATGCTTCTGAATGGAGTTAATTTCGTGGTCCTTGAAAGGAGAAGTGAGGACATGACTTTCACATTTTGTGAGGCAAATGCAGACTGGGACATACGTGGTTTTATGAATTGTTGTAACTAAGCTGACAAAGGTGGATGAGTATTGTAATACGAGTATTACAACGTACCTTCTACGTTATGTAAACAAAGAAATAACGTTACTTTATATAAATAAATACTTGCATACGACAACGTCCTACACTACCAACTATCCCCAAAAGGGTGAGCAGAGCTTTAGTTGGCTTCAAATGAACCTCCCCTTTTAGAAGAATACCTTTGGATTTCTTGGAATTTTGTAAGTTTTTTTGATGTTTTAAGAAAAGAACAGCCAAGTAAGGCTGAAAGTTGTTCCGTTTTATAAGTAACTATTATTGAAAAACATCTATCTTCAGGTCAGTTTCCCCCAAAATAATATAAAAATTCTTCTTAAGCGTACAAAATCTCTTGATAACGAATAAAATTATTCTTTATTCAAGTAATACAGATATTTGACAGACTTTTTTTTTTCAAACTATTTATATACTTTGTACTTTTTTTTATGTAGTTGCTATTGCTGAAATCGGTCTGAAAGATCGTCATCATCATCATCATCACAGGTATTTTAGATGAGGAAAATAGTAAGAACAATTTACTTTATAAGTATTTTACGCTAACTCTCTTTTAACCTGTTTAATCTTTTAACCTAATAAATCCCTCTGCTTAGAAAGTAATTTCTTTGTGCCTGTACTTTGTCTTGTAAGAAAAGATAGCCACCTGATAGTTTAATTCGTTTTGTTAACGACACTACTCTTGTCACAGCGGTAGTTCTTCCACGGTAAGATTCCTTAAGGTTTCGTTTTAAATTAACAGTATTTAGTTAAATGTGTTACATTAGAATAGGAAACTCATTTGTAGAATGTTTTAAGGATCTAACTAGCATGTTTTTTTCAGCTGATCTAATCGCTATGTATACCAATGTGGTAATATCGCCGGCGCGCGCACTTGAGAGTAGCATAAAATTCTATTTAGATTGTATTATAGTCCACTTCCTCTTTTAAAATGATAGATTTTTGATTGTTGTATATTTTAACTAAATTATTAATAATTGTGCCGTGTGGTGACGGCAGAGTAGAATACATTTGTCACCAACCCCTACTCTTCCCGTGGGTGTCGTAAGAGGCGACTTAGGGACTACACATTGAACAGGGAACGGGCAGCAGCGCTCTCTGATACAGTAACCTTTTAATCTGCGATCTCCAACCCGCAAGCGTGGAGATTATGGCAAAACCCTCCACTTAAGTGGAGGAGGCTCATAGTCCAGCTGTGGACTGTAACGGGCCGTTGATGTTGATTGATTAATATTTAATTAAATTACCAGTATATTATATGTTGTCGGTTTTAAAAGTAGTTAGTAGTTGCGTTTTAATTTTTCTCTACTCTATGTTAACAATAATATTAACACTGTGGTTGATAAGCACCGCTACGGAGTACAACTACCTATATGGTAGAAAGATCTTCCAGCGTCCTTATTCTCAAAAATTTACAATTTAGGTGTTTTCAGGGTGATAGTGAAAAAAAATCACAAACTTTTAATCCTATATTACATTTTGGCGAGGTAGGTCACTTTCGTAGCAGGTCATTGCCCCACGTTATAAACGTCACGGGGTATATTAAAGGATACAAATATTATGATTTTGATGAAAGAAGGTCACAAGAGTCTTAATTTTAAGACATTAATAGAAGGGTTTTAATTTGGTTGCAATTTTAGAATGAACAAATCTATTAGTTTATACAGTATAACTCTTGTGACCAATTTCCACTATTTAAAAAAAACACTTCTCACCAAATTGCACTCGCGGGCATAATTCAAGATAAGCGTATCCTACTACCTATATTGTCCTGCGTGTGAATTCTCGAATAATTATGAGCTTATTACTAAAACTCACCGGATTTTGACTTCCTTTGACTGCCATTCACTATGTTTGTCGAAACTGATGAGTATGGCCGCGATTTCCTGAAACAATCACAGATAAAAATAAGAATAAGAACACATTTAGAAGATATTTTTTAAATGGGTTTTATTGTAAACCAAAGAAGTGCGAAGTAATATTGTATTGACAATCGACAGGCGCAAAGGACGAAATTATAAAGGTACCGTTTTTTGGAGATCGTCTACTAGGATCCCTTAGTCCTTTCCCCTAGAGGATCCCTGGGGATCCTCGTGGACTCATCAGTTCAGCAAAAGTACCTTTTGATAACGTATCTCTGACAATAAAACAAGTGACTTGTTGCAAAGTATTAAAGGATTTATTGAAAAAATCACGTAGTTGGTGGCTATTGGTGATTTCTCTCTACTCTCAAATTTTATATTATTAAGTTTTTTAGTGGGTTTGTCAACGAAGCTAGTTTACCAAAAAGGTGATGACTGAAAAGCAGCATAGCTGACGCTATTACCTTTTCATTGTCTTACTTATATTAGTGTGTGTACTACGTATTGATACATAATTGTTAATGTAATGAAAGTTAATCATCATCAACAGCTCATCATACGTCCCCACCGAGGGGATCGAGCCTACCCTGAATTAGGTCGATTAGGCCTTAGTCAACCACGCTGGCCCAGTGCGGGTTGGTCGACTTCACAAGCCACCTTTGAATTTTTCGCAGGAGTGACAGTGAATAAAATGAGTAAATATTTTCCATTACAAAAAGTAAAACAAAATTATTGCTATTATAAAATTTGTATTTACTTTATTCGCACTTCTTTACCCTTTGCAGAAAATTCCATAGTAATTTAATATTATTTGACATTTTGAACACAAAAACTGAAAGTGGCTTAGAGTTCTCCACCGGTTCGACTTAATATTTCCTTTTAACTTTGTGTAATTACAACCACAAAAGCCTTTAACACGAAACTTTATTTCAAATTTTCTTAGCCTAATTTTGACACAATCTTAGTAAGAACCGTTAATCATCAAAAGAATAACACTTTTGTCAGATTCTTGTCAATTGTGATTAATCTAAAAAAAATACTTTTATTTTGCTTCAATAAATTTCAATGGGAAAATATTATGTACTTTGGTAAATTGCTTGAATAAAGTGTAGCGTTAAAAAAAAGAAGCTAGCTAACCTGTGGTTAACAACCACAGGCGAAACGTGGAATTTAGGAGAACAAAGAAAGATTTAGTTAAATTTGACCGAACAGTATAATAGAGATTTAAAAGGGCCTAGATATTGCCAAAGTATCAAAAATTGAGCCGAGAGTCGGGTCCTGAGGGGACTCCGTCGATATAGTGTTGGTGAACTAGTGTTGTGTTGAGAGTGTATCGATGCAGGAAGGTGTAAAAACCGCGGAGTACCCCGGAGAGTAATTGCCAAACGGGAACCAAAAAGGGGAGGGCCAGAGCAACCTAAACGGCCTTTTTAGAATTTGGAAAAGAATTTAGAAAGAATTTGGCAAAATCCGCATACAAAAATTACATCCCACTGATACAAAAACAAGCTAAAAAATCCGCGAGATGGGCAGTATTCCAGGGGGGACTCCAACGCCGGTGCGCGGGTTTGCGGCACTTAGCTGGTACGTGTGCGGACGCACACAACGCAGGGATCCAGGCTCGTCCAATGCCTGGTGGCCTCAGGCGTCCGGAACCACAGCAAGAAATCGTGGAAAGCACGGAGGGACCCTCGTGTGTGTGTCGCAGAAGCCGGAAATACACTGTAAAGATTGACAAAGAAATAATCGCCATCCAACCAAGACAAGGAAAGAGAAAAGTGCGTCGATAAAAACCAGGAGGAAGACAACACAAGACTTACCCGGCTAGTCCAAACGGAATATTATGGTATTCCAAGGCTTATTGCCAAGGCTTATGGCACAATACGGAAATGATCCCGAGACTCTTCAATAAATATTTACTAACAATCTAACGATTCACGTAAAAATCGTTTCTATCATCACCCGATGACAACTGGGAAAACAATAAACCATTTAGAAAAAGGTCAAACCAAGAAAATTTGAAATTTGGAAAAGTGACATAAAAACCGGCCAAAAGAAAAAAGAATCATACCAAAAAGGTTATTAAAAAATCTGCAGTAATGCTGCAATGACTACCAGAAATGCCTTTATCTCGCGATATGTAACATGACGGTCTTGCATTATTAGTTTGCACAGCATCAATATTTTGTGGTACAACAGCCGATTTAGGGCGATCTTCTTTAAAATCGTCCGCAAGCATACGACGACCACGATTAAACTCACTGAACCAGTGATACACAGTGGTTTTCGATGGGGCTTCCTCTCCAAAAGTCGACAAAAGATGATCCATGCACTCAGCACTGTTTTTGAGTTAATCCACGCCGAAAGTCGTAATAAATCATAGCACGAAAATTTTCACGAGTCAAATCCATGGTGATGATAGACAATGAATTTTAAAAATGGCGCCACAATGTAAAAACAATTGACAGATGAATGAAACCAAATATTTTATTTTACAGCCGAAGAGTTCTATTTTTAAATGTTATAATTTCTTTTTAAATATTGTTTATGTAAGTGGCCAGTTCCTGATACATAAATAGCAGCCCTTGTACTAAGGTACTAGTAAACAAGGTTATCTTGTCAATTTATAAAAAACCGTTTAGGTATGGCACTACCCAATAAAAAAAATAGCTTTAAAAATGTATATTTGTTTTATTTTAAATTTATTTTAAATTTCTTTTAAATTTCTTTTAAATTTCTTTATTTGTAATTTCATATGGACAAATTGTATATAATTGTATACTTACTGGCTGAACACAGCACTGGCATCATTGTCATGACAATGAATGGCTGGTAAGTGTACCCGTTATCCTATCTACAATCCATAAAAAGAAATAGAAGTAAAAAGAAACTGACTTCGTACCTTAGTTCATTATCGAAGCCTCCCTTCTTCCTATGTACATTCCCCAATGCAAATCAAATACTATTAAGTTCGTTTTCCGGAAGAAGAAATGTTCTTTCCCTCACTTATTATTCGGAACGCGCGAGCGCAAGGAACCGAATGATTTATTTAGTCGAACAACATATTCGGAGAGGAGTTTTTATCGCAGACGAGAATTTTATTAGACACCTCGTTTTATTGTTATTCGAAAATTTGATTTGATGCATCTTAAGGAGTTTTATGTCGTAAAAGATTTGTTTTTAAGTACTTAGGTAATGTATAAATGGCGATTTGCCAGCTTTTTCTCATCTTCATCATATTTAGTGTTTTAGTATCTATGCTTGGTACTTCGCAACGGGATAAAATACGAAACGAAATCATCCGGCAGAGGACCAAGGTGGTGGATATCGTCCAGAAATGTAGCAAGCAGTGGGCTGGCCACGTCTGTCGCAGAACCGATGAGCGTTGGAGCAGACGAGTTCTCGAATGGAGACCGCGTCTCGGGAAACGTAGTGTGGGACCCTGCCAGGTGGACTGATGACCTGAGGAAGGTCGCTGGTGGTGGCTGGATGAGGAAAGCGGGTGATCGTGCACTTTGGCGTGCCCTTGGGGAGGCCTACGTCCAGCAGTGGACTGCTATATGCTGATTGATTGATTGATTGATCATATTTAGACGGGTTAGTTACAATGGAACAAAGTTTATTTTTTCTTTATTCAAAGTAAAATCAAAATTTATCATCATCAAAAGCTCATATACGTCCCCACCGAGGGGCTCAAGCCTACCCTGGAGTAGGGCAATTAAGCCTTAGTCGACCACGCTGGCCCAGTGCGGGTTGGTCGACTTCACACACAACCTTTTAGTTTCTTCACAGGCAGGTTTCATCACGATGTTTTCCTTCACCATAAGAGCGTAAAATAAACGTACTACATATGAATTTGAAATTCGAAAACACATTGGTACGTGGTGGATATCGAACCCGCGTCTCCCGGACGGGAGGCAGCGCCCCTAGCCACCGACGCTCCAAAATTTATACAAAGATTCTTATTTACGCAATTCTAACAATATCACATCTCAGAATAGATGCGAGTATTTCGACTTTGCGGTATTGAGAAGACATTTAACATAACTCGATCGCCCAGGTACGCAAAATGGAATCTACAACATCTTATGATCGACCCGGGCATCAAACTAAAAGATATATAACATCTTAAAGATAAAAACGATTCATTCATTCATTTCACACCTGACACTAACGATTAATACAACCAAGTTGATACCTAAGTCAAACAAAAGACTCGAGGAGTCAAACTGATCACAAGCTAACTTACTGACATTAACCGTTATATCCTTCCCTTCCGGAAAGTAACATTTAGCTTCCCGCCTTTATATTGCTGACCGGAGAGTGATTCCGAAACTTCCTAACTTTAGATCCCTCGTGTTCGGTCCCGATTTATAATTACAAGTTTTGTGACCCTCAGAGGGCAATTATAGGGTTTGCAATCTGTGTTCGATAATTTGATGAAGGTTTTGGATTGTTATTTATATTCAATATCAAATTAAGACTTTTGTCCGGGAACCGGGGCGGCGGCGGCGCCTGCGGGACCGTGGCAATGACCCCCGCTCCGGAGCGTTCCTAATTCAACACATTTCTATTGCCATCCAGCGTAGCAACGCAGCCAGCGTTATGGGCACGTTCGAGCCAGGCACACTTCGCGGCGGGTTATTTGATTAGGTTACTGTTTTAGGTTAAGTTTTTTTATTTTTTTTTGTCGATTTAATTATTATAATTAATTGTTATTCATTCATAACAATGGACATCGATTTGCGCGTGTAGCTCGCTACCTTCGTTAATTAGGTTAAGTTAAATTTTATAAATACTTTTATTGTTGGATTCAAATTATTTTTGTAACAAATAAAAATATTTCTTCTAAAAAAAAATTAAAGTCAAACATAAGACAATACCGTTAATATTAATCAGATAAGACTTTATGTGCAGCTTCGCTCTCCTAACAATGTCTTTTTGAAATCATGATGACCTGATGATGGGGTCCATCATCATCATCATCATTTCAGCCGAAGACGTCCACTGCTGGACAAATGTCTCCCCCAAAGATCTTTACAACAACCGGTCCTAAAATACCCGCATCCAGCGGCTTCCTTCTTCACCAATATCAACCTCGCTCGGCCTACACACGCTATGACTCCATACCAAACAAAAATTGTAGTACTCGTACACTGACAACATGTATAAAAACATAATCAACAGCTCATATACGTCCCTACCGAGGGGCTCGAGCCTACCCTGAATTAGGGCGATTAGGCTTTAGTCGACCACGCTTGCCCAGTACGGGTTGGTCCACTTCATACACAACCTTTGAATTTCTTCGCAGAAGTGTGCAGGTTTCATCACAATATTTTCCTAAGAGCATCGAATAAACGTATGAATACATATGAATTTGAAAACACATTCGTACGTGGTGGGGATCGAACCCGCGTCTCCCGGACTAGCCACTAGACCACCGACGCTCTTCAACAACATGTAGCAAAGTGAAACTATATACTCTCCCTTGACAACACAACCCTCAAACCACCATCCAAAAAAACGCACACTAGCCTCATAATTCAAAGAATCTCAGAGCCGACGTAAACATATAAAGTACCGAAGTACAAGCAGAACGTTATTGCCTCAACTCCCTCGCTCTTGTCACGTCCTAAAACCGTTTCGTAAAAAATGAATTGCGTGGCAGGCGCTAAATTTATAAACACTTTGGGACTGGCCGAAGATTTACAGCTGGTTATAATACAGCATGCATAAACAGATGAATTAGTTTGGCAATGCGTTACGTTGCTAGGGAGTGGTGTGTGATGTGAAAGGAATTAGGTCTTTCATATTTTTTCTCTCTACGACGGTAAAATAAGCTCTTTTTTGACTTTTATTTTACAATACATACAGAAACATGTCAGAGAAAAGGTCATGTCAAATTACCACTCTTTATTTTTTAAATAATTTGAAAACCAGTACAATTATTAAGTTAAAGATTATCAATAGCTGAAAAGTATAGTCCAATCAGAGACCATGGTTAGAAATTACAGATTCATAGCTAGTCGGACTGACAATATCAAATAATTATTATAAAGCAGAAATTTTTGTACTCTGAGCAAAAAGTAAAAAGCAGTGAAAAATTTCGTCGACCTTTCACAGAGCTTGGTGGCATAATTGGTAATGCACCTGTTTCTGACCCGGATAGCCAAGGAAATGCAGGTTCAAGACCTGTCCAAGATCCATAAAAAATTTCATTTTCTACATTATAATTATTAGATATTTCGTTAACAGACGCAATCTGTAAAATAATTAGATTGGCCATATCTTACAAAGTTTAAAATCGTAACTGACAAAATGAAGACATAGCCACGTTTTGTTTCAAAACCTCTATTCGCCTTAACATTAATAAACGCCATATTCTTCATTCTAATAAGAAAGAACAAAGTTCTACTACCTTGTTGACACACAAAATTATAAATTATGAAAAATTGTCAACACTGCCCCGAACCAACTCTGTCCCTCTTTACATAAACACCAGAGGGGTCAAAACAACACAGACATGTTATTTTTATTTACACGACGCGTATAAATAACACCTAGTATGGTATTCTTTATGATTCTTTATTTACACTGAATTTTTACGCTTGTATATTTACGTGCGTGTATTTTACGCTTGCAAAATGATTGGCCTGTTTTATGATCCATTCTGATGTATAAGTAATACTTTATGTTAACTCATAATGTAGAACGTGAGTGAGCGAATCAAATAGAAAATGGATGTTTTGCTCGGGGTTGAGTCATACGCCGTGTGGTGACGGCAGAGTAGAATATATTTGACACCAACCCCTACTCTTCCCGAGGGTGTCGTAAGAGGCGACTTAGGGACTACACGTTGAACAGGGAACGGGCAGCAGCGCTCTCTGATACAGTAACCTTTTAATCTGTGATCTCCAACCCGCCTGCCAAGCGTGGCGATTATGGCGAAACCCTCCGTTTAAGTGGAGGAGGCTCATAGTCCAGCAGTGCACTGTAACGGGCCCAACGAGATGAAGTGTTGACTAGTTACTTTATCACACAAGTGATTTTGTTCATTATCTGTGTTGATTTAGTAATAATCTTGCAACTGAAGTTTACAGCTGATAATTTACGATGACGACTTTTTTATCAGGGTTTTTTTTTACCTGACATTAATTTAGCCTGCTGACAAATAAGACAATTTTAATAATAACCAAATCATGTTTGTAAATTTAAACTATCACAGTTTGTTTCAACAAACAGATAACTCCAATTCATAATTAAAACAAAATTATACGTCTAAATATTAAACTAGAGAAAAAAAACAACCTAAAAAGCGGGAAAAAGCGATAATGATAAACATGGAGATGAGGAATCATTAATCCTTCCTAACCACGAATAGCTTGTACAAAAAGGGGTGACTAACGAATTTATGTGGAAAATTTTAATAAACGAAAATTAGAAGGCTTGCTGGAATTTGTGCCCAAAGGGTTTTACTTGTCCTGACAATAAACGATAAGGGTAGAGATACACTGAGAGAAGCTAGCGATCATTGATTTCAGCATAACCTGGGGCTGCTCCTACGCAACCGATGTTGGTTGCAGTCAAAAGTTAACTAGTGTCTACAGCTCACACTGTAGACCTCGCGAGGATATATTTTTTTTCGAAATGGCTGATTTATGATTTTTTAGTTTTCAACCCTCATAACTCCGTCATTTCTTAAAAATTCTAAAAACTGACTCGATGATAAAATTCTATATATTTATCAAACGTGCTCACAAAATTTCTCGTGAATCGGTTGAGGAACGCGACTTGTAGATGAGAACAGACCTACAGCATATAGACAGATGGACATATAAAAGCAATTTTGGTCTAATACGGAGACGCATCGCGCTCGCTCTGTTAATGATGACTGTTGGCACAGATTATTTCTAATAGGAACATTAGAAGGAAGTGTTCACAGAAACATCAATATGTCAAGAATTGAGTTTCCATATTGGGAAAATATTAATAAAGCTGGTTTACCAGGTCAACCGCGCGGTCAACTGATCAGTAATGCAGCTTACGTCCAAATCAGAGAGCTAATTAACACTTTGATTAATGCTAACTGCCACACCCAGCAAGCAGGAAAAAACACAAAACACGAATAGAAGCCAATTCTATATAGAGCTACTTACTATTTGTTTATGTGACATGTCACCGTAAGATTGTGAACGCCGTTAGTTTATAATCTTACTCAAGATATTATAAACTTACGGAAAATTGTGAACTGATACCAACCATTTACAATTTAACGTACCTATTATTTCTCGTTAGTTTATAATCTTACAATGTCAAACCGTCAAATTGTAAACAAAGGTGCAGAGCTCATAATTTGTCGGGTTTTATCACCCGTAAAATTGTGAACCGTGTTCCTGATTGGTCGGTTTTGGCAGTAGCTATACTATAGTATAGCTATACTATACTATAGTTATACTATACTATAGTATAGTTATTTTCTCGCTGCGAACTCGGTTATAAAACTTCTCTCTTTCCCACTCAAGGGCCTTATGGGCCTGATAACGCATCATCAGGCCCATAATGCCCGTGAGTGCGAAAGAGAGAAGTTGTCTGCAGCGAGATAGTAACGCTATTATAGCTACAAAATGACAGCCAAGAATAGCCGCGCTGGACACGTCAAACGTTTAACCAATCAGCGTGCACGGTGCGTTCCGTCGCATGTCAATTTTTAATCAGTTCACAATTTGACGGTTTGACATCGTAACATTATAAACTAACGAGAAATAATACGTTAAATTGTAAATGGTTTATTTCAGTTCACAATTTTTCGTAAGTTTATAATATCGCGAGTAAGATTATAAACTAACGGCGTTCACAATCTTACGGTGACATATATATGCCTATCTAAGTAATATCTAGTGAATTTACTTGACAGATTTAAATAACTCGCCATTGTACTTATGCAAGTATAAATATAGTTTTAACTTTTTTTACATGAAGATGATACAGAAATCAGATTTTTTTTTTGACGATCTTATGATGAATAATGAACCTTTTCTAAAATATTTTGTTAAATTGTGGAATATTAGTCATAAGAAATAAATATTTCAGAAAGCTGTGTTAATCTGTAGAGATACTTAAAATAGATCCCAAAAAACGGTAGTCAGTGAAATATCTCTCAACGACATGGAATGACCGTTTTTGTGTCATTCCTTTGCCCAAATCAAATTTATGAAGGTTCGTAGCTATCTAAGGGTCAAAATGAGGGACCGTCAACAATTTCAACTGGGTTCGTGACCATTTTCTTCCCTTAATTGTTTTATGGTATGTGTGATTGGACAGAAATATTGGAAGCGAAACAGATAACATACAAAAAGGTAGATTGATCCTTTAATTTAAATTGATACTTTCTGTTTGTCAGCGGCTCATCAACAGCTCATATACGTCCCCACCGAGGGGCTCGAGCCTACCCTGAACTAGGGCGATTAGACCTTAGTCGACCACGCTGGCCCAGTGCGGGTTGGTCGACTTCACACACAAGTTTTTATTTTTTTCGCAGAAGTGTGCAGGTTTCATCACGATGATTTCCTTCACATATGAATAGACATACCTAAATATGAATTCGAAATTCAAAAACTCATTGGTTCGTGGTGGGGATCGAACCCACGCCTCCCGGACGGGAGGCAGCGGCCCTAGCCACTAGACCACCGACGTTCTTATCTCTTGTTAGCGGCTAGGTAGCTTTTTTTATTAACAGTAATATAATATTTTTATGTCACATATTTTATATGCTCCGTTGTAAACACGCTGTCATAATATTTGTAATTTTAATATGATTATTTTGGACGCCATTGACTCTTTGCCAACCTTACTGATTTTTTCAACTGACAACTAAGACGAAAACTTAAATTGTTCTTAACCGAGTCCAAATCACCGAAGTCAGTAACTAAGCTTATACTTAAAAGGTACTTAACTTGGACTTAAAAGTGTCATTTTGATTTTAACCGTAATCTGTAATTCTTGGCTAAGATTTGGCAAAGCTTTGTGAATGTCTAAGCTGTATGTGGCTGGATCAAAAATGCCACTTAAAGTCCGATAGTAGTATAAGCTTGACGCAAATATGAGATAATTTACCGAAGCTCACAAAGGACTCCACCACTAGTAAGATGGTAGCCGTAGGTCAAGTCACGACAGGTCAGAGAGAAAAATAAAAACATTACACCATTTCCCGCTTCCGCTACATCTTGTGACCAGTTCCGTTCCCCGGTATGCCTCGAGTACTCCCAAAGAGTTCATTCCAACTTTTATTGCCGGGGCTTTAGGCAGAACGCTAATGACGTCATGAAGACCCGTGACGTCACAGGCCCGCCATAATTACACTTAATTCTGCTAATATTTATGTTAGAAAAGATCAAAGCTAAAAGTTTGTATGTGAAACATAAACATTCGTTAATTAAGTAAGACTTTCTTTTTTGTGAAGGAACTTATCAGGCATAATAGTAATACTAGTAATTCTGTTTTTCTTGTGTGCACCGTCCCACAGTTCCAATGAAGTTTTCTTGTACCCTAAGGTTGCCTGGAAGAAATTGCTACCTTAGCAATAAGGCCGCCTATCTGTACACCCTTTTATCTATCTTCTGTACTTTCAAGCTATATCCTTGTGTGCAATAAAGTATATTCTATTCTATTCTATTCTAACAATATTAAAAATATTGTAAAATAAAATAAGTATTTCAGGCCCACCGCCTGAAATACGTGAATCCGCGTTTCGAAAGGCAAGTTGAGTTGTTGGTCTAGACGACTGTGAATTAGTTACACATGAGCCTTGTGAGTGATCTGTGGAAGCTGTGTGCTGACACTGTTTGTATGAGGACGATTTTTTGACGGCTCTGTACCCTAGTTGGTAGTACGCCTACCTTCGAAGCACAGAGTCGCGTGTTCAAATCCCGCCCAGGGCAAACATTCGCGTGATGAGCGTTTGTGTTGTGTCTGGATGTCGTTTATCTATGTAAGTATGTATTTATCTATTTGTGTAATGTATATCAGCTGTCTGATACCCATAGTACAAGCTCTGCTTAGTTTGGGATCAGATGGCCGTGTGTGAAAATGTCCCCACATATTTATTTATTTATTTTATTTATAGTATGAAACCCACACGATATAAGAAAACCGCCTATGCTACGAACATTTCAAACAAACTATTGCATGATACCTACCCTTCTCCAATAGCCTATTAAGAGTAATAGGCATATTTCTATCAAATTAATAGTCGCCTATGTCGTAAAACAATGCATGTAGTCATATAACAGCCGTATAAAAGATTTTACGGTGATATAAAAATGCATGTTGTTGAACTGATGTCGAATAAAGTATTCATAAAGTTGTTATACTGTAACGATTTTATGTTGGCTGTGTTACGTGATCAATTACTGTGTCACTTTTGAAAATTAAGCCGTTTATTGGTTGTGTTAAAGCGCTTATGGTGTTATTGTTGCTGCCTACTGCTACTTCCGTACTAAAAACGAGGAACCTTTCACGAGAATTCTTGAAAAATCGGCTGATCAATTAATTAGTTAGTCTCATAGACTTATAGACTATATTGAATGGTTATACGGTTCCAACACAAAAAAAGCCACACGATAAATAAGTAACAACTTCACTCATTATGAACGTCGAAGTACTTCGTAGAGGCTGTTACGGTGTAGACTGCAACGGCGTAGACTGCTACGGCGCGTAGACTGCTACGGCGCGTAGACTGCTACGGCGCGTAGACTGCTACGGCGGCGCGTAGACTGCTACGGCGGCGTAGCGATCATACTCACTACTTACTACGGCTCTTATTTACAAATAATATCGTTATCGGCAATTTATGGCCTGACTGAATTCATAGTCACATAAACAAGTGAAATTATCTTTACTTCTCCATTCCAGTAGTAACTTCTAAGGTTACCGTAACGAGCCTAGGATGCATTTACGCTGTACGACTGACTGCGCCCTATATTAATCTGTGGTTGAATGCACACGTGTGCTGCTTTCCAAACAATAGTTTGAGTTAGAACGTCGGACAAAAATAAAAGAGAAATCTATATGTCCCTTTCAAAAGGAGCTATACTATTTTATACTTTGTTGTATGTTATACTTTGTTTATCTATATTGGACTCTTATAAAAACTCTTCATTCTTCATCCAACAACGTCCAATCCAACAGTAAACCAGACAAACCAACGCTATCTTAAACGCCTGTCCACACCTTCACGTCGTTTTAACCCAACAAATCCCACCAACTCTTTACTTAAATAATTCTAAATTGCCTTGGTGAAGACATCACTCCAATCGTGCTATCTTGAAGGAGGGTTTACCGACTGCGCAACAAAAAGAAGGTGATGCTTTACCAACGGAAGCGAGACGTTTGTTAATGTCTCGTTATCCAGGTGCGAAGTGGTTTTTAGTGGCTCTAGCCTACTAAGATATCTATTATTTTACCACCTGTTCTAAGTAGAAAAAGTTATACACCTGTTTACTCTTTTGCATAACAAAGCATGTAGAAAAATAATCCGATATTTTTATAAAGATTTATCCTATTTATTACAGTTTTCTTTTAAATAATGATGAAGATCTAAAATACATCAACGGACTTTTCTTTTGGACCTTTTCAAAAAATTTTGTGTTACAGAACAGAACAGAATAAAAAAATATATTTGAAAAAATATCGAAATAAAACTAATGTCAATAAAAAGACTGGTATAATAATTATGCGAACGGATTAATCGTTTTTGATAAAAATCGATTCGAAATAAACTACACAGAAAAATTGTGATTGGTTTTTGCGAACGGAAAAATTGCTCATAGGAAAACAAAATTCTGGGTACTGGATACCTATCGCCTCGCGTTAAACTTTAGCTGTCAATCGAATTAAACGTAGGGTCCTACTACACAGGGTGTAAATAAATTAGCTAACACTATTTTAAAGGATCAACCTACCCATAAAACTGAACAATTTTCCCCAAGAAACATGGGCTGTCGGACGACAAAAAGATATGCATCTTCTATAGTAAATCAATTAGCTGGCCGCGCGGTATTGTATGAAAGGGACAACTTTTTTTGTCGTCCGACAGCCCATGTTTCTTGAGGAAAGTTGTTCAGTTTCATGGGTAGGTTGATCCTTTAAAATAGTGTCAGCTAAAATATTTACACATGTGTACTACTAATAACTTACTACAGACATAACCTTTTTTTCCAATATCCGAAAGTTTCCCTTCTTTTCTAACCGTTACGATCAGACAGACATGACGCGCTTTTTCCTACACAACCAAGCTGATTTAATATCTTTTATCCACTGTATTTTCGTACATAAATAGCTTCCCGCCGCCAAGTTAGGGCTCAAAGCTGGCTTAGGCAAGTTGACTGCACCAAAGCCGGGATAACTTAACTCCAAGTTCAAGTTAACCCCGGTTACCTGCCTCGGCAGATAATGAGTCGGTTAATCTCTGTAATGTTGACTCGAGTTAAGTGGAGGTTAAGGATGGCTAAACTGTGACATTTCGGGGAAAGTTGGGAAAAGATTTTTATGGTGACGGTGAAAGTATTTCTGAAATATTTCCTCCGATAATATGTACTTGGAGTGTAACCACTTGCATATTTATGAAACTATCACACTAATATTATAAATGCGAAAATATATTTGTATGTTTAGACAATGTTTGTTCCGCTTTCACGCCTAAACTACTGGACGGATTTGAACTTAATTTGGAATGAAGTTAATTTGTAACCTGGATTAAACATAAGATACTTTTTATCGAGAAAAGTCTTATTCCCACGGGAAAATCTTACATAGCGCGAGCGTAGCCACGGACGGACCGCTAGTGTAGAATATAGTGAGAATATGTTATGAAAACAAAATTTGGTTGTAATCAATAATCATCAATCAGGCAGAATTATATTGGTTGGGAACAATATTTGCATACCAGTTGTTAAATAAAAAAGAGACAAGTATAAAGTATTGGATCCGCTGTCATACTGGCGGTTGTGAATACTAGGGGGCGTGTTGTTCGAATATTTCTATATCTTATTTCCTTGTAGCGTTCTATTTATTTAGTTATTCATTTAGCAAACATAATACAGTTTTGAAATCCAAATTAAAAAAAAACTTAGTCATTTGGTCTAATTTTACCAGCGAG
The DNA here is from genome assembly GCA_951230895.1 of Carpatolechia fugitivella. NCBI lineage: Eukaryota > Metazoa > Arthropoda > Insecta > Lepidoptera > Gelechiidae > Carpatolechia > Carpatolechia fugitivella. The sequence goes on along the minus strand of OX579652.1, from coordinate 2,121,594 downwards.
ATATTAACTAGAGGAGCAAAGAGTAATGATTTTCTTTTTTAAGTAGGTATACGGAAATATGAATTATTATTGTTCATAAAGAAGAGAACTCGTATAAAGTATTTTTCTTAGAAATCATATTCCGTCTATGATCGCTGCTAGTACGAGTAATAATTACGTAATGCTGGGAATTTACATGCTGCCGTTCGATGTCGACCCGTTTAGTGCGTATTAAGTTGTTACATTTTGCATAAAGATCACTAAGGTTAAGGATCAATAACATGCTTTATAACTCTATAGCTTGGTGTCGTTCTGACCCCGTATACAGAGTTTGTAATTTTATCTTGTATATACAATTTATATTTCGATTCAGTTTTATGAAATTTTTACAAATGGCTGAGTAATTAAAAAAAAATTTACCGGTCTACAACAGACAACCACTAGTTATTTATGTGTTTACTTAATAAACAAAGTTTATTTTAAGAAAACAGAGGTCATTTCACCTATAAGTTAGTCGTTGGATGTACATATTTTATTTGCAGTGAACCAGTAGTGTGGTCAACTTATGCAAACCTGATCGTTTTAGAATAGACTCAATTTTTCCGCAAGCAGTTATTCAATTCAGTTACCATATAGTAGCAACCATTACGTTATCTGTGCTCATATAATAATAATATGATTCACATGGTATCATTAGGAGATTTTGACACACATATATTGAATTGGAAGTGTTTTTATAAGTGTTTGCTATAACAGTTCCTACGAGTATATTCTTCCCGCTACTCTTTCTCACTATACAACGTGTTACAAAAAATACCAAAAAAAGGAATATTTTTATCAAAGGCATTTAATAAAAAAATTCCCATCTCTAGTGATCAGCTGTGTCAAAGAATATTCGGAACAGATATGTAATTTTAGGCCTATTTTTACCTATACTATAGTTAAAAATGTTTACGTACTACTTGTACCATAACATTCACATTAAAACAATTAATTTCAAAATGAAAAAACTACAAATAAATAAAAAAAGCTTTGTTAAATAATTGTTATGAAATAATAAATTAATGAAATAATGAACTAAATATTTAAAAATAATATTTATGTTTGTAAATACGTAAACAAGATAATTAAGGCAAAAAAGAAAAGGTTTTCTAACATAAATTGATTTAAGTACATCTCTTTTAAAAATATAGGCACAAATGGTGTACAAATACTTTTCCGTTCTGAGAATTGAGAGTCTATATTTTAGGTGCCAAAATAATGACACTAGAGATGGGAAAATTTTGATTAAATGCCTGTGATGAAGAATATTATTATTTTTTTGGTATTTTTTGTAATACGTTGTATAGGTAGCATCATAATAATATTTGTAATACGATTCCCTTTGCAGAAAGTAAGTAAGAAAGTCGAAAGATATTATAAGTAATAAAAACTTTAGCACTAAAAAATACAAAGTCGTAAATCCGTACTTCCTAAGTTTATAAGGAAGCATTATCAAAATATACTGTTATCTGAGACTTTAGAATCCGCCTCTCCTTAACAATGGATCTAGCCAGTGAAGTTCCTGGGAGCACAAAATGATTAATGTGATTTTAATGGCGTATTGTTTTGATACTGTTCCTGCTTCATTGAGGTTGCTGAAGCACTTTAGAGATTGGATTTTACCTGATTCAGCTTATGATGATTGATTGCCTTCCTAGTTTTATCTGATTGCAACAGTTATTAAAGAAAGTACGTGCAAAACGATTATAAAATAAACTTAGTTAGGCCAGTCATATGTTACATTCGAAATAGACATAATTGTGGTAAACTTGCTCTTTTGGTATGTTGTATGGGTCCACCTAGATTACCTACCTACGATCTAATTCAATTGTGTAGGTCTCATAGGTCACAAATTAACATTTCCAATTTTACAACATTTTGGGGAAAATAGTCAATATTGGGAACTTTGTATCGTGTGACCTATTAGACCTACACAATTGAATTGAGGCTCAAACTGTCAGGAATTTTGTACAATTTAAAAAAGTAGTAGTGACCTTTATCGTCAGAGCCTTCCAATGTCGTTTTTGGTGGTTTTTCAGCAACTACTCAGCGCGCGAAAATTTCAGACTGCTGCAAATCTGGATTAATTTAATACTATCCAGGTGGACCCAAACAACATACCAAAAGAGCAAGTTTACCGAAATTATGTCTATTTCAGCCTTTTTAATTATACGATATGACTGGGCCTAAGTTGTTCAGATTAATGTCGTTACAGTCCACTGCTGGACTATGAGCCTCCTCAAAAAACAAGTTAAGTTACATATGTTCTTGAAAAGATCTTAAAATACAAATTGTCTGATTCACATTAATCTGAACAACTCAGTTTCTTTTATAATCGTTTTGCACGTAATTTCTTTAATAACTGCCGTTGGTGTGGTGGCCGTTGATGTCCCGGAATATTTGTTTTATATTCCGTGGTTAATGTTGATGATGTAACTCAGAAAAAAATAGGTTGTTCATACATTATTTTTAATGTATTTTTTCAAGAATTTTTCAGTATTATTGTACAGTGAACTAGCTAATTTATTAGCTTAAAGAGACGATTTCCATGCGTCCTAGAATAGAATCTATATACTTTATTGAAATAGATATAGGTACACTTCGATCCACGCTAGAAACTAGAAGTTCATATTTAATGTTACATAAGTATTAAAACAGATAAGCATTCATCAACAGCTCATATACGTCCCCACCGAGGGGCTCGAGCCTACGCTGAATTAGAGCGATATAATTAGATAAGGAACGGGAAAGGGCAGCAGCGCTCTCTGATACAGTAACCTTTTAATCTGCGATCTCCAACCCGCCTGCCAAGCGTGGAGATTATGGCAAAACCTTCCACTTAAGTGGAGGACGCTCATAGTCCATTAGTGGACTGTAACGGGCCGTTGATGTTGATGTTGAATTAAATAAGCATTAAATTTAAGTAAATAGTCGTACATAAGTGTTTTTGTCGTTTATTAACTTCCCGCAATGAAATTGTGTCTTTTATTTAGTTTACCTTTCCTTTTCCTTATGGAAGCGCGGATTGAAACTAAAAATAGATTAAAAGCAAAGTAACCAAACAAGGTACTTCCTTTAATTTCCAGTTGTTTCTTGCGACATCCGTTTTAGACTTTTCTTTTCTCCGAAGCTTAATAAGGAGGTATACAATTTTACTGCTTGCGATCTACAAATTATTATGAAATTTATTCCGTTAAATCTAAGATTTATACGGTAATATTATTGTAAAATAAGTGTAATTTTTAAGTAAACACATTTGCTTTTTTGTTTGTTATCTTCTTAAAGAGAGGTTGCGACTCTATACTCAAACGTATTATTTTATTTAATCACACTATCCTTCAAATCAATCATCAACGGCCCGTTACAGTCCACTGCTGGACTATAAGCCTCCTCCACTTTAGTGTTTGGTTTTGCCATAATCTCCACGCTTGGCAGGCGGGTTGGAGATCGCAGATTAAAAGGTTACTGTATCAGAGAGCGCTGCTGCCTGTTCAATGTGTAGTCCCTAAATCGCCTCTTACGACACCCACGGGAAGAGTAGGGGTTGGTGACAAATGTATTCTACTCTGCCGTCACCACACTATCCTTACTAATATACTAATATAATAAACGCGAAAGTTTGTTAGTATGGATGTATGGATGATTGTTACTCTTTCACGCAAAAACTACTCAACGGTTTGGGATTAGAGTAGAGATAGTTTGTACCCTGGAATAACACATAGAATACTGTTTACGGGAAAAAGTCTTATTCCCACGGGTAAAATCTTACACAACGTGAGCGTAGCCGCGGGCGGACCGCTTAGTATGTTAGGATACTTGGAATTACTACTGAACGGATTTTAATGAAGTTTGGAATAAATATAGTTTTTATCCCAGGTTAACACATGGAATATTTTTACAGGAATAATTCTTATTCCCACGGGAAAAATCTTATTAAAAACTTTTTCTTCTTATCTTATCTTATTCCAACGCGGCCGTAGCCGCAGGTGGACAGCTATTTTAATATTAAATATTATTGAAAATGACTAATCCACATTATTGTGCCCACATAATTTGTTACTCTGAGCGTTTAATATTGGATTCTGATCTGTGCCTTTTGCTCAACTTAAAGTCAAAGTCAAAGTCAAAATTATTTATTTCCATAGGATGTTGTTACAGCACTTAGATCCGTCATTACATTTTTTTGGGTGAGTTCACTAACACAATGGCGGAATCTGTGGAGACGAGCTCACCGAAGAAATTCCATTTAGAGCAGTAACTTCACGCCTGTAATAAAATACCTTAAACTCAATTCAACTTTCTTTTTTAACGGACCTCGCTATTTCTATCAAAGTGATAATATGGAGGGCGCAAACCTGAAAAATGTATTTCCTTAATTCAAAGATACAGTAGGTAGGTAGGTTAGGTAGGTACATACTCGTAAAACTAGTTGACCACAACAACTGCTACTAGTTTGGGCATCTGGGAAATCTGCTTTATGTATGTTATATACAATTTCTTCATGTAAACCGTGATGGGCAAAACTTTGTGAACAACATTAATTAGTGGGATCTTGAAACAACGGAGTTGAGTTCCGAGGTCAAGTGAATTTTGATAAAAAATTGAAAGCTTAATTAAAAAAAGCCTTTGAGCTCATGGCGTAGTAATAGGTTTGTAAATCAAAAACGCAAGTAAACTATTTTTAACATTTTGCGCTCTTACGATGAAAATTTTATTATTATAAAATTATTATATTTAAAGCCATTGTTAGGAACTTTTTTCTTTTCAACATTATCTTTCTATTGTTTTATCTCATGGGAACAACTTATGTATAAATTTTTGGTGGAAACTGTTTAGACTTATTGTATAATTTATATAATGTTAATGGTATTGTTGTTAAAAGCTGTTTGTTTCTTGAACAAAGAAAAATCAAAGTTCTGTTATAAAATAAATTGTAAACGGTTGGTTTCAGTTCTCAATTTTCAGTTAGTTTATAATATCGCGAGACAGATTATAAACTAACGATGTTCACAAACTTTTACGGTGACATATACATACATACATAAGATTACGCTCATATCTTCGAAGAGGTGAGCAGAGCTTTATTTGTGCTTCCAAGAAGCACACACTAAAACTACATTGACGTTCAACAGTAATGAAGGTAGGTAATTTCGTTTGTTCCAGCGTTCAATTATTCTAAACTTAAACAACTAATATTAAAAATGTGAAAATATATTTGGATGTTTAGATGTTTGGATGTTTTGATGTTTGTTCCGCCACCTTCACACTTAAAGTACTCAACGGATTTGGATGAAGTATGGAATGGAGATTTGTAACCTGGATGAACACATAGAATACTTTTTATTGGAAAAAGTCTTATTCCCACGGGAAAATCTTACACAACGCGAGCGTAGCCGCGAGCAGACCGCTTGTAAGTTGTAAAGGTCAAAATTAATTAAACTAAGAACCGTAGAACCCCCTTTGCAAAATCGGGGTAAAACGGGGTTTGGCACTCTCGGGAAAGAAAACTCATTAGCAAGTTTACGGTAACTTAGGGGATGTAGGGCTAATTTTACATTCTAGTGTCAGGAATTAGCCTAAATAGAATTGTATCTGACTATTTTGTTGTTTACCGGTTTGTGAAGTCAGTTATTGACCTTTTAATCCACATGATATGATGATGATTTTATTCTTGTCCCCTTTTTAACAATACAAAACGAAGTCATAAAGAATGATACGCTGAAGAAACGTCGCCGTTACCCCAAGGGAGTAAAAGACCCAAACTGTTGTTCAAACAATTTGTGGTATAGGTTTAAATGTAGTGAAACACCATGGTACGGTATATTTTTTTTCTGAATTAATTTTTTATCCTAAATTATCAAAAAACCCTTTATGCATATTTCATTCAATGAACATTCCGGGGCCAATTTGGCTCATTTTCGTTCTCTTCATTTAACAAAGTCGGTAAAAAAATTAAGTAATCCTTTTTTTACGCAAAAACCAGATCTATAGCCAGCAAAACTTCTAAATTAGGCAGAATCTAAATAACGATGTCTGAGTTTGACATTTTTACTCTCACAACGAGACCCTTTTAGAAGGGTCCAGTACTTAAGAACCTGCAGTGCCAATTTATCAGTATCCTTCACTGAGAACGGTGAGATCGGATTTGATATCCGAAAAATGCTTTCAGATGTCACAGTTAGGCAAAAAAATCACAGATTTCATGCCTCACACGAATATCAAGCACATTGGAAATGAATCTAATGTCGTACTGACTTTTTTCAAAAATGTTAGGCTACAGGGCAAACCCTTAACCCGATCGTCTTTGTTTTAAGCTCAAATTGTAGCTGACTAAATTGTCCAAAGGATTTTTTCTCAAATTTTTGATATCATTCTTCGTTTTCATAATATCGCCAAAATCAAAAATTCAGAATTTTTTTTTTACTATTTCGGCCATAACTGTTTTTGTTTTTGACTTTCTCGAATAATTTTTTTTTTCACCTTACATCTCTTGTAAATACGCGTCTATTGAGTCCTTGTTGAATATCGTATCTTTTCAACTCTGTGAGATATAAGGGGATCGCATTTTTCGTGAAATCGGAGCCTGCACTGGAGTGAACGAAAAGACATTTCCAATGTCAAAATTATGTTTTTCGATACAAAACTCTAAATCACGTTAAACTATCGCGGCCGTGCATGGTTTCTATGTAATTAGATAACGCGGGAAAAGACCTATTTTCATACTAAATGATGTAATTTAATAACTTACAAAGTTACATAGTTTACGATTAACAAAACAAAATGCGATTATGGTCGCACAATAAGCAAAGTAACAAAATGTTTAAAATATGTTTCCAAACTCTGCCCTAACAACATTAACACTTTTTATACCCTGTTAATTACAATACAATGTCACAAATTATACAATGAAATGCAATACAATACAGTAAAAGACCTTCCGATTACAATACATAAATAAATTGTAAACAAGGAATCACTTTTTTATCCCCACGAAAAATCAAATCTTATTCTGAAGTAGGTAGCTAAATAATCACTGCTTACTACAAGTAGTACTACAAGGCACAAAAAATAAAAATAATATCCAAAAATATATTTACAAAGATCTGAACATAAGATGGAGTACTGCAAATATTCACACAACTTTGAGACATCGTACATCACCACAATATGAAAACACTTTTACATAATGGCGCCTAGACACCTCAAGATTTTGGAGAAACTTAACTGTGATATGACATGTTTTCTTCTCTAAGGATATTTGAAGCTGGAGATGTAAGGACCACAAGGCATGTTTCAGAGATAATAAGGAAAGCTGTGTTTCAGATTTTCCCCGCAAGAGCATCATCACTGTTTAGGAACTGTCATAATTAATTACGTACGTAACCCCGTGGTAAAAGAAGCATTATCCGTTTGTCCTTGTCAATCAATTTTTGAGCATTTCATTTACCGTTGAATGGTTGGGTTCGTAGCAACTGCTCCCATTTGCAACTCCCCCCTGCTCAACTGCTCCCAGTCGCAACTGCACCCGATAAATTTTATTATAACAAATAGCAACCAATTTTAGAATGTAATGTTGGGAAGAAAAGTGTTACTTTCAGACTTATAATTGTTTCATTAACACACCCAGGGAAAATATAACAAAGTTACTGACATGAACCGTAACTTATGCTTTGCTTACATTAGATAGTAAATAAATATAGTAATATAGTATATTGTAAGTATGGATTGGGCGTCATAGAATAGATGAAATCATGGAGCCTCATCGTAAGCTATGACACACTTCCATGTGATCACATGTCCATGTGAAGTTGCAGAAGGGAGGATTTGATGTGATATTCAGAATATCATTACATTAGCTATGGCTCAATTCTGAGTAGCCATTCAAATCAAATCAACGGCCCGTTACAGTCCACTGCTGGACTATGAGCCTCCTCCACTTAAGTGGAGGGTTTTGCCGTAATCTCCACGCTTGGCAGGCGGGTTGGAGATCGCAGAAAGGTTACTGTATCAGAGAGCGCTGCTGCCCGTTCCCTGTTCAATGTGTAGTCCATAAGTCGCCTCTTACGACACCCACGGGAAGAGTAGGGGTTGGTGACAAATGTATTCTACTCTGCCGTCACCACACGGCTACGAGTAGCCATTAGGAATTAAAAATCTTAATATAACTTTTCAAGTCACAGAATAATCTCTTGCTTATTTTGTGTTTAAATTAACACGAAGTGCAAAAAACGCGCAATATCAGGAAAAATATTACACCTAAGATAGATGAATAGAATCAAATAAGTAAAATCGCGAAAAATAAACAAAATCTTTCTTGTTACGTAATTCAAGGGTAAGCTATTACGTGTTAGATTAATTAAAGTTTAACTAACGGTTTTTACATGCAATCTCTACGAACCCCTACTATAATTTCACACTTACACTTGCATGTACATAATAAGCAAAGACTAACGTAACATAGAAATCTTTCAAGTCTATTATAAAGCCGATATTAGACGGTTCACTTTTGCCTTCATTTTCGATGCTTCATCGATGATTCATCGAAAATGAAAAGTATAGTTTCGACGTTTCATCTTTCATCACTGATGAGCCTTTGTGACGAAAGTCAAAGCCTTCGACTCCATCGAAACCTGGGCTGTTCGGAAATCGGCGGTACGTGGAGGTACTGAGAAGCCTGTACAGGTATGGCGTCGATGTCCGTCCAAGTACAGAATCATAAGACAAAACCCATCCAGTTGCTCAGGAGTGAGACAGGGGGATGTCGTCTCTCCGAAACTGTTCTCCAACGCACTGGAGGATGTCTTCAGAACCCTAGACTGGAACGGATTGGGCATCAACATTAATGACGAATATCTCAGTCACCTCCGCTTTGCCGACGACATAGTGGTAATGGCTGAATCGTTGCAGGATCTGCAAAAAATGCTGCACAGTCTCAACGCTGCCTCACTGTCAGTCGGTCTCCGGATGAACTTGGACAAGACTAAGGTCATGTTCAACGAACTATTCATTCCGAGAACCGATCTCGATCAATGGCGAAGTGCTCGAAGTTGTCCAAGAATATGTCTACCTCGGGCAGACATTGCAGTTGGGTAGAGACAACTTTGAGCGTGAAATCGCAAGAAGAGTACAGTTGGGCTGGGCAGCATTCGGGAAACTGCGTCATATCTTCTCGTCGCCACTACCGCAACGCCTGAAAAGCAGGGTTTATAACCAGTGTGTCCTACCCGTTTTGACATATGGAGCCGAGACGTGGAACATGACGGTGAAGCTGGCCCACCGGCTACATGTCACTCAGCGAGCTGTGGAAAGATCTATGCTTGGTATTTCGCTACGGGATAAAATCCGAAACGAAATCATCCGGCAGAGGACCAAGGTGGTGGATATCGTCCAGAAATGAAGCAAGCTGAAGTGGCTGTGGGCTGGCCACGTCTGTCGCCGAACCGATGAGCGTTGGAGCAGACGGGTTCTCGAATGGAGACCGCGTCTCGGGAAACGTAGTGTGGGACGCCCTCCCGCCAAGTGGACTGATGATCTGAGGAAGGTCGCTGGTGGTGGATGGATGAGGAAAGCGGGTGATCGTGCGCTTTGGCGTACCCTTGGGGAGGCCTACGTCCAGCAGTGGACTGCAATAGGCTGATTGATTGATTGATGATCAACAGACGTACATTTCGATAAACTTAACAATAACTCTTTCAACAAATTTACAATTCTTGTTTTTTTCTCTCTAGAGAAGCCCTGTATTTCACCGTGACATAAAAACCTCTGCTATTAATTTTACGACTAGTGCGAATTGAAGCCAACTATCCCTAAGTTTTATTCCCCGTAAGGTTACTAGTAGGGGCAATATATTTTTTATTCGGTCACGCGAACAACAATAAAATGGAATTATTTCTCGTATTCATGAGTCCGAATTTCATACGTTCGTGATGTGTTTGCAAACGAAAAGTGCCGCTTAACCGGTTACTCTTTATTCTATTTTGAGGGTATTCTATTTGGTCGTTTTTTAGCGAACTGGCCAGTTGAAAATTTAAGTTTTTAAGTTTTAAATTTCAATGTGAATTTGTCCGTGCACGATAGTAGGAAAAAGTGGTTTTTTTATAATGACAAAATTTTTGTTTTGTAATAAAGGTAGCATTTGCTACCTTAAAATGATAAACTACAACGGTACCAAACTAGTACAAAATGATAAACTAAAACATTACAAATATCCCAGTACCTCCACCAAAATGTTTTACTTTTTCATTAAGTATCCCAACAGCTCCACCAAAACTTCTCTTCTAGTCATTTCCACTACATCCATCCCCGAAAGTTCCCACAAAAGCATTCCCAGTACTTCTTGCGCCCCCCACAAGATGTTTTGATTTACGACCGTTGGCCGCTACATAAACTTTTTCCACCAAAAACCGGATAAAACCAGACAGAACTAGGTACATCTGTTACGCGACACAGTTTCGCCATATTCCTGTATTTTATGTTGGTTTCGGTTCGTCGGAATTTTGTTTATGATTTCGTGGTCAGAATCTTGAAAGCATCGAAGTAGGCCATTTTATATTGCCAACTATTCCTAATTTTAAATAAGATAGATAGATAAATCGTTTATTTGATACTGCAGACATATACATAACAAAATTCAAACTAGTATTTACTAAGAATATCATAACATAACCTGACACATCAGGTTATGCATGTGTGCTACAGCAGTGCAAAAAGGTCGTAGTTCAGCGTCGATACATACTCAGGAGAGCAGATATTGCTGATTTTCAGCCACAACCCAGAGAAACACGGACGCGGCGACAAGTTAAATTGATCGTTTTACATGATATGTTGTATATAATATGTATATATAATTGTTTTTTTCTAGAGATTATTAGTCCTATCATCATTCGCTTGCCCTTATCCCATCATTCGGGGTCGGCGTAGTATGTTTTCTTCCTCCATTCATCCCTATCAGCCGTCATTTCAACACTCACATCCTTCCTAAATATATCATCTTTTACACAATCCATCCATCTTTTCTTTGGTCGTCCTCTCCCAACATATCCATCCACATTCAAATACAATACCTTTTTCCCTACGTAACATTCATTTTTCCGCATTACGTGCCCATACCAAGTAAGACGATTTCCTCTCATTTTATTTATCACTGGCGCAACTTTCAAACTTCCTCTTATATATTCATTCCTAATCTTGTCCATTCTTGTTAGGACGAGGGCTAATAGAGATTATTAGTCCTAATGTACTAAAAATTAAATCCATTCAGATCCCAAATAAGATGATCTACTTCTAAGTTATTTATTTAATATATTTCTTGCTCTATGATTTGTCACCAATACATTGGAAAAATAACAGATCGAACTGAAGATGTGACTCTCTGTCTCAACTTCACTCAACTGCCAAAAAATATGTTCGTACTATACTTACAGAGCGTCAAAAAGAGTAGAAATTAAAAAGTGGCAATACCGTAGTGTCGTCACTTTCAAATCAATATAATGGTGAAAACAGGACGACACTACGGTATTGCTACTTTTGAAATTCCACTCTTTTTGGTGGCATTGTACCGGGTAAATTTAAACATCAAAATTCATCATTTATCATAGCAAATACAAACCCAACGTTATGTTGTGTTGCCAATAAATTGCCTTTCTGTGACTTGGCGAGGGAGAAGGAATTTAATCAATTTTTATAAGATTAACTGTGCAATAAAACAAACGCTGTCTGTTGTGTGTCAGCTGGCAGTAAAGAGGCTGTGACGGAAACATTACGGGAATTGAGGGCTAGTGATGGGAAAGTGTCGATTAGAATATCGATAAATTGTTTTTTAATGGAAGGACGGTAAATGTTGGTATGAAATGAAATAAGTTTATTTGCATGAACACAGTAACGGGATGTTACAATTATTGCGGTTCTTGTATTCAACCTGTGTGCAGGTGTGCAAATTTTACATTTAAAAGTTATTTATGTTTGTATTCTAAGAAATCTTTCACACTGTAAAAACAATTATCTAATAGCCAGTTTGTCAGAGTTTTTTTAAAAGTCTTATTATCTGAGGTTTTGAATTCGTCAGGAAGATTATTAAAAACAGTAATAGACATATTATAAACATTCTTTTTATATATGTAAAATATAATATGTATGAAATAGAATGCTTAAGCCTGTAAATGTTTAAAAATACCATTTTCTTTTTTAGCATGTTGAAACATTACGGAACACGCAATCGTGTCGATAAGATGTCAAACCTAAAAAGCAATTTTGCATATGATTGTAAAGGTTAGCATGAAATGTTTATTATATCTTGTAAGTTGACCAAGAGCTACTTAATGTTTTCTTTGTGTCTTCTTCTTGGCATATTGATTCTCATATTTAGGACTTAGGTTAGATAATATGGAAAAAGCTTCGTTTGCGTGCAGGTGTAGTACACGGAGCGCAGGGCAGGTTAGTTAGTGTTTCTTTGAAAGAGACGCAACACCGAGAATCGTTAGAAATAAGTAAGCTAATTTATTATATTAAATGAGAGTGTCGGTAGTCGGTAGTACAAATGCCTTTTTAATGACGATGTGCGGAAAATCACGTGAAATATAAAAAATAACAAATCATGTTTTCCCATCCCTAGCACAAACTAATAAATCAGTTATCTGCCGGCAGTCTGTGTAGTTGGATAAGAGAGCAAAGTACACAACTTCTAATCTAATTCCTACTCTACATAAAAGGCTTTAGCGTACCTATTGCAATGTCCTCTGTTCTAGTAAACAGATAAACAAATAATTTAAAAAAATAATCGTTATTAAGATTATTAAAATTGTCGTGAGTCACTATTCACTTTGAAATTGTGTAAAGAAAAATCGTGAAATCGTGAGTTGGATTTAATTAATTACAATTCTTATGTTACTTAGGATTTTATAAACAAGTTTTAATAAACAGCCTCCGTGGCCGAGTGGTCGAGATTTCGACGCTCATTACGGAGGTTCCGGATTCGATTCCCGGTGGGGACACTGTCATGCAAAAATCTCTTTGTGAGATTTTCCTCAGTTTGGTTAGGACTTTGCAGGCTGCTTGTCCGAAAAGAAAGATGATTCCGTGCTTTGGAAGGCATGTTAAGCCGTTGGTCCTGGCTACTATTTAGTCGTTACACGAGCCATGTCAGTGGTCTTTGGCGGCTCTATAACACTGACACTACCTCAGGTTATCAGTCCACCTAGCAGGGGGGCGTCCCTCTCTACGTCTCCCGAGACGCGGTCTCCATTCGAGAACCCGTCTGCTCCAACGCTTATCGTGTGGCCAGCCCACTGCCACTTCAGCTTGCTACACTTCTGGACGATATTAACTACCTTTGTCCTCTGCCGGATGATTTCGTTTCGGATTTAATCCCGTAGCGAAATACCAAGCATAGAAGCGACTTTAGGTTTAGGTTTATGTTAAAAATGTTGAAAGCGAAAATATTGAAATGTTCTTTTCATTAGTGCTCACTTAAAATAAAATATTAATTCGTGGTTAATGGTGTTGGTGCCACAATTATTATTATTTTTTGTACCTTGGTATATTATATGTATTGTGCACTGTTTTTTAACCCAAAGAAAAGAAAAAAAAAGAACTTAGACCGACGAATAAACGCATATAATTAATATTAGTCCAGGAGCCATCGGCGCTTTGCGAAACCGCTACATACACCTCCGACGCTTATGGGAAAGGCTAGATTCCGTCCTGTCGTCTAACCCCTAAGTCCAGCCACACATACTAACACTATCTCAACACTCAAGGCCCATGTAGTGCGATTCACAATAAAGCCGCTGAGAGGCTGAAGAGTGCTTCGATCAGACAGCTTGATCACGCGCGCGCTAAAGAGATGCCGAGCATGATATAAAGAAGCTCTTTAGCTGATAATTATACCTTAACTTCATAACTATCAGCTCGTAATTGCCCCATTGAGAGGCTTAAGTTTGCTTAACTATGGTGATTAGTTTTGAGCAAGTAGTTTAGGGCAAAAGTAAGATTTACATATTTTAAATATAAAAAGACAAGTTGACTATGTTTGTTTGTCTGTTACTGCGAGAGTCTTAAATTTTTTGTTTGCTGAGTTTAGTAGGTATTATAGTTGTTAGCTTTCATAGATATTATGTTTAGAAAAAAGTAGATTACCACTTCCCTTCAAAGCTAACGCAAAATGTACATTTCCCGAATGTATTCCCCAACATACGATCGCAATTTTAATGGACAATAAGAAAACAGCCAACATTTTTCTTTTAGAACTTAACCACAAATATTTGAAAGGCCGAAACGAAAAACGTAGTAAGTCAAAAATCGCAGGAACCGCGGCGAGCGTATTTAGCCGAACCGCTTATTATATGCAAATTGTCTGATATTAATAACGAGTGAGGCGTACCTAACAAACGAAACACGATTATACTCGACCATGCTTCGGCCGGGCTGGGAACTGTTCAAATAACAATGGGTTGTTTCCGGAAAGATCTCGAATTTTAACCTTGGTCTATACTTTGAAAGTTACAGGTAACATTAGCAAAGAAGTTTAATATTATTATAGTAAATGGGTTAAAAGTTACGTGTTATTTTTATATCTTTCAAAGATTGGATACAAATACTACAAATATATCCAAGGATTTCAATTATTTCACTATTAATATTAATTCAATTTTATTAAGAAACATCGATACAATCAAGGAAAAAAAAACATATTTATAAAATAATAAAAAATAACAATTTAAACAATGGGTTTTAAAGAGTCTGCAAATAGAAGATATTTTTTAATATTTTTTCATCTAATACATAATGAAAAGAATAAAATAACAAACGAAATCACACTAATTTTATACGCTTACACTGATTTTATACGTCTTCACGTTTAAAGTACTCAATGGATTTAGATGAATTTTGAAATGGAGACAGTTTGTAACCTGGATTAACACAAAGAATACTTTTTACGGGAAACAGTCTTTTTCTCACGGGAAAATCTTACACAACGCGAGCGTAGCCGCGGGCGCACCGCTAGTATCTCATATTTGTATACCTACTCGTTTTACACACTACCAACAATAAAATATGTGGCAGCCCTACTCGGCTTGTTATAATAACGACTGGCACATTAAACAGCGTTATTTGGAAATTCGCATTCCGTGGGTTATGCCGTTTTGCCCAAACATGCAACTCTTGCTGAGATATTTGATTTTGTTCGGTAAATACTTACCTTTTCGGAAGTGATAGCAGGCTATTTACATATGTTTAAAAAGTAACATGTGTGTGGAAGTAAAAATGGTAATAAAAATATTTTTAAAACACTTTAAACGCTCTTTACTTCTTCAACTTTTAATCATCGTTTGACGAAAATTACTGTTCGAGAAATTGTTATACATAAAGATATAATAACACTAAAAGGTGTGATTTATAATAAGGGATCGGCCAAATTTTCAGATAGTGTTTAAAATTAATATTTATGGATTCTTATTCCCATAAATACATTACTTACATAATTACATAATATATACTTTTAGGTACTCAAAATCATGTTTTAATATTGTTTGTTTAAAAATCCCGCCAAAACGCCACGTTATGTCATCTGAGAGCGCGTGACGTCATTTGTGGTTATACAGTGGTGTACCCGTCATAGCCCGTAGCTTATATCCTCTTTGGCCCGTAGTATCTGTGCAGTCAGTGATTGCCCACAAATGACGTCACGCCCTATGATTAGTGTTTCAGTACAGATTACAAATATTGTAAATAACAACATTTTATAATTCTTCAATTAAAAATATTTAAATGAGTTATATTAAATTATTATTAGATAAATAATCGTAAAACAGTATATTTATTTTATCTAAGTACATTTTAGATATTATTCTGATTACTGTTCGATCCCTATTAAGACTTTCTCGGCCTCTAAACAAAAAAAAACACATAATGTGTATTTTTTATCAAAAATAATACCTGATAAATAACAACCGAAATAAAAGGGTGATGGGATGAATTTTTGTATCAATATAGAGGTAGAACAATTGAATAGAATACTCATAGAGCATTTTAAAATTCCCCAAAAGAAACACGCATTTTATTGTTTGCTATCGGCTTTATTTTGTCCCCTTCGTGAGTAGCCTAGGTCGAAGTTTTTGTGCTTCTTATAATATATAGGCAAAGATATAAGATAGAATATCAAATCAATCAACCAATTGCAGTCCACTGCTGGATGTAGGCCTCCCCAAGGGCACGCCGAAGCGCACGATCACCCGCTTTCCTCATCCAGCCACCACCAGCGACCTTCCTCAGGTCATCAGTCCACCTGGCAGGGGTCGGTTCTGCGACAGACGTGGCCAATTAGATTTTTTGTGTCTGTTTGTCTAAATGTTTGATCGCATGTAAAACTCGCTAAAAACTCAAAAACAACTGCACGGAATTGAATGCGGTTTTTGTTGTTATGTAAGAAATCTAGCTTAAAAACTGAAGCATTCATCTTGATGCTCCGTAGCCTAGAAACTGAATCGCAAGCGAAACTGCGGGCACAGCGCTAGTATAAAATATATAAAATTGTCAAAAATATCACTTTATTTACATGAACTTTGCTCAAACCATTACAAAAGATTGTTCACAAAGAGCTCTATAACTTTCACGAATCCAATTCTACAAAAACATTGTTTCAATGAACAAAGCCTTCGTCAGCCGTCCGAACTTCCCACAAACACCGGATGTTTGACGTTTCGGGTATTTTCGTCCCACTTCCGGGTCCAAATAAATAAATCAAACAAGGTACCTGACCCCTACACCTTGGGGAGCCTCGGGCGAAAAGGCAAATGTTTTAATAGAAAGGGCTGGGTCGCGTTGCGGTTTGTAGATTCGATGCTATTTTTTTGTTGTTTACAGTAGGACACAAGAGTAGACAAAAAATGAGGGCGCTGTACGCGGTAAATTGCAACACTGATGATTTTTCAGCCAATCGTTGTAACTTCCTGTTTTTGGCTAACAATCACTGCCAGTTTATCTAGTGTTGCTTTTAGTAACGAATTTAGTTCAATGATTTTTATTACTTTGTATAAGTATTTGACCTAGTCAAAGCATAAACTTGACTTTCTTTGTTAGTGCTTGGTGTTAATAGTTCGATTTGGATTTTGCAACTATTTATATCAATACGATAATCGATATCATCAAGATATATTACAAAATATACAAGACTGGAATTTAACCATGATTCAGCAATAGTTCTTACATTGTACAGTACCTTAAATAAAAATATGTATGCTATCACCTAATAATACGCTGTACTCTTGTCAACGCCATGTCAGTGCGTACACTTATCTCTGCATGACTGCGGTCCGCCTGCAGCTACGCTCGCGCTATGTAAGATTTTCCCGTGGGAATAAGACTTTTGCCGGTAAAAAGTATCTTCATTCCAAATTTCGTCGAAATCCGTCAAGTAGTTCAGACGTGAAAGTGGAACAAACATCCAAACATCTAAACATTCAAATATATTTTCAAATTTATAATATTAGTGTAGAATGCTGTTTGAGGCTACATAATTATCGCCGCACAAAACGCAAGAAGCACTTCTTTTATCGTAATATTTTATTCTTATTATTCTTGTTGCTATCAGCCTATCCTTACCGAGGAGCTCGAACACACTATCAGTAACACCACATTTCAAATTTTAAATATTGAAATCTATCAGAGTTCAACGACATACAGGGTCTGCTAGAATAGATGTATTTAAACATAACTCATATTTAATGGCAATTCGTGTCTATAACCATTTACCAAATTTTATTACAACTTATCCATCTCCTAAATTTAAACTTGTACTGGGTGGCGCAAAAGTAATGACCCTATTTGGTTCAGCTACAACATCTATTCTAAATTAGAAAACTAGAAATAGGTTTCATATATGTATATTTAGGCTATGAAATTTCATCGCATTACGATTTGAAGACGATTTCTCTTAAATGGTGACCTCCAGAGACTTAGTGAGACTATGGACGCCATTATTCATTATTTTTGCGCCACCCAGTATAATCAGTGTAACTTAAGGATAAATGCTACTTTTCCGTAACTGAATATTTCAATGACAAACACTAACATTTGCATGTTAGATCTTCTTTTTATATTATTTTTTACAAATGAATATTAATAATGTATATGTACTTTTATCTCTTTTAAAATTGTATTTGTTGTGTTGAGAGGAAATAAACCAAATTTTATAAAAAAATATATATATATATATTTCACTAAGGGCACGAAAACTATCTATCCATCATTTCTTTTTCTTTTTTTTTAATACTCAATACTCGTTTTCTACGTTTCATAATGTAATAGCATCGAACCCGCGTACCTTACCGGAAGTGTCACATCCGTGGCACCTGGTGTAACGTAGGACATGTCTGTCCCACCCCGGTAAACCTTTTTTCATAGGACACAGCTTGTCAATATTAATGTGGGTTCTTTCTTTTTCTAGGACAAATCATATCATATACTTTGTAAATATTTGTAAATATCTACCTATTAAGGTGCCCTAATAGGTACTACTTTTTTTAGAGCTAATCTTGTTCTAATAAAAGAGTGATCTTCACCTTTGACCTT
This sequence comes from Carpatolechia fugitivella, assembly GCA_951230895.1. Lineage (NCBI taxonomy): Eukaryota > Metazoa > Arthropoda > Insecta > Lepidoptera > Gelechiidae > Carpatolechia > Carpatolechia fugitivella. The sequence goes on along the minus strand of OX579652.1, from coordinate 2,103,006 downwards.
GCTACTGCTTTAGGTAAGACAGGTAAAACACGCTTGCATTTTTTAAAATAAGCTTCATTTTATTTCAAAATAACTACCTGTCTACATCTTCAAAAATGGAATAATAAAAAAAATAAGAACACGGCTGCTCTACCCAAAAACTAAAAAAATATGGCCAGTGTCACTCGGGATGATATAAAGATGACAACCCTTTTATATCTGTAGCCCAGCAGCTGCTACGACAGTACTGCTGGCCGCACGATGATAGATAGTAGTTTGAAGGTGGTGAAGATGAGGTAGAAGATGTAGTTTTAGAGAGGTAGCGTGGCAGAAGAAAACAGAGTTTAATCCAGATAGTTGCACACAAAGTTTATTAGTATAAGAAATTAACGCAACACTTAAAAAGCTTATTTTCAAATCATCAACGGCCCGTTACAGTCCACTGCTGGACTATGAGCCTCCTCCACTTAAGTGTTTGGTTTTGCCATAATCTCCACGCTTGGCAGGCGGGTTGGAGATCGCAGATTAAAAGGTTACTGTATCAGAGAGCGCTGCTGCCCGTTCCCTGTTCAATGTGTAGTCCCTAAGTCACCTCTTACGACACCCACGGGACGAGTAGGGGTTGGTGACAAATGTATTCTACTCTGCCGTCACCACACGGTTTATCTATTATTTTCAAATAAAATCAATACAATTCGGTTAATAAGACGATCACTGTCTGACGACTTGAGGTGGAATGAGGAGATTTTAATGAATATTACAAAACCAAATCGGATGGATTCGAAATTTGAAAATAAATTGAAAATGAATGATGAGACTGCCAGTACTTTTTACGTACTTTTGTACTGAATTGCCAGAAACAAAATAGCAGAAGAAGGTGGGATAGCAGTACTGCTACAAATCTGTTTAGGCATTTAATTAGTCGTCTTCTTCTTTTCGAGTCGTGTAAAACCAACTTAGTTATTATCAGATTCAGAAATCTACCCATGAAAAGGTTACTGACGTAGTTTCTTTACATACAAGCAATCAGTTGAACTTTTAAATGTCTTCAAACTCGGTTAACTATTACAAAACACGTTTGTAAAATTTAAAGACAAAGCCAAGGCGAAACCATTTCACTTTAACCCTGCAAATAGCACTTTAATACTGCAACTGCTCGGAGCTCTCTAAGACCAGGGCTACTAAACGCGAGAGACGCGGGTACGATCCCCACCACGTACCAATGTGTTTTCAAATTTCAAGTTCATATGTACGTTTATTCGACGCTCTCTTACGGTGAAGGAAAATATCGTTATGAAACCTGTACACTGCTGCAAAGAAATTCAAAGATTGTGTGTGAAGTCGACTAACCCGCATTGGGCCAGCGTGGTCGACTAAGGCCTGATCACCCTAATTCAGGGTAGGCTCGAGCCCTTAGGTACATATATGAGCTGTTGATGACTGCAATTGCTCAGAATGTAGCAGGTGTGTTTAAATGGCGCTTGTTTTCATACCGATCACGTATGTTAAGGAAAATTCCACCTTCACCTTGGGTCTGGTCCGTTAGATCACCTAAAAATGTCACCAGATTCGAATGCTATATATATATATATATATATAAGATTATAATGCTAATGTCATTATAATTTGCTAGTTATTCTTGCAATAACATTCTAAATCAAAATTATGTTCATCGTGACTTATATGCCGTGTGGTGACAGCAGAGTAAAGATTATGACAAAACCCTCCACTTAAGTGGAGGAGGCTCATAGTCCAGCAGTGCACTGTAACGGGCCGTTGATGACTTTTATGACATTTTCCATTATCAGTCTTCATTTGTTTTTCTTTTATTCCATTCCTTTTGTTTATTAGGTAAAAGAAGAAGTTCGCGAGAGCGCCATGAACTGCATTTGACTGAAAAAGAGATAGATAGCACACAAGGTCACATTCAAGGTCGTCATGCGCTCAAGCTAGTCGGCCCAGGATAAACTGCAGCATGCCAGTAGAGTGTTCGTCTTTCTAGTACCAGTAACTGGCTTAATGTAATTCTGCCTTAAAGACCCGGCTAATATAAAAGTGGTCGTTAAGCTAAGTCAGAAGCCATTAAGTAGATCGGCAATGGGGGTAGTTAGGATAACCAAAAGTCAAAGTAATTAATTGGTTTCGATTTTTGAAGTAGAATATGCTCTGGCCTAGTTGGCAGAGATTTTTATATTGTTAGTAACGGTTTTATGAATAGAAATCTTTGTGTCGCGAAGAGTGGAAAGCGTTCTAATTTTTAAACGCAAAATTCTATGTATGTCTGCCGAGGTACATGATTCGTCTAAATATACCTATACCTAGAGTTATGATCGTGTTCGTGTGATGAGCACTTGTGTTTGCCTGTGTGTGTGTCTGGTTGTTGCTGGTTGTTGTTGAATAGATATTCATGTTATGTATATTAGCTATCTGGTACATAGTACAAGCTCTGCTTAGTTTGGGATCAGATGGCCGTGTGTGAGGTGTGCCCAGATATCTTTTAGATTTTTTATTTATTTTATAATTTGATGGGTAATGTTTACAAAGAAAAAAATGATGCTTGGTTAGTGATCTAACTATTTCTTAATCAGGAATTAATAAGCAACATATTAGCTGGCAGCATTTTTATTGAGTTCACTCAATAAATCGCCAAAAATGCTCACTGATTGTCAAATCTATTGAAAACTTTATAGATTTCCTCCCTGGCCTTAGTATCAGCTGAATGACTGCGATAACAAATTAAATTAAACTTGTATGTTTGAGATAATATTATGGGAAACAAACAACAAAGCACAGCGTGCTGCATAAGGATGATTGATAAGATCATGAAGAGCATTTTTTTTAATACATAAAATCATAGATGTCTTCTTTTTCAATTTAAGAGCCTTGCTCATGTCGGTGACTTATTTGCTATAACTTTAAAAAATGCAATTTGATCAATGAGGTTATGCCGTTTTTCAATGAAAAATAATACCTAAAAAACAAGACTCAGCAGTGAACATGTTAACATTGAAGTAAAATCGCTAACACAGATTTTAACACTACGATAAGAGCAATAAGTAAGACAGAGCAAATAAAATACGAAGGCTGGCTAAAGCGCAAAGTTCGCCAAAACAACTTGCACTGGCTCACTTAGCAAAACTAACATTATTGTGCAGTTGCATTACGTATGCGACCGTTCTCGTTTATTATCGTATTTTTTTTCTCTTTTCATTGCTCTTCTTGTCTCTCTCTCTCTCTCTTTACAATTCGTTAAACTCATCAATCAAAAAGGAAGCACACATCAACGCTCATATACGTCCCCACCGAGGGGCTCGAGCCTACCCTGAATTAAGGCGATTAGGCCTTAGTCGAGCACTCTGGCCCAGTGCGGGTTGGTTGACTTTCTTCGCAGGAGTGTGCAGGTTTCATCACGATGTTTTCTTTCACCGTAAGAGCGTCGAATAAACGTACATATGAATTTGAAATTCGAAAACACATTGGTACGTGGTGGGGATCGAATCTGCTCATTCCGAATAGGAAGCAAGTGTTTACCTAATAAGATGATATAGGTCGAAATTACTAGGCGTTTTATGGAGTGGATCTTATTACGCAGGTTTCAGTCCCGGTGGAGACACTGAGATAAAACTGAATTCACTTTATGAAACTACTAGCGCTCCGCCCGCGGCGACGCTCGCGTTATGTAAGATTTTCCTGTGGGAGTAAGACCTTTTCCCGTAAAAATTATCCTATGCGTTGATCCAGGGTACCAATTATCTGTATTCCAAATTTCATCCCAATCCGTTCAGTAGTTTTTGCGTGAAAGAGTAACAAACATCCATCTATACATCCATACTTACAATCTTTCGCGTTTATAATATAAGGATTCCGGCATGCTCAACCCAACCAACCAACAACTAACCTGTATTGGTTCAGCGTGGATGACTTCTTAATCAGGCCTTCCTGAACACCCTAATTCTCTAGTATATTCATTCATTCATTCATTCATTCATTCTGGGTAGGCTCGAGCCCCTCAACAACCCCCAGTTTGGTAAAGCCATCAAAGGTTATTAATTCAGAGAAGAACTCGGTTGGTGGATATTGGATACCGGGTGGCCAAGTTGAAATGGGTTTGGGCCGGTCATCTGTGTCGTTAACAAGACGGAAGATGTAGCAGATGTGTTTTGGGCAGGAGAGGTGTGGGCAGACCACCAGCCAGATGGTCCGACGAAATGAAAAACCATGCGGTTCCTCTATGGACCCTGAAAACTGAACATCGAGCCGAGCCGAGAAGAAAAAGAGAAGAAAACTAAGATTAAATCAATTGATTGTCGAAAAGTGAACTCTACCTATCCACGGTCAATAAATTTAATAAATCAATGGCAAGCTAAGAGACAACCCGACCAAGTCAAGTGGTTACCTAATACGGTGGTATAAGCCGACCAATTAGCGAGGCCCTATGTGGGTCATCAGATTACGGTTGTCGGGACGTATGAGTTTTGTTAATGTGCCGCCCGCAGGCGAGCCGACGGTTAAGGGCAGAGGCACACTGAGACTGTAAACAAACTTGCTAATTAAAATATTATTTGCTATATATATTTTCCTATTTCTTTTTACTTTTGTGATAATTATTATCTAAACTTGTATTGTAAATCAACTTAGCATACATTCTGTTACGAAACAAAAAACATACAGAAAAAAAAACAGTATACTATCAAAGTTTTTTTTTAACAAGTAGGATATAAAGGGTTATTTTTTATTCAGTGCACAAACTTTAATATGTCGTTCAGACCATGAAAAAGATAGATCCGGAACTGATAAAAAAAAAACGATCTCCCATACAAACTGCCGCAGCCAACCCAGCAATTAGAGGTACAAAATTTTCTTTCATTTCTGGACCCATGTTTCTTGGGAAATAATAAGTGCTTGAATACCTACTATATTTTAATATTAAGAACGGTCGGTGGTCTAGTGGCTAGAGTCGCTACCTTCCGTCCGGGAGTCGCGGGTTCGATCCCCACCACATACCAATGTGTTTTCGAATTTCGAAATCATATGTACGTTTATTCGACGCTCTTACGGTGAAAGAAAACATCGTGATGAAACCTGCACACTCCTGCGATGAAATTCAAAGGTTGTGTGTGAAGTCGACCAACACGCACTGGGCCAGCGTGGTCGACTAAGGCCTTATCACTTTAAATCAGGGTAGGCTCGAGCCCCTCGGTGGGGACGTATATGAGCTGCTGATGGATATCTTTATTTGTTTAGTTCTTTCTCAACATACTTTCAATGTAAATTTTAAAAACAACGAGAACAAAATGCATTAAATTATTATCTTTCAGTGTACCCCAACATGTTCAGGCTAATAATATGAAAGCGCTTAGAGAAAAGGCGTAAGTGTCCGTAATAAAAGTGGAGAATACTATAATACAACCAACCAGGCGATAACAGTGAGGAACTCGCCTCGAAACCGCCGAAACATTTTGTAATACTTAAGTAAATAGAAACTTGTTTTCTGAATAATATTACAAAATTAATCAAATCAAATCAAAACGGCCCGTTAGAGTCCACTGCTGGACTACGAGCCTCCTCTTCTTAAGTGGAGGGTTTTGCCATAATCTCCACGCTTGGCAGGCGGGTTGGAGATCGCGAGATTAAAAGGTTACTGTATCAGAGAGCGCTGCTGCCCGTTCCCTGTTCAATGTGTAGTCCCTAAGGCGCCTCTTACGACACCCACGGGAAGAGTAGAGGTTGGTGACAAATGTATTCTACTCTGCCGTCACCACACGGTACGAAATTAATGCTAAGTTGAATTTGAATTTTAAACAAGCAGGTCACGGAGAAATAGCCGTTAGTGATTTTTATTTAAGGGCTATTTAGGCATTTTTTTTCGGCGGCTCTGGTATAATACTGATACTAGGGTTAGTGAAGTCGGTTGTCGACCTAACAACCCACACGATGAAGAACATTTAGGGTATTTTTTTTGCTTCAAAAAAAAATATATATATATATATAAGTATGTTTAAACTTAAAATTCTATAAAATAAGATAAAAGTATTTATCAATCATAAATAATATAAATTTTCTATTAGGTACAAAATAATTCTGATTTAAACAAAAATGTAACATGAAAAACATACCTACACAACTTATAATTTATGTACAACAAAAACTAATCAGACTTTTCAAAGCAATCATTTTACTTCGTAGCAAACTCGTAGAAACAGCTACGAGCTACGAGCTACGAACACCTTTGTACGTTACACCGGCTACGAAAAAGTGCCCACGTCCAATTTGAAATTCTCGAAATAGTCGGCTGAAACTAGCCTGACCAATTCAATTTTTAACTCCGAAACACGGCCGTTTCGTAGATACACAGAAATTCTAAAAAATGCTATTAGGCTCATATAGAAAGAGAATAAACTACAGATGCGTTAATATTTAATTGATATTTTGATCGTAGCAAGTCTATTATAATCATAGTATTTCATAGTACAATCTTGACGAAACAAAACCAAATTTTACTAAATAAATCAGTAATGTTTTTTTATGTATCTTCAACTCTTCACATTGCTTATAATGTAAACAAAAATGCAGTTCTCAACTAACTTAGTTCTATACATCCAATCTAAAACATTTTAAAGCTATAATTAAGTACAATTACAACGAAAACAATGTCCAATGTTACCCCCTCAAGCCCAATTCTCCTTGGACAATTTCCACAAAAGTACCCTATCTTTGCATTCCCGTTTTTATCAAAGCAGTTAGACTTTAACCTAAACAAAAATTGTGTCCCAATTCCCGGCACTACCCCGGTCTCCCCTACAAAGTGACTTCACGAATTCCTACCATAAAACTTTAACATTAAGGTGTATTTTCGCGAGTACGCGTGCGTCCTTTGACAAAAAGGTTCCTGGCTGGGCGTAATGAGCCGTACGAAATAAAAAGTACACACGACGTCGCTTTGGTAGCGCCTACCCTCGCTTTGAAAAAGGTCGATAGATATTTGGGTTAAGTTTGCGCGACTTTTTGGGGAATGTTGGCCTTAGATAGTGGCCGGTGTGGTCGTAGCTTTATGTTGTTTGGAGATGTATCATCTACACTAAACTTGTCACAATTTACGGGTTTGTTACCATGGTTATATAACCCGTAAACTGTGACAATTTTTGATGTATCATCTGTTTGTTTTGACTATCCCTAGGCCCCCATTGCTTTGGATTTTTTCATTAACGAACTCAAAGCAAAAAATGACGTTGATTTGTTACGTGAAAAAAAAGTAGTTCTGTCATCCCCGTAGCTATGACCACGTTGATTGGGGACAGCGCAGCGGTACTTTAATAAAATAATTAAAAATTTAGTCGTTGTCCTCGTGGGTCGTATCTCCGTAACGAGGATAGCGATAATACAAGTCAACATTTTACAGTAAGTACAATAACTAGTACAATTTTATTTAATGTGCTTTGGTCATTTGTTTTATATCCTCTCAGAAAGAAGCGAGCCTACCTCAAGAATATAATCACAGCATATCACATCATTCTAATATATAAATGTAATAATTCCGCCGTGTGGTGACGGCAGAGTAGAATACATTTGTCACCCCTACTCTTTCCGTGAGTGTCGTAAGAGGCGACTTAGGGACTACACACTGAACAGGGAACGGGCAGCAGCGCTCTTTGATACAGTAACCTTTTAATCTGCGATCTCCAACCCGCCTGCCAAGCGTGGAGATTATGGCAAAACCAAACACTTAAGTGGAGGAGGCTCATAGTCCAGCAGTGGACTGTAACGGGCCGTTGATGTTGACATCACATCACACTTATATTATAAATGTAATAATATATTTAGATGTTTGCTCCGCTTTCACGCCTTAACTACTTAACAGATTTGGATGAAATTTGGAATGAAGATAGTTTGTACTCTGGATTAACACATACGATACTTTTTATGGGGGAAAAATCTTATTCCCATGGGAAAATCTTACATAACGCGAGCGTAGCCGCGGGCGGACAGCTAGTTCGAAATAAATCGTTCGACTCTTTTATACGAACTGTAAATATGATTAACTCTTTTTATCAACGGATCTGTAAAGTAAATTTACCTTTACAATTTCAAATCATTTAATAACCTTATATAACGCACATCATAATGTAATTAGTATTATCTTTTAACTAGCGTTTTGTAATACAGTCTACTGTTTTATTTAGAAGTTTAAATAGGTCACCATTGTTTCTAACCGAATGTTAACTGATATGGTTGAAATGTGAAATTCGAAATATGAAACCCCATCTCCCAACAACTGCCTCAATCACATCACCCTCGGCTTCGGAATCTTCACAAATTCTTATATAAATAGATAAATTTTAAAGCCTTTCATTATGTAGGTTTAATTTGGAACAATCAAGACTTCCTGACCTACTTGAGGCCCATTTGGGTCCCTTTCCCTAAGATAACTTAGGGCCCAAATATCCCGCCCTCCAACCTAGGGACATATATTTTGCATTTAAACTGGGACCTTGACGTGTCCTGACTAGAGTAGTCCTGTTTCGGGTGTCCCGATTTTTTCAGGCGTTGATGTACTTTATTTCATACTAGAAAAACAATAAAAACACAAACAAAGGTGTACAGATAGGCTGCTAAAAGCAAAAGATGTGACGACTGTGGAGTTTCTTAGGCTCTCGGGTTTAGTTTTCTGTGGCATTTTTGGGGTCCGATCACTAATACAATGGCGGGATCTGTGGAGAAGTGAGCTCTTCTCCACAGATGACCCAAAAAATGTAATGAAGAATCTAAATGTTATAACAACATCCCATGGTGAGATATGGTTATTGACTTTTGGCTCTATTTCTAAGGTAACAATTTCAGCAACCTTTTAAGACTATTTACCGGATAGATTGCCGCCAATTTTTCTGCTTGCGGTCCGCCCGTGGCTACTCTCACGTTGTGTAAGATTTTCCCGTGGGAATAAGGCTTTATCCTTTATGTTAATTCAGGTTACAAACTATATCCATTCCAAATTTCATTCAAATCCGTTGAGCACTAGTGAGAGTAGGTACTTGAAGCGTGAAGGAGGAACAAACATCCAAATATATTTTCTCATTTATAATATTAGTGTGATGAATTTGACAGCTGTCAAATCTTGCGTCTCTAGTTGGCCCTACTCTAACAAATATTTTTCAAATGTTACTTTGTCCCACTTTCTTGTACATGTCTGGCAACTCTAGTCCGGAGCCCTAGTATGTAGATCAGTGAATTGTAATCTTCATAATAAAGTCGTTATGGTCCAATTCTGGCTCCTGGTTTTCTCCGATATCAACTGTTTTGAATCCGTATGTTCCTACTTTAAATATTTACGATGTTCCGGTATCAATATTTTCACATTATAAAAAGATTCACCTGTACGTATGAATAAGTAATGTGAATGAATTGTTTTCAACACATGACTTAAGTATCAAAATTCAAAGTATTCCTATTTTTACATTATGACGATTTCATTTCACATTTTCTTTGTAAATAATAACGACCTAAGAACAAGAAAAACGAAACAAAAAAACAATATAGATACGGCGAATCCTGTCCTGTTTTTCATGTTCAGCCAACCAACAAGTTTTAAAAAAACTTAAGGCAAATAAACCAATTTTTCTATATCCATAAAACCCGAAAATCGTGGAAAGAAACAATAACAATAACAAAATGGTCGACATTCAATTATTTCAAAACATTCCGACCATTCGACAAACAAACTCTCCTTCGGCACGTAAACACAGGAAATCTTTTTTTTATTATTTTCCCATTTTTCTCAAAACTCCTCCACATGTTCATCATTACGTCGCGGAAAAAATGACGTCATACGTTAATTCAAAAGAGTGAAACGATAAGGGTGAAGCCAAACAAACGTATTTTTTTGAGTTGTTAGTCGCGCATTATCGGTCGCGTAATAGGGGATCGGACTACTTTTTTTTATTTTATAAATCCAAAGTTCTTAGTTTCTGCTATCGAACACTAAAATATCTTTAAAATTGACAGAGTTATAAAGGTTTGAAATTCAAGATTAGACAGAGAGGCACATACCCACTAGTGACGTCATTTGTTAGTAACGCCATATAATCTCCATACAAAAAATCGTTTTTGAAAGAGACAGACATATTGAAACTTTAAAAAATCACTGTAAATTCGTTTTTCAACCGATTCTGTTTTTTTTTTCTTCGCGAATCGTCTGCTACTAATCTATATTTTAAAAATAATTCATAAAATATGGTAAATTCATAAAATATGGTGAATAGTCCGATCCCCTATTTCTGCTGTATTCGGTTCCATAGAAAAGTCCTATTTGATTCACACGGCGACGCAAAATGAGTTGTAATTTTATATAAACAGAAATTACGCGACTCACGACTCACAAAATTATATTCGTTTGGTCCCACCCTAAGGAAACCGTGGTAGTCCTATGACTCGGTTTAAGGAGGTTAAGAGCCTGTACAGACTGAGATAGTAACATGAACTGGCACGCTCGCTAATTGGAGACGTTTTTACGCTTCACGCATGGCGTTGCAAAGACTTTAAACAACTAAACTACCTACCTTTGTTGAAAACTGACTATCTTCCGAAAACCTACACAACATTGCGTCACGTAGTGGTACACTAAAAATGTTTCATGTAATGTAATAAAATAACTGATACGACATTGTATAAGGAAACTCCTTTTTATTCTTGTTCTTCTCACACTTATCGTATCGACAGAAACAAAAGCCTCACCACCACTACTCCTTGCTAAATCCGCATTTATCTTTTAATAACTGTTTTGGCCCTTGTCTGTCCAAGTCCTTATAGTAGCGCGTTCAGTCAAGTGAAAATTGAAGACAGACTTTAATAGATATTCGATAAAGAAAATGACATTTTCAAGCGAAGCCTTGTGTAACGTAGAAATGATAAAAATATAGGGCGTCGTTTTAGCTACACTTATTGAAGTAAAAACGTTCACAATGTTTTCAATTACTTTATATGATAGTTATAACTATTTATAATAGTCTTTGTAAATTATTATGCTTTGTCTCAGCTGCCGGTTATTTTTGCTTTAACAGCGTCCTCAGCGGGATCGAACCCAGAACCTCAGTAATTTATATAAAAGTAAGTTTATATAAAAGCACTACAAAGCCAATGTTGAGCTCGCGTTCGGACTAATTTTTATTTATTTTATAAATCCAAACTTCTTAGTTTTTTGCTATCGAACACTAAAATAACTTTTGCTCTATCTTTAAAATTGACCGAGTTATACAGGTTTGAAATTCAGAAAGAGAGGCACATACCCATTGTGACGTCATTTGTTAGTAACGCCATATAATCTCCATACAAAAAATCGTTTTTGAAAGAGACAGACATATTGAAACTTTAAAAAAATCACTGTAAATTCGTTTTCCAACCGTGTTTTTTTCTTCGCGAATCGTCTGCTACTAATCTATATTTTAAAAATAATTCCTAAAATATGGTAAATTTAAGAACAGTCCGATCCCCTATTAAGCATGTGACACATGAAACACGTTCTCAAATAAAAATAAAAATATAATGTTCCCTTCTTTATTACAGCGAGTTTTTCCTTGAAATCACAGAGTAAAAACTGAAATCTCTTAGGTCCCACAGTTAATCAAAACATTATTTTCTCTTCACTGACCTGAATCAACGAATGATTAATTTAGCAATACGTTTTTTCTAAATCGTATTTTCTTATGGGAAAATGAAATATAAATATGTATTGTTCACGTTTCATTTAACAGGAGCTGGGCGAATGAAGCGTGCGAGTACGAAATGAGGGTAGATATGAAAAAAATGATGAAAAAAGGTCCAGGAAAATACACTTGCCCATTTTTTCGTCACGTTGAGAGGAGAACTTTCTAACCTAGAAAGAAAGATTGTATGTCTATTGAAATATTAACCTAACGGAGTAAAAGAGTTCAGTTTTTTTAGACTGTCCTCATTTTTCCTAATCGGCACAGTCATTTTATTAATTTTGGTTTGATAATAGTCCTGTATTCTCTAATTCTGGATAGGCTTGAGCCCCTTGGTGGGGACATGTTGAGCTGATCTTTTGAGCTGTTCTGTGGAGTTGGTTGTCGACCTTTCACACGCACGATGAAGAAGATAAAGAATTGAGCTGACAAAAACAATACAAACGTACTAGTATTCTTACCCCTGAATCTGCCCTTAAATATTACGAAACAACATAAATAATAAATAAAGGTATATCAAGTGACATTGTAACCCACCCCTTATTCAAGGAAGAACACAACGTTAACCTACAAAATTTCCGGTCATTAATATAAAAAGTCGTCCATATACATGATGTCCCCATTCCCCCGTTACACACCGACACACCGATCAAATATCAGCCGTAACACCCTGTACTAAATAGGGATGTGCCTTTTGTACTCAAATATAAGTAACTGCTACTGACCTCTTCATTATATAAGTAACGTTACTGAACCTCTGTGGCTGAGCGGAAGAGCGTTCGATTCTTATTACGAAGGTTACGGATCTAAATCTTTTGGGGGAAGATTAACATTGTAATCAAACAAAAATATCTTTGTTAGGGTCTATTTGCAGGCTGAATCACTTGATTATCCGAAAGTAAAATTTATCCATCCATATTTAATTAAATAATTAAAGAAAAACATATATTATTATTAATTTTACATTCTGAAGTAATTACAAAAAAAAATAAGATTGTTGTATTATATTTGAAACTTATTATTATGAGCTGGTACAGTTGGTGCCAGCTATTATCTATGGAAAATTGACAAAAGTCAAAATTTTTTATTCGAATTAAGATTTTTACAAATCATTTTTCGACGTCAAAGCTGTCGTTACATCAGTCATGCCAGTGGCCTTCGGCGGCTCTATTACTTTGACACCATAGTTTGTGAAGTAGAATCTTGACTTCAACAACCCCACAATGAATAAAAAAACTTCATGATTTTAGAACAATAAGCGAAATATGATTATTTTTCGTATGATATATTGATATTAATGCGTTTGTCCAAAAATTCAATTTTGTAGGTAAAATATGACATAATACTGGTGTATTATGTCATATTTTACCAGTATTATGCCTGGATACCAATCCGTGGTTAGTTTATAATACCTGTTACTACAAATTCTAGTTACTTCATTCCCCTCTCTATTCCTGAGGATGGCCGTGTAGTCGTCTGAAGACACGCGACGTTAATAAACTGCTTCCACATTTTATACTGTTACTGTGACGTCACTAGTACTTGCAAGCCGCTTTGGTAGCTCCGTGTCGATTCTCAATTGTTTTGTGTTGTTTATTTTCAAGCCGTTTTTACCAGACAAACGTGTTCTGTTCTAGAAATTTTACTTCTGGAAGATTCTAATACCGATGTATTACGACGCGTGAAAAAAAAAACACTTGTATTTTTTCAATGTTCTCTACGCAGCAAAAATATTGTAAAAATAACCGGAAACATAAGTTTAATCAAAATATACAATCTAACTGCAGAAGTCACTTGAATTTACCAGTAAGAAAAATAAAAACGTTTTTAAAGAAATTCAAAGGTTTTGTGTGAATACCAATTTACAATGTATTGCACTCGACTTCGAATGACCTGTTTATTATTTTAAGAGTAACCTTAGGCCTCTCGAGGATATAAATATGAGTAGGTAGATAAAGAAACGAATTTGACTAAGAAATCCGAATAAGCTAAACTTCTAAGAGTAAGAACCTAACTGAACTAAAACTGCCCGGCCGCCCCCGCGTTTTTGTCATTTTTCCCGTGGTAAAAATATTTTCCTACGGTAAAGTAACTTTTTTTACCTCTCAACTGGTCCGGGGCCCAATTCGGGACTCGCCCAACCGACCCGAATATGGATGCTCAGCTGTTCTACCATTTTAACGAGAAACTAGCGGAACTATTAATTGCCTTTCCTTTGTCCGTTCTTAGATGCCAGACTATCTTTGAACAAAACATCAAAATCTGTCGGCCGTGAAAATATAACAGACTACCTATAATATTGCTATGGATTTTGGTCTTTTTCGCATTTTGGGATTATCGCACGAATACCTATAATATTGATATGGATTTTGGGCTTAGGCCCAAGATACAAAATATAAAGTATTCTACAAAAATCTAAATTATTGTATGTCATAAGTCATGTTAGCCGTGTGGTGACGGCAGAGTAGAATAAATTTGTCACCAACCCCTACTCTTCCCGTGGCTGTCGTAAGAGGCGACTTAGGGACTACACATTGAACAGGGAACGGGCAGCAGCGCTCTCTGATACAGTAACCTTTTAATCTGCGATCTCCAACCCGCCTGCCAGGCGTGGAGATTATGGCAAAACGAGGAGGCTCATAGTCCAGCAGTGGACTGTAACTGGCCGTTGATGTTGATGATAAGTCATAATACAAAGAAGAAATGATACGGGATGAATTTTCAAGTACATATTTGTTATAATTGTTATTAGCATAAAAATTTATTTATGTTTTTAAGATCGTCGGGGGTCTATGGCTAGGGCCGCTGCCTCTATTTCGGGAGACGCCGGTTTGATCACAACCACGTACCAATGTGTTTTCGAATTTCAAATTCATATATACGTTTGGAATAAGCCTTCGACATACATGAGTACTGCACTTGGAATAATTTGCATTTCTCGATAAAATTGGTTCGCAAGAAGGACAAAGTCATCAAAGACCTGAAAAAGCTGGAAGTCTACAAGATCCACTTTCGGGTCGCTGAGTCAACGAAATAAGTAAGATAATCGTGAAATAGGAAAGGAAATTCAATTCAAAATTAATTGTAGATTCAGGGTTAAAGGTGTTTAGGTTAAAGGTATAAATAGGATAATTATAGTGTATTTTTAAATAAACTTATATAGTAAATTAAGCCGCAGATCGTCAGACTACAGGAAAAAGATGCCTCGACCTCACTGTCCAGGGCCCTAGATCACGTGGTAGGCCTAAAAGACGCTGGCTGGACGTCGTGAAAGCAGACCTAAGGATGCCGAATACCGGGCAAAGTGGAGAAGATTGAGTAGGAAAGCGGACCCCAGCCCTAGGCCGGGAAAACGCTAGGACGAAGAAGTAAATTATGTGGTCAAACCATCAATGATCGGGTATGTTTGTTTTTTCAGTCTATTTACACGCTATTACTTCAAAAAATACATTTTAACATAACTCGGTCAATTTTAAAGATAGAGCAAACATTTTTTTTAGTTTTCGATAGCAGAAACTAAGAAGTTTGGATTTATAAAATAAAAAAAAAGTAGTCCGATCCCGAATTGCGTATTTAAATCCTTCGAATCGTGAATGACCAAGAATACTCGTAGTAACTAATCGTAGAGCGCAAAATGCTCACGGTTAACAAATCTAGGTAAATTAAAAAGAAAAAAATAGTTACACATACGAGCCTGGCATCGCTTACATCATAAACAACTACGTTTAACACTGATTAAGTGTGGTTATTTATGCATATGCATAATTATGTGGTCCCATGGAGAAGTTTAGAGACAATGACTGTTTTACTAACTGACAGGCTTAAGGAAAATATCGTGAGAAACCTCTATGTAAGGCCTGCGAAAATAAAGGTGGACCTAAACTAATCCAGGCAGATCGCCTTAATACAGGTTAGGGTAGACTTCTTCGTCGGGAGTACTATATGAGCTAAGGATACTAGAGTCATCAACAGCTCATATTTACGTCCCCACTGAGGGGCTCGAGCCTACCCTGAATTAGGGCGATTAGGCCTTAGTTGACCACGCTGCTCCATTGCGGGTTAGTCAACTTCACACACAACCTTTGAATTTCTTCGCAGGAGTGTGCAGGTTTCATCACGATGTTTTCCTTCACCGTAAGAGCTCGACAAACGTACATATATGAATTCTAAATTCGAAAACACATTGGTACGGGGTGGGGATCGAACCGCGTCTCCCGGACGGCAGGCAGCGGCCCTAGCCACTAGACACTAACACTAGACACCCGATGCTGCATGCCGATGCTAATTCCACTAAGTGGGCGCCCCTAGCTCTAGGGTTGACACAAAAATGTAGGTATACAGTTGCGACAGGTTGGAACAACACTAGAAATGAATTTCTCTTTTTACGGTTCTCGAATCAACAAGCTGTAGCTGAAAATTAATTATGGAAAAGTTAATTTTATTCTTATTTTTACACTGCTTTTAGTCTTTTCTGCAATTACTTATGCAATACAAATGAGAATTTAAATATGAGACTTGTAAAGTAATAAAGGTGGAGTTTGTTGTTTAATGTTTTGTTGACTGAAGAGTTTCGACTTGTTAAGTATCAGAAAGGTGTTTATGATGTTTATGTATGTCTACAACATATTTAAGTATTTAAATATATAGTACCTATTTACGTTGAAATTAAACAATTAAAATTGCATTAATTGAATTTAAAAAAGTACCTAATTTATATTTAGTTGATTCTTTACCAATAACACTAATAAGTATTCTAAATGTAAAAACAACAGCAATGTTATTCAGAGAACAAAAGTAAGTCAGGTTGGCTTTCAGAGTAACGATAATGTGAAAATATATTTGAAAGTATTAGATGTCTGGATATTTGTTCCACCTTCACGCTTAAAGTACTCAACGGATTTGGATGAAATTTGGAATGGGGATAGTTTGTAACCTGGATTAACACATAGGATTTTACGGGAAAAAGTCTTATTCCCACGGGAAAATCTTACACAACGCGAGTGGACCACTAGCGCGCTAGTATGACATAAATATAATCAGACAAAAGTTCAAAAAGTAAGTCCGGCACATCTAGAGAGTACTTGCATTAAATTTAAAGCTTGACATGCGGTCGACTGTCCTCGCATGCCTGTAACTGTTCAATATCCTACCAGAAGTAGTCATAAGGCTTCCTTCCTACACAAGCAAGGGTTTAGTGTGATTCAATTTTACCCTTCCCCTGCTTTTGCCCGACTACGACGAAGCCAAAACAACGAGGGGCACTATATTGTAGTCGATCCACAATGGGGTATGCCAAAATTTCTTGACTATACACGAAGACTTTTTCTGTCCCTTTTTTGTTGTTATTGTTTTGTTTTTTTATGTACCCACTTCGCTTCCTTCATCTGTTACTTCTGTATTGTTTTTGTGTACTGCGAATAAATTTCTTCTTTCTTTCTTTCTTTCTTTCTTACCGGTGATCAGGATCTACTGATTCCGACTAAGTAAATGATGGCCATTGCAATAATAATAAAACTACGAGTATGGTTGTTCGTTTCATAGCCATTTTGCCGTATGATGTCACACGGTCAAAAATTTAAAACCGTTATATTAAAATGATAAACGATCTAAATGACAAAACAGTCAAATAAGTATCTTAGAATAGTTTAAATTATCATTTAAAAATATAACAAAAATACGGTTTTTTTTTATCATGCCCCATTATGTTATAAGTTGTCAAAATAGGAATGAAAACGACTGTTCCGTGTTTGAAACAACCGTTACGTTACGTTATTACCCTGTATGTAGGTAACAATTTTTAATATTATTACGTATTTTCTGTGTTGTATTACGTACTAACAGACGTTGTCCTGCCATTTTTCACCTCTACCCTACCCTACACCTTCTTACGATTTACTAAGGCTATAATCATCATTGATTAAATAAAATTAATAAAGCTGATCGTAAGTACAAAATGAAACAGTATTTAAAACTTTAATAAAAGCTTACTTACGATTTCTCGTTTTTGTTATAACCTCAAAACATTGCGTGAACTTACCTGGAATGAAAACAAGAAATTATAGAAAATATTAGCGTTATTTCAAAACAATCCATCATACTTATATAATAATAAAGAGGCAAAAATCTTATTTTCAGAGCCTATAGACAGTTGCAGCAAGATTAGAGATTTTCTAGGCAATCTTTAAAGTAATTACATACTATTCTTACAAACTAGATGGCGCTGCAGGAAAAGCAAGTGTCATTGTAAAGAAGGGTTAAGTACATTACAGCTTGATGAGCTCTGACAGATTAAAATTTTAAAAACTTTTTAATATTATTTCGTTTATTTATTTATTTATTTATTTATTTATTATGTAAAATTACATACTGTTTAATGATAAAATAAGAGGTGAAGTTACTTTTTTTATTTTTTAGCTATTATGGTTTTTAAACTGAATATTATTTTAAAAAGTTGATCGTCGTATGAAGAATTTTGAAGCTGTCAGAACTCATCCTATAGTAACCCGGGTATAGCGGTCCGCCCGCGGCTACGCTCGCGCTATGTAAGATTTTTCCGTGGGAAAAAGACTTTTTCCCGTGAAAAGTATTCTATGTGTTAATCCAGGTTACAAACTCTTTACATTCCAAGTTTCATCTAAATCTGTTCCATCCAACATCCAAATATATTTTCATATTTATAATGTTAATGTAATAATAATGGGTAATACAACCTAGCATACAGTTCAATCTACTTATGTATTCTCAAAGGCAACGATTAGTAGTGGTAAGCCGAGGCTAAGTAGGGTAATACTGTGTTACTCATTCACCTATTTGAATATTACATGTGTCGTCACTGGCCCAATTCCAGCAGGTATAGTTCAGGTTATTTCTATAATAAAGCTTGCTATGAAGCAATACGGCCGCCTAACTGTACATGACTACCTATTCTTACTTCCACTCTGTCATTTATCATTTCTGTATGTGCAATAAAGTATATTCATTCATTCATTCATTCATTCATTCAAAGCCTATCAAAGACATTAAGATCGACTTCCGCGCACGTAGTCACGAGAATACACTAGTATTTATTACTATTAAAGTCAAAATATATAATTTTCTGTCACCGTTAAAGCGTCGAATACACAAATTTAAGAAAACATCGTGAGACAACCCACACACAAGCCTGAAATAATAATCAAAAGTGTGTGTGTGAAGTCCACCAACCCGCTCTAGGCTAGCGTGGCTGACTACGACCTGATTACCCTAATTCAGGGTAGCCTCCACCCCCTGGGATGGGGGTTCAAGCCCCTCGATAGAGAGGTATAATTATGAGATGACAACCAGGACAAATTATTCAAATCATGACTGAGTTACATAGCGAAGTTATTTTCAAATTAACTTTGCACCAATGATATTTTAGTAAAGATGACGTATATTAATACTATTCGGTGTTCAAAGTTGACTCCTTTTTAATGCTGGCAGACAAGAATCTTACTTCTACTACGCAGTATTTATTGTCTTAATTTGATCGCTTCAGTTTCTGCGCATCGTTCGTTCGCACTAGTGCGACACCCAACGAACTACGTACAATAGTCTACAATAGTCTTGAAGAGTAACCGCCTAGCAAAGCCCGCTAAAACATAGCACCTAATAAATTAATTTTGACAGACGACGACGGCGACGACAGACAGGCAGATGATGTCGCTGCTGTACATTGAAGCTTAATTTCGACGTTCTTACAAACCGAGTCATAAAACATCATTATACCGCGTATTCGAATGTGGTATGGTATATTTGCTTTGGTTTTGCTTCTTTGGTATTCATTTGGTGGGGTCAAGTTTGAAACGTAATTACTTTTCTTGACTATGGATATTCGTTGCATCTACCTCACATTATATATAACACCATTATTGCTTTGCACTATTCAATTTGATCTCTTTCTTATCACATAAAACAGCATGATCATGACATGTTAAATACCATGTTGTCGAAATTAATAAAATAACATTGTTAGGCAGCTTGGGTTTATGCAAATTAATATAACCTAGGATATTAGGTCCTAGCCTAAACTTCATTTGCATATGCCTGAAATTAGAAAGAGGTAATACCTGTCTAGAATACATGTACCTGTATTATTTTAATATCTAGTAATTAAGGTAAGAGTGATGACTAAAACTACATCTTCCTATCCAGGAAACGCGCGTTAGATTCCCACCACGTACCAATGTGTTTTCAAATTTCTAACTCATATGCACGTTTATTCGACGCTCTTACGGTAAAGGAAAAGATCATGGTGAGGAAACCTGCACACTCCTGCGATGAAATTCAAAGATTGTGTGTGAAGTCGACCAATCCGCACTGGACCAACGTGGTCGACTAAGGCCTAATCGCCCTAATTTAGGGTAGACTTGTGCCTCTCAGCGGGGACCTATACAAGCTGTTGAGAGAGTTGTCAATATTTATCTATTCTATGTATGTGTGTAAGTAGGCTTCGTGAGGCACATTCGAGCACATGGTCCAAATCGGAACTGAAGCAGTCGCCATGGCCGAAATCGGTCAGGAGTTCATCATCATCATGTTTATCAGACAAATGAAGGTAATACAGGTTCTGTCTAATTTGGGATCACATAGTCGTGTCACGCCGTGTGTGAGATGTCTGCGCATTTTTATTATTATTGTTTGTCATCATCATCATCGTGTGGGTTATAAGGTCGACCACCGACCTCACAAACCCTGGTGTCAGTGCTATAAAGCCGCCAAAAGCTATTGACTTCGCTCATGTAACGACTATATAGTAACCGGGACCAACGGCTTAACGTGCCTTCCGAAGCACGGATTCATCTTTCTTTTCGGACAATCAGGTGGTTCAAGCCTGCAATGTGCTAACCAAACTGGGGAACGTCTCACCGGGAATCAAGCCCGGAACATCCGTAATGGGCGTCGAAATCTCGACCACTCGGCCACGGAAGCTGTTATTATTTGTAACAACATAACATTTAAAAACCCTGCTCATTTAAAAGACAGTGCAAACAAAGTCCCTTGTGTTGCGGTCGTAAAGAGAATGCAAAGCATTAGACATTTAGCACAACAATCCCGGTAATGTTGCCTTCTGTATTATCATAATAACTGGAACACGACTGTGGGGGCCTTGGGGGGCCAAAGGGGGCCAAAGGGGGTCAAAAGGGGGCCTCATTTGCACTCGACGCATTTCATTAGACCACCTAATATAAACATGGAGGTACTAATGGAACTCGACGGAAGTTCCGCTGTTTCATTGTAGATGTCATTTGCTGGGTTCAAAGCTTTATCAACGAGCAAACTTGAAAGTATTTGCATTCGGTCAGGTTCTCATCAATATCTTCTAGAATTAACAACCTCCGTAGCGGAGCGTAGACTGCTTGTCCCTTGTTCCCGAGGTCATGGGTTCATATTCCGAGGAAGGCACGTCTTTACGCAAGCCTATTGCGGGTTAGTCGACTTCATACACAACCTTTGAATTTCTTCGCAGGAGTGTGCAGGTTTCATCACGACGCTTTCTTTCACCGGCGTCGAATAATATGAATTCGAAATTCGAAAACACAATGGTGTGGATGGAACCAGCCACTAGACCACCAACGCTCTCTCTTATTTTTTATACATACTACGAATATAGCTTCCTTATTTTTTATTTTTTTATTCGGAGATAACACAGACATTAGCGTATTCAGTAGCACATGAAAAAGCTTAAGGTATCAACAATCTAACTTCCATAAACATTTCTCGCTATTCGTAGTACATACATATTATAATAAGAAATAAAGATTAAAAAAATCGAGTTTCAAATTCTAATATCATCCGTAGCCTTGTCCTAATATAAACCTAGTCAAAAGTTTCATGATTTTTTACCTGTAGGGGCTGTAGGTATTCATCAACAACAGCTCTTATACGTCCACAGGGCCCGATTCGACCCTGAATTAGGGCGAATTACACTGGTATTAAACATGGTACGAGTATATAGGTGCTTCTTTTTACCTCATTGGTGTTCCAACGATGCCTCTGCGCCGAAAAGTGTTCAGCTCGCGGCAAGCTCTCCAGGTTTTCCGGCAGCTTGATTGGTTCGCCATCTGTAAAAAAAATAATTAAAACATTAAAAAAAATTGTGAATTATTACGCAACAGCTCATCTATAATTTCTTATACTCTTCATTCTAATACCTACAGAATAATACAGAAAATCTCTAAAAAAACCAAGATCATCCGTAATAAGTGTCTCGACCACTTGGATATCAAGGCTTTCTACTTGATCATCATCATCGTGCGGATTGTAAGATCGACAACCGACCTCACAAACCCTGGTGTCAGTGTTATAGATCCGCCAAAGGCCACTGACTTGATAGTAGCCGGGACCATCACACGCCAAAGCACGGGATCATGTTTCTTTTCGGATAGTCAGGTGATTCTGCCTGCAATTTCCTAACTAAACTGGGAAAAGTCTCATAAAGAGATTTTTGTTTGACAGTGTCCCCACCGATAATCGAACCCGGAACCTCCGTAATGGGCGTCGAAATCTCAACCACACGGCCACGGAGCCTGTTACCTGATGAAAACTGATGATGAAGATGCCAATTGTGAAGCCGTAAGACGTCCACGGCTGAACAAAAGGTTCAATCTCTATAATGATCTGTCCTGCGCTGTTCGCATTCAGTAATTTATAATAAAACCACCTTACCATGCTTGCTACCTCTTCTAAAGCGTGAATGTCATTTTTAGAACATTTCTTACAAATGAAAAGTTTTTTTTTACGGACCTAATCACTATTTATACCAGAGTGGTAATATAGTGGGCGCGGACTTGCGGGGGAGCAGAAGGCTCGTACCCCTTAGGAAATTTATGACAACGTATCTGGGTCTTACTGGATTAATTCTACTATTAGTTCCGCATCCCCGCCGGCGGGGGCGGTCAAATGAAAAGTGTCCAGCCGCATGTGCTAGTTATTGTCATCATCAACATCAGCGGCCCGCTACAGTCCACTGCTTGCCATAATCTCCACGCTTGGCAGGCGGTTAGGCGGGCTTCGCAGATTAAAAGGTTACTGTATCAGAGAGCGCTGCTGCCCGTTCCCTGTTCAATGTGTAGTCCCTAAGACGCCTCTTACGACACCCACGGGAAGAGTAGGGGTTGGTGACAAATGTATTCTACTCTGCCGTTACCACACGTCTAGCTATTGTGTTAGGTATGTGTACATACCTATACCTCTTTGCGTCTTTGGCTGTTGCTGGCCGTAAACATTTAGATTTATTTGAATTGGGAAGATAAGTTTTGACATGAGAAAAAAGAGCTGATTCTAGGTTAGACTGCGCGTGTGAAAAGATCTTTGGAAAAGTAAATAAAAAAATATCTCTCGTAACATCTAGCTTTTAGTTAAAACACCACCTCCACCTACGCTTTATATTGTAAATCTGGAAAATATTTATTTATTTTAGCCTTAAAGAAACTGGGTGACGTTCTTATCAAAGCTTCAATATGTTAGTATTAATAGCCCGGGCGGGCTTAAATAGCGCCCGCGATACAAACGGGCGACCTTTGACCCCTACCGCCTATTTGCCCCTTGGAGTAGCCTTAACGCTACGTCTTACCGAAAATATTATTTTTTTGTAACGCGTAAAACCAGTATTCCCCAAGTGGACAGATGACTTGATGAAAGTTGCTATGGGCGCCGCGCCGGTGGATGCAAGTAACGCAGCGCAAGGCCGTTCACGGTGGAAACTTATGGGGGAGACTTATGTTCAGCAGATGATGAAAACCAATATTGAACACTTAAATTCTTCCTTTGATTTGTAGTAAGTCAGTACCTACATCAAATTCATCAGGTCAGGCTGCTGTGGAAAATTTAACCTTCATCCTGTTTCAATGCTATTACCGCTGACATTTTATAAAGGACGATACCGCATATTTCGAGGGATCGAGAGTAATCAGTAATATTATTAACGATGACGTAGCTTCGCTGTAAACTTTATCCTCACTAATATTATAAACGCGAAAGTTTGTAAGTATGGATGTATGGATGTATAGATGGATGTTTACAGTTTTAACAATTTTTTTTTAATATATCATTACTAAACTTCCTAAGAAGATGGGTTTATTTTTTCTGACTAAGGTTATCAACATTCAAAACAACGAACAGTAGATAAGTTGGGCGCGCCATAAAATGAACTTGACAGCTGAACAAATAAATAAATCACTTGTAAAAAAATATATTTGGATGTTTAGATGTTTGTTCCGCTTTCACGCCTTAACTAATGAACGGATTTGGATGAAATTTGCAATAGAGATAGTTTGTACCCTGGATAACCACATAGAATACTTTTTACGGGAAAAAGTCTTATTCACACGGGAAAATCTTACACAACGTGAGCGTAGCCGCGTGCGGACCACTAGTTAAAAATATTTTGAAAAGATAATAAACCCTAAAGTTTATCCATTATCCAACATGCTATAACGCAGCGTTGGAACAGTCATTGAAGGGCTGCTGCAACTTTTATCTACAGGAGACATATTGCGGCTGATATCCTATCATTATAAAGTCACGCACAGTACCAATGTATTTATTTTTATGGCAGTATTTTTTTTTCGTATCGGTTCACCAATATATTCGGAGATATTATACGACTCAGAGAGGGATTTTGTTGCTTTATTTTTTTTTATTCAGAATGATGCCCGGGTTATGGGTTTTTTTGTTAACTGTATTGTAGTTAGACTAGGTGGTTTATGAAGCATCCCTGTAGAGTCGAGGCTAGCTTTAGCCTTGAATGTTGCGACCTAGGCTAAGATGAATGGCCAAGAAAACAGGCACGAGACACGACCTGAATAACGAAGAAGTCTTTATAAAACGAAGTACAATTTTACTTTGGGGTATTTAGGGTATTAATATAATAATGTTTTCTTTATATGTCCCATATGTGTTATGCAATAAAGTGTTACTTACTTACTTACTTACTAATAGCCTCAGAATTAAATTACTTCATTAAAACTTCATCATGTCCTTCCTTTAAAGCAATTAAGTAGTACAGGCTTCATTTGTTGACATAATCTAGAATTGTATGGTTGTGAGATCAATAACCGAACCAAAAATTTATTTATTTTTTAAATATCCCAAATTCTGAAAAAAATGGTGTCTCCAGTAAAATAAAAATAGTAATTAATCCGCTCCATAATTCACGCAAAGACTACACAAAATCCTTCACATTAATCCTCACCTAAATCCAATCCAGATCTTGGTCTGGAACCAAGAAAGATCTGGATTGGGTTTCTTTTGGAGATTGGAGAGATTGTATCACTTTGGGAAAAACGAAAATAACCTCATTCTTCTGAGACCACCAAAAGAGAAAGCTACAAATTACCCTCCCTTGTCTCCTCATATAACGTCAAGTGTCCTCACGCTCCAATTCACGCAGCAATCCAACGCCTAATAAAACTTATACTGCCAGAAACAATGAACCGAATGGACGATGCGGAAATCGCCACTTTTTGGCAACATTCGTCAAGAATGTCTGCACTGCAACTATCCTGTCGCACCAAACCGCGAAATTGGACCCTATCCGTTAGATTTTAGAGCGAACACATGAGACGGTAAAGGTGCTTTTCTGAATTCTACTTGTTGAAATTCCGACGCCGTCGTTTTGAAGCTGGTTTTGGTGCGGTTAGTCTGTATCTTGTGCTAGGTGGTTTTGAGAGCATTTTCGCCTGTTTTTTGTCTGTGGGCGGTGAAGTGAAGAGGAAATTTCGCAAGCCAGGCTTCTGGTCCGGCAGCCACTAATTCTGCCCAATCGTGGTTAGAGTAACGTGCGGGACACATTTTTAGGTTTAAGTCGAAAATATTTTATGTTAAGTTTTTGCGAGAGAATTTAGTGTGCGGTCTCCCTTTTTGTTGGGTACTGTCGGGTCGCGTTTTTAAGGGAAATAAAGAAAAGTTTTAGCGCAAACGCCTGCAGAAATGTTTGGAGCAAATTAATGAGGGTGTAAATTATTTGGATCAGGCGCTTTAACCAATAGCAGAAGTTTACTTACTATTTCTTTGAAAATAACATTTGACCTATTTTCGTATTTGTTCTGAAAGGTTTTCTGAAAAAAAGTACTTTGAATTATGGCACAAGTTCACAGTGGTTGTTTATTCCCCAAAGTTCCAGTAATACTTTTTGTTTTAGTGAATCTGGGTACCTTAATACATACCTACCCCTTTGAGCATTTGCACTGACCTTTATTTGCTTTATAATCGTAGTTGTAAAAAGGGTCCTGATTACGTCATTATTATTTTTTTATTAATAGGGGATCGGACTACTATTTTTTAATTTTATAAATCCAAACTTGTTAGTTTCTGCTATCGAACACTAAAATAATTTTTGCTCTGTCTTTAAAATAAGCGGAGACCCGAGGAACTGCTTTGCGCCGTCTGATACCTTTAGGTCCTCGACATCTCCCGTGGCACCGGGTGGCAGGACAGTCAAACACAATGCCTGCCGAACCGTCTGTTCTGGGTGACCACATTCGCATCCATAGGAAACATGATATTACCGTACCAGTATACGCAAAAACTCCTGGGTGGTAGGCACAAATAATAAGTTAAGGTAGTCCACGATCATCAGAGAAGATTTCCGTAGTTAATTATTATGTTTTTAATACAAAAAAAAAAAAACATTTTAAAAAGGGCCAGGACGTTGTCAGTGTATGTACGGTCGCTTGCAAAAGTGGAGTCATATCACGTGTTTTTATACTTTGAAATAACTTATTTTCTAATAGTTATTTTTTCTTGAATTTTGTATTAACGTATGGTGTGTACGGGACTTTAATAATATAAATAATAATATGCAATAAAGGTCATAATAATGAAAATATATTTCAAAGTATAAAAACACGTGATATGACTCCACTTTTGCAAGCGACTGTACCTTATTTAGGGATAAACAAACCATCACAACCACTATCAATATTCTAATGTTCGCGGTTCGCGGGGTATTATGTATAATATTTTCGAACTTCAAATCATTATTGTATTTTTGTGGCTCTATGAAAATTAAACAAATATTACTACCGAATTACTGAGAGACTGAGACTGAATGTATTTATCTTCAACACATACACAAACCACTCTACTTGTTAGTTTCAACTCACGAATATGCAATTAGTTATATTAGCGAAAACGGTTGGGTCTAACCAATCTGTCCATTCTTAGATCAAATATAGTGATCTAAGTGTCCATTTATATTGTTGCATGTGACGTTTTATTGTAGCTACGAAAATACAGCAACAAAAAAACGAAAACCAATGGAAAAAGTAACTTTATTTGACTAACGTAGTGTTTCCGGTATAACAGCCGGTTGTATAGGTATATAGAAAATCCATTTAGATAGCAGCAAAATAATAGGGGATCGGACTGTTCAGCATATTTTATGAATTTACCATATTTTATGATTTATTTTTAAAATATAGATTAGTAGCAGACGATTCGCGAAGAAAAAAGCAGAATCGGTTGAAAAACGAATTTACAGTGATTTTTTAAAGTTTCAATGTGTCTGTCTTGTTCAAAAACTATTTTTTGTACGGAGATTATATGGCGTTACTAACAAATGACGTTACAAGTGGGTATGTGCCTCTGTGTCTAATCTTGAATTTCAAACCTTTATAACTCGGTCAATTTTAAAGATAGAGCAAAAATTATTTTAGTGTTCGATAGCAGAAACTAAAGAGTATGGATTTATAAAATTAAAAAAAATTGCCCGATTATTATCACACCAAGTGCATATCAACCAAGTATTGATGATGACCAATGATATTTTAGTAAGGATGACGTCATCAATATATGTTATATTCATACTGTTCTATGTCCAAAGATTCATTTTTAATGCATGCCTGCATTTTACTACGCGACTGTAATTTGTTTTTTTTTTTTCTGTTTCTGCGCGCAGTGACACATCTACCTCACTTTATAATATGTAGGTATAACTTTATCTTTATACTCGTGGGTTGTAGTGTTACAAGATTATATTGTTCATGATGACTAGGCACTAATTTGTGTCTGTCATTCGTGAAATTATAGTAAGTAAGTACCTAGTAGGTAAATATCATTAGGATAGTAGATAATGAGGAAAGTTAAGTAATGATTATTAAATGATCTATAAATATTTAGTAGAATTCTAATTAAATTTGGCAACAGAACTACAAATAACGTCATAAAATTCGTAGTATAACATTTTTTTAAATAAATGTACAAAAAATCTTGACCTTACTAATATAATATATAAAGATAAAACTTCGATTTTGTTCTTTTCCCGGATAAGTTTCAACTTTTGATTATACCTATAATATCATTTTTTTTACTCGAATATGTATACCTATTACGCCGTGTGGTGACGGCAAAGTAGAATACATTTGTCACCAACCGCTATAACTCTTCCCGTGGGTGTCGTAAGAGGCGACTTAGGGACTACACAATGAACAGGGAACGGGCAGCAGCGCTCTCTGATACAGTAACCTTTTAATCTGCGATCTCCAACCCGCCTGCCAAGCGTGGAGATTATGGCAAAACCCTCCATTATAGTCCGGCAGTGGACTGTATCGGGCCGTTGATTATGTATACCTACCTATATTTTTAGTTATTAAAGTTAAAAACACTAGGTCATAAAAGTTCTGACCACAAAAAATTATGCTATCAAAGGGGTAATTAAAACATAGTCAATAGTAAAAACAATATTTAATTCATGATTCTTGCTATAAAACTTGTTTTTTCTTACACTTTAAAAAGTAGAGGAGTGGACTTGTTAAATTATTTACAGTGTACTGAGGGAATTATTCTTTCTTTGTGTTTTACATTGGATTTAAAGGTTACAATATCATCATCATCCGATCCATTACTATTCAGAAACGTGTTTGACATAACATTTTGAAGAGATAGCGCTTGCTCAGGGAGGACCTAGAAATAAATATACTTTAACACTTTTTAACATCGAACAAGTAATTATATTTATTTAAACAATAAAAATATTTATTAAATGCAAAACTAATACACTGGCCTCGATTCGGGATGTCACGCTCTAATCCTTAATTTAGGTTAGTCCGTCCTTTTTACCTTTTAAAGATTGAAAAGGGACAGGAGATGGCCATCCTAATATTAGAGCTGTCAAACATCGAATATGAACCTTATGGCCGTGTCGATTGCACAATTTTAGAGAGCACTTAAAACATGCGACTTAAAAATCTCTTAAACTGACAGCTTATCATTCGTTCAAATTAATATCATTCGTTCATTACCTCTCTTTCATTGGTCATAAAAACGAAAAGGATAGCTGGATTTTAAAATTAGAATTAGAGCATGACATCCCGAATCGAGGCCACTCTCACGCTAAGTACCTTTAAATATTAAGCAGATATTAATACTAACATTATACGCCTAGAAGCGAAAGCTTATTTTGTTGATTGGTCCTTTTATGATAAACAACAGAACGACGACGACGGAACCTTTATAATATGTAGGTACTGTGGATGTATCTCAATTCTCCATCTCTCAATATATATATCTCTCTCGACACCTTACAACCCATCTGATAAATGAATGAATGAATGAATGAATGAATGGTTAATCGCAGTTAAAAAAACTTGTCGATTCGTTGTTCAGTAGTTGCTTAAAAAGATGGACAAATCAACAAAGATGTTTTCAAATTTACATTAATTAGTATTTTATAATAATAATGATCTTCTTTTTGTTCAAAAAGTATGTTAAAGTTTTGTCTAAGTGCGTTAAATACATGAGATAAAGATTTGGTCACACAGAGCGGGAGCGGCGCGGTCCGGGGCCGGGAAAGCGGGACTTTGTATTGTATGACGCGGCTTTGCACCGTCCCGCTGTCCCGGCTCCGACCGCGCCGCTCCCGCTCTGTGTGACTTGGGCTTTAAAGTTTATCTGCAAGGAACACTATTGCTTGCATTTGCAAGATTTCTTGGAAATCGCATCGTTATTCAAATCAAATCAAACCAAATATTTTAGTTTCCATAGGATGTTGTTACAACACTTCAATTACTTGAAACAGCTTTTAGTATTGCTAGTCGAATGGTTTTAGTACAATTGCTTTTCGGGAATTAAAAACCCTAAAATTTATATTACGTAACTAACTGTCCTAAGCCGCATATTTTATTTTCTTAAATTTGATGTTGTGTAGCTTCAATTAAGTTAAATTACAATAAAGCCGAAACTTTAACAGCAACGTATAATTACAAAATCTGCAAAATTATAAAATTACTTGCGTTATTTATTTTTTCAAAAAACTTCTAGTGTAGAACCCGTAACCAGTTTTTAATTTACGATATGATATAAACTGCGGTATATTGTAAGTATAAAATTTTACAGTTTTAACGATTTTTTTTTTAATATCTCATTACCAAACTTCCTAAGAACATGGGTTTAATTTTTTAGACTAAGGTTATCAAAATCGCCGAACAGTAGATAAGCTGGGCGCGCCATGTGAACTTGAAAATACTCGATCACATGACACTAATATTATGTGAAAATATATTTGGATGTTTGTTCCGCTTTCACGCCTTAACTAATGAACGGATTTGGATGAAATTTGGAATTGAGATAGTTTGTACTTTGGATTAACACATAGGATACGTTTTAAAGTTTTATTCCTACGGAAAAATCTTACATAACGCGAGCGAAGCCGCGGGCGGCGGACCGCTAGTCGCCATTATTATGCCCTTTCCTTAATTTTAGAAGTTAATATAATACAATAAAATCATATCCTACATCTACACGTACTTTATGACAACTTAGTAGCCTAGTTGGTAATACGACTGCCAACCATGCCAACGAAGCATAGGGTCGTGGGTTTGAATTCCGCTTAATTTTATGAGCAATTGTGGTCGCCTTGTTTGGATGTTGTTTGTCTTCATAAGTTTGTATTATCCATTTATAAACGAATATCGGCTCTTTGAGAGATAAGTTACCGCTAACTTATATATTTGTGTGACATGTTAAAATTGTTTAATAATATTCAATGATTTCTCTGTTTAAAACAATATTATTAAAGTCTGCATTATTAATGTCAATAAATGCAAATGTAACGACCTAACTTATCACATAGAATAAATTTATCACAAGCAATCGGTTATTTGTGGTGTAATCAGAAAATTATACGAAATTATGTGAAATTATCGATAAAAAATGTGCTATGAAATCACTGTGAATTTAACACACCCATATAATCATGTTAAGCTATCAAAAAGCGTATCTATTGTACTTTCGTTACCTTCTTTTTAGGCAAGAACAACCCAATGGCCTTTTGTAACAGTTCCGTAAATATTAACGTTC
Source organism: Carpatolechia fugitivella (assembly GCA_951230895.1). NCBI lineage: Eukaryota > Metazoa > Arthropoda > Insecta > Lepidoptera > Gelechiidae > Carpatolechia > Carpatolechia fugitivella. The sequence goes on along the minus strand of OX579652.1, from coordinate 2,072,014 downwards.
CTATAAAGACTAGTAACGTTCCTGTCCAATGAGCAATAGTGAAAGGATTTTGGAAGTACCAGATAGAAAATAGCAGTGACACGAACTTCCTTAAAGTAACAGTTAAAGTAACAGCTAAGGATGTACACTCAGTCGTTAGCACATACACGGCACTTATACACAAACCTTGAGTAAGAACGTATAAAATTAGCCACAGCACTTGTCGTGGTATAATAAATCCTAGGAAGTCCACTACAGGCGTTTCTGTAGCCAGTTTGACATGCCCAATGATGTTTGGTGCCGTGGGCAGCCAGAAGACTAGGGGCATCAAGTGCACGTAGTATAATGCCTCCCAAGGGTGTTTACCGTATTTCGCGTACAAGGTTTCCTGGAATATGCCCATTCTTGCAGAGACGAAGAGCGCGAAGGTCAGGATACCGATTCCAAGGCACCACCAAAGCCAGTCGATGAACTTCAATCTTTCTTCCTCTTCTGCATCATCAGCGGTTGGCCTTGGCGACTTGACACTCCCACTGGACGCTATAGTTGCCACGGCTATGCCGACCGAAATCATAATGATGGCCAAGTATTTCAAAAACGGATATTGTTTCCTCAAAATCCACACCCCCATAGCCATGTTCGCCATCAAAGATCCGGCTCGGAAGATCATGTGTAATGGCATCGCTATATTAAAAGCAAACGCGTAGTTATTAGCCACACTGCTAGTCCAGAAAAATCCTACTAATATTAAGTATTTTTTGAAGGGTATGTGTCTTTCGGCTGTTCCAAATTTTCCCACAGTAACAAAACCAATTGTGGCTATTAACACGAATTGTAGGAACGTGGCCAAGTTTCCAGCACCTGGGTCTTCTTTGACGACAAGTTCCAAAAACACAACATTAGAGCAACAGCCAACAAAGACCATAGTTATGGCCAAAACTGCCATAATATTTGCCATTTTGGATCTGCAAGGAAAAAAATCTCATTTGTAGCACCAATACAATCAAATAGAGTTGAAATTTTAAGGAATCTCTGTACCGGTAATTATCTCAAGGCTAAGTAGAAGTATCAGTTGCTATCATCATCAGTCTCGCTTCAAGTATTGATCGAAGTTATAAATAAAAAAAATGTCTTATTCAAGTTCTGGTTCAATAGTAATGCACTAGAACTTTTATCGTAAACGTTTTACATTTTTTATTTTAAAAACTTCTCCCGCAATTTATAAGAACTAACTCGCACATGCGCAGTGTGTTTGCCCTATCGCTCTCCAAGCAAGTTTAAGGTTATTATTCTTGTTCACCGTGTAACTAATCTACTATAAAAAATTGTTATCAGAGAAGGTAATTACTGTATACTCACGTTGTTACTATGAATTCAACGCAGTATTATTACAACACGAAAATTCACACAGAACACATTATTGACAAATGGGCACGTTTGACAGCCGCTAGCCGTCGTGGTTGGGGCTAGCGTGAGTGTGTGTGTATGTTCGTGACGGACGAGACTGAATTACCGCGCGTATATAGGTGTGACCCTGACTTCGGCCAATCAGCGTCGTGGCGCCTGCGTACAGCGGCTCCGTCGGTAAAACAGGTACTGGCATTGTGGTTGTTTTTAGTGCGTATAGATGGCGGTAGTGAACAGATAAGAAAAATACAAAAACGATCGTGAATAACGTGATTCGTGACTCTTGCTTGTAAGCAAACCTACTCCTTCCTCTAGGGTTTTTTCCAACAATTTTTTATTAACGAAATTGTTTACATTATTATCTAGTTTTTTACATACTCTTATTTTTAAAATTTACAGCAAATGAAAGCATTGAAAAGTAAAACGGTGAGTGTATAAACAAACAAGTGTACTATTAGTATTGTACTTATTTACAATAAGCACCTACGGAGATGAAAGTGCACCAATAGATACAATATTCACCAAGGTGAAATCAGAATACTTGATTAATATTTAAAATATATAAATTTTTATGTAGAGTTAGTTACGGAATGAGTTATACGGGTAAAAACTTTTATCTCTACAGGATTTATTATTTGTTAAGCGGGTTGATAAGAAGTAGGCCTTTATTTGGATTTTAAAGTCGGAAAAGAAAGTAAAAAGGGGTGAGAAAATCTCTTACAAAAACACATCCCAGTTTTCTGTTTTAAAAATGCAAGGAGTTACCTGAACTTGATGTTAAAGTGCATTGTCTTACATTTAGAGCCAGTCAGCTCCTTAACCACGCTGAAATTCTCGTCGAGCTTAGCAGAAGATATTAGCTTTTATAATACGTTCCCTTGATGCAAATTTATGCTAAAACCCACACTCTACCGACTTATTTCATAGGTATAAAGGAGGAGTGGATGGATGGGCTACTGTGAATTATAGCTACAAAATGTATAAAAAACATTAACGAGTAAATATTAATTTTTGGTCTCTCCATACAAAGTGAGACTCCCGACCGACCCATTTTGTATGGAGAGACCAAAATTTTTTTTGTCATAGGAATTTATTTTTTCGTGAAAAGTTGTTCAGTTTGACGGGTACTATCACTACATGGCGGGAACAAAACGATGTAAATTTCATGCTGTATAATAAAGAAATGGATAATATTTTAATCATTTTATATAAAGTGTGTTAAGTTTATGAAACTAGGTTGTCAGATTAAAACAAATTGTTACGATGGCCTTTTTCCCGTGTGTGATATACCGCAATATTTATTTTTATTTTCTTTAGTAAATAGATCAGCTTGCCTTACGCACGATTTGTCTCAACTGTATAGTTTTCCTACTTGCATGATTGCCTGGAAGAGATTGCTACCCTAGCAATAAGATCGCATGTTGATCTTCTTATTTTATATTGTATTTTGATCTGTATGTTTTTCTTGGTGTCTTGGTGTTCTATTCTATTCTATATTTGTATTATAAATAATATACACTCACCGGCACATCTAACCGCCCACCCTTCATTTCAGGGAGTACTCGTGATTCTTTATATTTCTATTAGTTACAGCTGATGTTAGTTAAAAGTAGTTAATTTAATTTAATGTTTATTTAAGTGTGTTTAATTTATCGTAAAATTATCAATAGTTAAATTGTAATGTATAACAATACGCGTAATTTAAAATTAACCCGAAATACAAGAGTGGGCGGTTAGATGTGCCGGTGAGTATATTTGTACACCTCGCATATATGTTTTTATACATTTTGAACACCCACTTTTCTTCAAAATAATATTTTGCCAAGTATATCTTGATATCGAAGGCATTTAACCCAAATTGTAGGCAATTTTAGCCCTATACTGACAGAAAACTTATCGGAGAGTGCGTGTAATAAATGTGTACTAAATCTTTCTTTATCGAGGGATCGCAATATCCGATCCAAATTACATGTGATATAGATGAGTAATGTTCATAGGTTGGTTGGTATATACCTAGGTATATACCTATATTCCCATACTTAAACATACCCGTTTAACCTATTTTTACCCACGACGGACGGAACGGAACGGAGGCAGTGTATGCGTTTGGGGTAAGAGGTTGTTTGTTTGTTTGTTTGTTTGTTACCTTCTATCTCGAAAACCACTGGACCGATTTAGTTCCGGTTTTTTGCATTGAAAAGGTATCACTTCAACTTAGGATCTTAGATATATTTTATGTAGGTAGACCATCAGGGAGCGCTGCAGCAGCCAGATAAGTTGGCAACACAGGAGTTATCAAAAACTGCCGAATCGATTTCGATGCAGTTTTTTGCCTTCATATTGGAGCTGGTTGTTAGACATGCTTTGGGGCGGTAGACCACCAGGGAGCCCTGCAGTAGCCAGATAAGTTGGCATTACAGGAGTTTTCAAAACTACTGAACCGGTATCTTTACAGATCAGGTTCTTGGACATGTTTTATGGCGCATGGCGGTAGACTATAAAGAAATACTGCAACAGCGAGGATAGGTGGCCGCTTGGACACTAAGTAACTAGTAGTCTCAATATCGCACATACCAAATTTCTGCCAAATCCAAACAACATCCATCATTTTGATTACCGCCAGTTAGTTTTAAAAAGGCATACTAATAAATTATGTATGTTTTATTACTAGCATAATATACAATATCGAAACACAAAGAAAACAAAATGTCGTCATTTTCAATGATATGTTTTAGTGTGCTAAGTGATAACAAACAAAAGTAACGTACTTTCCAAAAAGTTTAAAATAAAAACAAAATTGAAAATTTTAAAAATCCCACGCCGTATGTTAAAATATATTAGAATAAAAAGGATTAAATAACATTTTTGGAAATCCCCCGACCAGAGTCAAATAAGATAAGAAATATAAAATAAAGAAATCTATAAAAAGAGTGATTTCTCACGAAATCCGCCACACAAACAACGAATTATGACCTTTCTTAGTCCTTACGTTTACGTACCTACTTACCATTTGCTTTCTCGTAGAGATAGACACAGCAATAATATTAATTAATTTAGGTACAATTACATACTCATCTATCTAATAATATGATACAAATCCAATAAAACACGTCGGGGGCTGCCATCATCGCTCTCTTTGTTCGAAATTTCAGTTTAAATATTATAACTACCTCAAAAACTAAATATAATGTAGATTCTGAATAAGTAAAACTCACGGTATTTATATAAAATTTATTAATGTCAGAGCAGGGAATGGCAGACCTCGACGTGTTTTATTGGATTTGTATCATATTATTAGATAGATGAGTATGTAATAGAACCTAAATTAATTAATATTATTGCTGTGTCTATCTCTACGAGAAAGCAAAAGGTAAGTAGGTACGTAAACGTAAGGACTAAGAAAGGTCATAATTCGTTGTTTGTGTGGCGGATTTCGTGAGAAATCACTCTTTTTATAGATTTCTTTATTTTATATTTCTTATCTTATTTGTCTCTGGTCGGGGGATTTCCAAAAATGTTATTTAATCCTTTTTATTCTAATATATTTTAACATACGGCATGGGTTTTTTTAAATTTTAAATTTTGTTTTTATTGTGGCTGGTTTTAGTCTTACATTTAGAATATATAGAGGAATTAAAAACCTGTTATTTATTACAGAGTTAAATTTTACAAGCTTTTATTTAACTTGCACTGTATGTGTAGTGTATGTGTGTATGTTCGGGTGGAATCTTGCAACTCAATTTTGCAGCACTTGCTGCCATTCCATCTTGCTGAAATTTGGTACACTTATATAACTGCGATGACAATGCAATATTATGGTACTATGGAGCTGGTCTGTTGATGGAGACGGAAGGTGGCCATAGGAACTCCTCTAATACACAACACAACCTTGTCGTGTTTGGGCTCGTTCAATTTGTCTTAACAAGATCTTTAGTCATACATGATGTCCAGGGCCTCATGATGCAGCTGGAAGGTGGCCGTAGGAATTCCTCAAATACTCAATATAACCTCGTCATGCTTTCTTGCAATATGGGTATCAAATGAAAGGGCTTGCTGAGAATATCTCAAAAAATAAAGTGATGTCACTCTGAAAGGTCGCCAGCTTACAAGGATACTCCACTCCACGGCTTTAGAAGCTTGTTTAAAAAATATTTTTAATTAAGCTTATTACAGAGAGGCTAATCTACGCGACGGAAAAAATATGTGAATGATAGTACTTAGATTGTTAACCAAGATGTAAAAGCGATCAACTACACCTGAAGTAGTTTGGCGCACTAGCGTAGAGAGGGCGCTTATAGTGTGAGGCCACAATTAATCAGTTTCCCACAAGGTAAACACTCTGTTTTTCATCTTGATTGCAAGGAAAGTAAACAAAACAGTTGTAAAAAATATGGGCTACGTACCATACGCCATATTAGTGCACCGCAAACTGGGAAATTTTCAATTGGTTAAAATCACTGCATATTGATCTTTGAAATTAACGCACAAGCTTAAATCAACTAATTTTTTATTCATTCTTGGTTAAAATATACATAAATAACAATTCTAATTCTAGTTTTCTCCAATAACACTGATTTGAGCTGCGTGTGCGGGGAGTTTCAGACGATGGCCTATCTGACATCGTGCCCTGCGTGCCCTGCCACCTGCACGCAGAACGATTTGATGGACGCCACACAATCCGCCGTCCAAGTGGCCACATTCTTGGCTACAACAATTATAAAGTTTCGACTTGCCATCGACTCGCTAAGAAGAAGAATTCTAATTTTTATTTATGGCGTTTCACTTGTAGTATTTCACCAGTATCAAGTGGTTTTGCTAAGTAAGTAGCATGAGATACACAGACAGCCCTAATCCTAAGACTAGGGTGCTGTGTACGGTGAAGGACTCCAGTAATATGAGCCACCACGTGGCCGCTGCAAGTCATCAATAAATGACGGCAAAATGCAAGCGTTTCAATTGTTCTATTAAAGTTTATTGTTCTGAGTCATTCACTGGATAATACATAATCAAAATTATAAACGAAACACTCAAATAAACTAAAAAATGAAAATGAAAGCCCGACCACCATTGACGGATGCTATCAATCGACCTCTTAAACAACAAAATAACTATTGACAACCTAAGACACACAGATGGCGACTTTACAAAGGCTAATGCATTTCTGTTCAGTCTCGAACCATACTGCGTAAGGTTTTATTTATCAAAAATCTTACAAAGCCTAAGCGATTTCAGTTCATAGTTTGACTCAAATCGCTTAGGCTCCGCTAGCAATATTTTTTTTAAAAAAGCTAAGTTATTATGATTATTACACCGCCATCTTTTTTTTTTTTTTTATTAATGGCGTCACATTTTATGTAAACGTATTTCGCCAGTGTCAAGTAATATTTGTAGTAAGATATGATATACACAGGAGACCTTAATCCTTGGACTAGGGATCTGTGTAAAATCAAGGACGATTGTTCGTCTTATCACAATAAAATATTACTTCAAACCTGACAGCTGTGAGTAGTAGGTAGGTCTACTTACATAACAATTTACATGAATTAAATACAAAATATTTGTTTATTCAGTATAGAATTGATTAATATTTAATGAAAGTATCAGATTTTAGAATTATTTGGTTGTTAAGAAATAGCAGACTTTTGAAATGTATTGTTAACGTAATAAAAACTAAATACGACTAAAATTATAATTGCTATGAATGCTATTTTGCATTAGGTGAACATTTATGTTATTATGACTAAGATTATGGGTATGGATATACTTAGAAGTGTGGTTTGTAGCAATGACTGAGAGTCACAGAAAGAACTGAAATCGCTTAAGCTTTGCAAGATCTTTTTGATAAATAAAACCTAACGCAGTATGGTTCGAGACTGAACTGAAATGCGTTAGCCTTTGTAAAGTCGCCCACAGCACAGATGACAATATTCTTTTCATCAGCATTTTTCCCGCTTTTTTTAAGATGCCCGTTCGTGTCATTTTAGCCAAAAGTTAAAAGAATAATTGTTTATTTTGTAATTTTATGATTTTTTTATTGTTATTTCTAGATAAATACGTAAAGTTCGTATTAATCTAGCTCAATCAATCAATCAATCAGCCTATTGCAGTCCACTGCTGGACGTAGGCTTTCCCAAGGGCACGCCAAATCTAGCTCAATTGGAGTAAATTCACGCAAAATATTTCATTTTTGTTCAAATAAAAATTCTACTAAGTGTGCAACTTTCTATGTAAATAGTCAAAAGAAAGGTTCGAGTTTCAAAGTTACTTACCGACCTGAACGTCCTTGGCAACCATGGTTGCCAAACGCAATAGATCCTCTCTTTTGGGTCATTATTGGACTACTTTCAGAGCTTAAGAGATGAAAAAAAAAATTATCCACGAGTGATCCGTTGCAGACCGACTGTGTCTCTACCACAGAATCAGATATTTATAGATACTTAGTTTATTCAATTCAATTCATTTATTCATCAACAATACAAACAATACAATCATTGTGTTTGTTTAATTTTGTACATGTCATCGCTGAAAAAAATAAGTTTAATTAATTACACAATAAAAATAATTTTCACTGCAAATATCTGATCCTGTGGTAGAAAATAAATTATAAAGTTTAATCCAAATCGTTAGAGCCTAAGAACTTATGTTATTCACACTTCACACCACACTAATATTATAAAAACGAGGTTTGGATGTTTGTTAACCAGAATTAACATAAAGAATACTTTTTACGGGAAAAAGTCTTATACCCACGGGAAAATCTTACACGACGCAAGCGTAGCCGCGGGCAGACCGCTAGATACAATAAAGAGATCAAAAAATTGCTCATTTGAAGTATAGGATTATTTTGATTATGTATTTACATACCTACAACATAGAGTTACTCGTAGACGGTGTTTATTGTGCAATGTGCAGCGGCTGCATCGTCCGTCACACGTAGTAGCTTTAATTCAATTATTATGCCTCGGCGCATTCGTGTTACGGCCTTTTGGAAGTATGCCATGAAGACGCGTCTTAGGCGCATTAGGACTGCATGGTATATCAACAATGCTATGTGGAAAGTAATGTTTAAAATTTAAGCTTGTTGTTTGAAGTCCTTCATCGTAAAAATAAAATATGTATTACTAGCGCCCGCGGCTACGCTCGCGTTGTGTAACATTTACGGTGGGAAGAAAACTTTTTCCCGTAATAAGTATCCTATGTGTTCATCCAGGTCACAAACCATATTAATTCCAAATTTCATACAAATCCGTTGAGTAGTTTAAGTGTGAAAGCGGATCAAACATTTAAACATCCAAATATATTCTCACATTTATAAATTTATAATATACCTATAATATTAGTGTGTAATATTATATAGAACTGGGCTATCTCTCTTTCAATCCTACAAACCCTCTATAAGGGATTATTTTTGAAAAAAAAAGCCTTTGTTATTGGAAGAAACTTCAATGTTTCTAGACCCACGGGTTTTATTTAGGCTCTGCGTTTTCATCACTCAGTTGTATAAATAAATTTAACAATCTTCCACCACCTTAATTTTTCGTGTATTCCAGAAAAATCTTCATAACTTGAGTGACAACAAAGGACTCCCCCAAGGTCCTGCGCTGCCCGCCGCATTCAGCGGCTTCCCTATTAAGAGACCAAAAGATAATAAACTATTCATTTCATTCCATGACTTAATGTCATTTATTCTGCAATTAGTGACATGGCAATCCAATGCATCATTTAAATTTCGGTTTATTTAGTTACATAAATCTCCAATTCAGCGACTGAGAAGGCTTTAATTCAATCATTATGCTTCAACGCTTTCTTGTTGCGACCTACTGGAACTATGCCATGAATTCGTCCTAGGACTATTATATACATGGTGTACAAACTGATACATTGCATTTAGTATTCGAGTGTCATGTTAAACAGATACTCGAAAAAAGTTTAGGAATGTTATACACACAGAACATATATATGAACTTTTATATGTTCTGTGGTTATACAGCATGATTTTGTAATCCCTAGCAAAATTAAAATATGATGTTCAAACCATCATAAGCAACAACTTTTCCCAAGGGTTGAAAACCCCCAAAAAAAATTCGACCTCCCATACAAATTAGTATAGTTGACTATGTATTTTGTATGAAAAGTCGATTTTTTTTTTGGGAGTTATAAAATCATGCTGTATAAGTAAAAAAATGTTTATATTATTTTCTTCTGCGCAATGCATCACGCTCACGTCCATCTTGAATGCATTGACGCGCTATCAGCTGGAGCTGATCAGAATAAAATAAAACCCTACTGTTGTTATATCAGAATAATTAAAAAGACTAAGAAAACAAACAAATGTCTAAGAGATGCTCCTGATACCTATCCACGCGGCAAACAGATTAATATTAGTTTAATTATCTATTCAATCAATCAATCAGCCTATCGCAGTCCACTGCAGGACGTAGGTCTCCCCAAGGGTACGCCAAAGCGCACGATCACCCGCTTTCCTCATCCAGTCACCACCAGCTAGCATCTATTCATGTCAATCATAATATTAAATATAAAAATGACAAATAGAAACTTAATAATATTCACATGTCAAAAATAAAATAAATATCTAATCAAAGATTGTCAAAGAGGCCGCCCAGGATCGCACTCGGTGGGAATGTTCCCATTACTCTGTTGGTAATTCCTCGCTGTAATTATCTGTTGTAATTGTAACACATGACATAACTATTATTCAAACAATCTACTATGCTCACCGGCACAACTAACCGCCCACCCTTCATTTCAGGGAATACTCGTGATTCTTTATTTATATTAGTTACAGCTGATGTTTGTTAAAAAATAGTTAATTTAACGTTTATTTAAGTGTGTTAAATTTATCGTAAAATTATCAATAAATCAATTGTAATGTATAACGATAAGCGTAGTTTAAAATACAATGGTTAAAATAATAGATGTGCCGTTGAGTATATTATTCATCATCAATATACTAGTATTATTTCTTCCAAAGCTCCGATCCGTGCCGAAGCAAACATTCTGATCGACTCAAACCAATTTCATACCGATAACTCTCATGCTATCATATACATAAGTACTTACTTTTCATTACTTACTTTGTAACTATCCTAAATATTTTGATAAGAAGTCTACTCTAATCTTTATCGTAAATTGGTAGTGTGGGGCCTGGCGTTCCGTCACACAGGTTAACCCTATTACGGACACCAGGCTCTCACATTCTTAACGTATTTTGTTTCATACCTTAATATTATCTTAGTTTTAACTAGTTTTAAGATTGTGATAGCAAATAAAAACATATTATTATTATTATTATAACTGTGGTGACTTCCTAACTAGCCCTAGTTAGGTACTTAACTGTGCCTATGACAACTAAAAACTAACCGTTGTCGTGTCACTAAGCCCTAAGTCAACCTAATATTCTGTTTGACAACGTTTAGGCAGTGTTTAGCCAAGATTCCTTTGAGCTTTTGCAAAACAACGGAAGCTTGCATGTCGAACGGCCGTTAGCTTGTTTGACACAAAAGTATGACAATATTTGCGCCTTTTGCCTTAACTTTACGCTATCGTGTTGCCCTTGCCGAGTGTACCAAATATTAGTGTCACGGAAAATTAAGATATCAGTTGTGTACCTATGTGAATCTTACTGGTTGGGATTATGATATGAATACAAGTAGAGTAATGTGTATGTATATAAACAAATACTTTATTGCACAATTAAATATACATAGGATTACAAATAAATCTACAAATGCGAGATTATCTCGACAAGAGATCTTTTTCAGGCAACCTACAGAGTGGTGAAAATTGAGTGGTGGATAATGTTGCATGATGTGGGCCAAAGTATGTGACGTATTATTTAGTATATTGGTATAGCTGGTTTATTGGATATATTTTGTTTTCTTAATTTTATTTAGCACTGGAGATTAATTTCTAAAATTGCTACAATGTTTTTTTTAATTGTTGACCTTAGACATGACTCGAACCAGCACCCTTTCGGTTTAATTTTGTTTTCATCGTTTTATCTGACTATCTAACATTACCTACTACAGGACATTTATCTTCACAATATTCTAGAGTATTTCAATTTATAAACCACTTCTAGCACCACGTACCAACCAGGTGGTACACACCAGCTCGTTTCCCGTGCTTCGGAAAGCATGTTAAGCTATTGGTACTTATACCATGCTACTTGTAGTAGCCATCTGACGACTTAAGAACTCCTGATATCGGGATGGCGTCTAGTCTGGCATACCTACTTAACATTGTGTTAGGTATGTGTGCATACCTATACGTCTTAGCCTCGTTGGTTATTGCTGGCTGTAAATACTTTTAGAATCGTTGGTTTATTTGAATTTAGAAGAAGAAGATGTTAGGTATGTGTGCATACCTATACGTCTTAGCCTCGTTGGTTATTGCTGGCTGTAAATACTTTTAGAATCGTTGGTTTATTTGAATTTAGAAGAAGAAGATGTTAGGTATGTGTGCATACCTATACGTCTTAGCCTCGTTGGTTATTACTGGCTGTAAATACTTTTAGAATCGTTGGGTTTATTCGAATTTAGAAGAAGAAAATATTCTTTGATGGACAAGAGCTGATTCTATTGTGAACTGTCTTTGTAAAAACTGATCTCGTAATAAAATAAATCACTTGAATCTCTTGCAAATAATTGTTTCTCTAATAATACCGCCTCCACCTTTCCTCACATTGGGTGGTAAAACAACAAACAGTTGATCCATGAATAGATAAACACAGATAAAAATAAACTCCACATTTACAATCTAAAAGACAAAGACCGTAAGATATTATCTCTCAAAATTATCGATCCATGATGTTCACTTACCCTACTTTTAAGTCGTAAAATTATCCATCTCCTCACTTCCATCTGTCTTACCCCATTTTCTTTAAGGCTGGGGATTTGGGGGATCTGAGGCATTCGGGGGGAGAGGTAGTCCAATAAACTGGTACAACGCCTTTAGTTTGAGATCCAATTTGAACAATTTGTATGCAAAGCTCAAGTAGTATTGGATTTTTGGGGGACTTCAATTTGTTCGAATCAAATATAGGAGCTGTTTGAGTAACTATTATGTTTGCGAAAGCTTGTGCTTTTTTCGTGCTATGTTGTTTATTAAATACGTGAAAAAAGTTCACTAAATTATTACAAATTATAATATAGCTAAATATAAATTAAATAACTATTTCCATAGTCTGCCAAATACTTCATTGATGACGTCCTGGTGCAATCTGATTATTTATTATGATGATGATGGTAGATTTAGTATTAGACTAATCATAGACGTTTATTTTCAGCAATATATGTGTTTCGATATTACTATTAACCGACGGCCCCGTAGCCTAGTCGGTAGTATGCCTGCCTTCGAAGCACAGGGTCGCGGGTTTGAATCCCGCCCAGGGCAAACATTCGTGTGATGAGCACTTGTGTTTGCATTGTGTCTGGAAGTTGTTCTTCTTCTTAATAAGTATGTATTTATCTATTTAAGTATAATGTATATCAGTTGTCTAATACCTATAGTACAAGCCTTGCTTAGTTTGAGATCACATGGCCGTGTGTGAGATGTCCCCACATAATTATTATTCTTTTATTTTATTATTAACCTGCATTTTTTTAATCTGCATATTGTTAGAACTAACCAGAAACGTTCAATTCGCTGTGATTTGGTGAGCACTACAAACGTCAAAAACTCCTGACAATTAATATTCGTAGAACTTTTGGTTCGCATTTCAAATTCGCCAGCGTAAAATCTCACGCAAAAAATGTTTTCAAAGTGAGAATGCTCTCAGTATCCCTTACGTTATTACTAGCAAAAAATTCACCATATCGATTCCTCTATCAACCTCACACATTGCCTCGACAATTCCACACTTGGAGCATGCAATAACGCGCATACCAAACGCACAATAGCACCATACTGAAAGCCGCCGCACATAATGGCGTATTTGGCTGTAATTCAGTACATGCCTAATGCTGGCAAGACAGCCTTGTTTGTTTAAGACAGCCTGATAGGTAATATATAAGGAATTAAACGTGTTTATTATTATAGAAGAATACTAAATTCGGTCATAGAAATTAAGTAAAAACAAATAATTTTTATCTTCAAATTTTAACATTGTTACGACAATTTCAAAAATAAAATACATAGCAGTCATCGTCATTATCTCAGCCGGAAGACGTCCACTGCTGAACATAGGCCTCCTCCATAGGTTTCCACCGTGAACGGTCCTGCGCTACTTGCATCCACCACAGGCGCGCGGCGGCGGCGGCGCCCAGCAACTTTCCCCAAGTCATCTGTCCAGTTATATGGCCTGCCCATTGCCACTTCAACTTGCTTATCCTGAAAGCTATGTCGATGAAACTGGTCTTTCTAAGTATCTCCTCATTCCTGATTCGATCACGTAGTGAGACTCCGAGCATAGCTCTGTCCATCGCACGCTGAGTTCGTATAGCTATACCTATATACTTATTATATAAAATACATATATATATATATATATGTACGTTAGTTTTCTTAACATCAGTTAAAGTCGATGTCAAAGTTGATGAACAATAGAATATTTTTTTAATTCAAATTAAATCTTAGTTTTTGTAATGAATCTTTTTAAAATTTCAACATAAAAAAGTAATCTGCTTTTCTGCACCTTAGTATATTATAGCCACAACAAAACAGTCATTTAATTGTTCAGTATTGTAATTTTAACGTATAGAAACAGCTATTAATTTAAATTAGTCTAATCTACTGTTACGATCAATTGAACTCTAAATTAATTTGTGAAATTATCGTATGGTAAGCGTTATCGTTTGGTGTTTTAATTGAGAAATTTATGGGTGCTATGCTATATCAAATTATATAGTAAATTATTGTATATTTTTTTTATTACTATGAATAGTTTATTTTCCGAGTGTAAAATTATCATCAGTCAGTATTTTTTTATTGTTTAGATTAGTCGTTAAAGGCAGATAGTAAGACTTTTGCATTAAGAAATGCAATATTAATATCGATTTCTATTTAACTCAGGAGACATCGCTGAAATGGTGAAAAGCCTGCGCGCACTAGGCCTTTGTGGCAGTTAGCCCTAATGGCCCCGTTTCACACTGTCGCGCTCTAATCCTTAATTTAAGTTAGTCTGTCCTTTTTACCTTTTAAAGATTGAAAAGAGACATGAGATGGCCATTCTAATATTAGAGCTGTCAAACATCGAATTTGAACCTCATGGCCGTGTCGATTGCACAATTTTAGAGAGCATTTAAAACATGCGACATAAAAATCTCTTAAACTGACAGCTATGTCCTTATTTTAGGTTATCATCCGTTCAAATTAATATCATTCGTTCATCACCTCTCTTTCATTGGTCATAAAACCGAAAAGGATAGTGGATTTCAAAATTAGGATTAGAGTATGACATCCCGAATTGAGGCCAATTTCTGGTATGAGTGTCACCTAGCACTCTTTTCATGTGAAACTTTGCAGATTTCACAGCTGCCTCATAAAGACCCCCAAAATGAGGTGTATACACTGGCGAAAATCTAAATTTTATTCCCTCATCTGCAATGTCTGATACAGCAGCAAGTTCACAAATTGATCGATTGGCACCAACAAAATTGGTACCATTATCACAGAATATTTCGCGGGGCTTTCCACCGCGTGATATAAAGCGACGCAAAGCTAATATAAATGCTTCTGTAGACAGATCACTAGCTAATTCAAGATGTACGGCCTTAGTCTTGAAACACGCGAATACACAAAGATAGCGTTTTAATAGCTTTGCGCCACGTCCTTTCTTATTTACAATCATAAAAGGACCAGCGTAATCTGTACCTGTTATCCCAAAAGGAAAGCCGGGGCTTAGTCTTTGAGACGGCAGGTTTCCCATAATCTGCTTTGCAACTACTCCTTTCATTCGTTTACAAATGACGCAATCATTACAAACGCGTCTTGCTAACGTTCTACCACCAATCGGCCAATAGTGCTCTCGAACGGCTGAAAGGAGTAATTGCGGCCCTGCATGCATTAATTTTACATGATAATATTGCATAATTAATTTAGATAAATGATGCTTAGCATCTAGCATGATAGGGTGTTTCTTATCATACCCAAATTCCGAGTTATCAATTCGGCCACCTACACGGATTAAACCCTGTTGATCAATAGATAGTGTTAAGCTAAACATCTTTGGAACATTTTTAAAAGTATTTTTGTATTTGGAAAAACTCTCTTGTTGCGCTACATGAGCCAGTTTTAATTCGGATAATTCCAATTCATCAACATTTAAATTTTCTAGCTGTTTATTATGTTTAGAATTTTTACAATTATTGATAAACCGACAGACGTATGCAAATACACGTTTCAACTTTAAAAAACTAGAAAATCTTGCGAAGTCTATTATTGAAGTCTGTGGTGTATCAACATTACACGTATGGACTCGTAGTTCAGGTAAATTCGTTTGTGTGTCACCATGATGCTAACTCGGCCACTTGTCTTGCGCGCCTTTTAGAAAAGCAGGTCCTTCCCACCACAAGGACAATGTTTGAACTTCATCAGGATAAACACCTCGAGAAGCGAGATCTGCAGGATTAGACGAAGAAGGAACATACTTCCAGACACAAAGGTATTTAACTTATGTGCAGGCGAGCCCAACCAACCCAAGACTACCCTTGAGTCACACCAAAAATACATATTAGCAACTATACCTCGTAACGATTCAACGACCTTGTGACATAATCGGGCAGCCAACACTGCTCCGCATAACTCGAGTCGTGGTATGGTTGAACTCTTTAACGGTTTAACCTTTGCCTTTGCACACAAAAGTCACACTGTAACGTTTCCAGACAATACACACAAGCTGCGTAGGCCTTCAACAACGCGTCCGAAAACGTATGTAACTCAATAGATACTGGATTTAAACACATAACATGTCGAGGTATGGATAGTCGCTCGATATGCTTCAAATTACTTAAAAAATTAAGCCACATTTCAGCAATCTTTTTAGGTATTTCATCGTCCCATCAAATTTTTTCTAACCATAACATTTGTAATATAATTTTACAAGTAATTATGCAGACTGACAAAAGACCCAAAGGATCGAAAATACACGAAGAAACTGACAGTACAACCCTTTTAGTTATTTTTACATTTTCTTGCACTTTAGCTTTTGAAATAGGAATCAAAATACAGTCAGTGTTAGGGTCCCATTCAATACCTAAGGTACTAGTAGCTGACGATATTTTTAACGTGTCTTGACTCTTTTTATTGCATTCATTCGAAATTTCCTTTAACAGCGACAATGAATTACTTTTTACCTTTCGTAAATTAAAACCAGCAGAACCCAAAATTTCAGTGACCCGTTGATAAATATTTTTTACACCATTTTCATAATTATATCCTGTAATCAAATCATCAATAAAAAATCATGAAGAATAACTTGTTTTATCAAAGGGTCACTACACTCAAAAGCTAACTGAACAAGACATCTTGTGCTAAGAAATGGAGCTGATGACGTGCCGTAAGTGATTGTATTTAATTCACAATAATTAATAGGCTTATCTCCGTTTTCTCGCCACAAGATCGAATGAAGGTGTCGTTGAGAAGGTTCTATCATAATCTGACGATACATCTTTTCTATATCTCCTGTTATTATGTATCGATGTTGTCGAAGTCTCGTGAGAATAGAAAAAATTACATCCTGTACAGTAAGACCCACCATCATTATGTCATTAAGAGAAACGCCTGTACTAGTCTTAGCAGACGCATCAAATACTACGCGGCATTTTGTTGATTCTCTCTGTTCTCTTAGAATCGGGTGATGAGGCAAAAATACTGCATTAATAGGTCTCTCCACTTGTGACAAATGACCCAGGTCCACGCAAAAATTCAACATATTGCGCTTTTACTTCAGGCTGCCTTTGAAAACGTTTTTCTAATGAACCAAATCTTGTTTTAGCCGAATAGTATGAATCACCAAGTTGATTTGGATTCGCTTTCAATGGCAACGTGACGCAAAAACGTCCATCTTCGAGTCGACGAGTGTGCTGCACGAAGTGCTGCTCACAAGCTTCTTCTTCTTGAGAAAAAACTGGTTTCGAGGGAACCTCTTCTAGCTCCCAAAACTTTTTAAATTGATTTTGGATTCCATGGCTGAAGTTACAAACAATTTTATCCTCATTATTTATATTATTACAGCACATGACTGGTCCTGCAACTAACCAGCCAAGCAATGAATTATGCAACAATGGTTTACCATGACCTAATTTAATTTTCTCTGCAGAAATAATATTCCAAAACACATCTGCCCCTAACAGAAGATCTATTTTGGAGGGACAATAATAGTCAGGATCTGCTTATGCTATATTTTTCGGCAGATTTAAACAAGAAACATCTACTTCACGACTCGGAAGCTCACTAGTCACAGTATCTATAATAAATGCATCGACTAAAGTGCTATATGCATTCATACGTGAATGAACTTTTATTGTACAGCGTTGTAAAGCCTCAAAGGAAATATCATTAATGCCAGTAATACACACCGAGCTTACAGAGTCACCTTGAATCGCTAACTTGTCTCTCAGATCCCGACTTATAAATGACGACTGACTGCCGCAATCCAGCAAACAACGCGCTTCGCATTGCTTGTCTGTATTGTTACAGGATACAGTTACTAAAGCTGTCGACAACAGTATTTGATTAGCTACACAAGATGACAAGGATAACGCTTTATACTTTTTCTCTTCTTCACCCTTTACAGGCTCTTTTGGCAAGTGAAGAAGAGAATTATGTCTTCAGTAAGTATGACATGTGTGGTGACGGCAGAGTAGAATACATTTGTCACCAACCCCTACTCTTCCCGTGGGTGTCGGTTATAGCTCTGTATTTTCGGGAGTCAGATCAACAAAACAGTTTTAAGTTTCGTGTCTATAGGAATATTAACAACATTATGACTCTAAAGGGTTAGCGACATCTATCTGATTAGTACTAATACAAAATACCTGATTCTATCGACAGAGGCAATCAATACTATCTAGATACATTAAATAAAGCAAGTTTAGACAGATGGCGCTAATAGACACAAAGGTAATGTCTGTGACAGCATGTCTGATAAAGTAATCGCATCGTAAGAATGCCTGACAGCAGGCAGGAAATATGAAAACCAAATGGGTGCAAGAGACAGAAAAAAAATGTAGGTGTATGACAGCTGTCAGAACGGCATTCTTACGATGCGATAGGTATAATTCGGCCCTATACTCGTGCTATATTCTTTTTCCTTTGACATAAAACGTCACACGATTGGCATGACTAAGAGAAAATAAGGTCTATGTCTTTTTTTGATGGTGCCACTTTTCAAGTGGCGTTCATATATCTACAACAGTTATATTATACCAATGCCTGTATTCAACATATTGCTTAGGTACTAAATATTACGTGCTGGCTAGGTACGCCAGAAAGGTCTTTACTTGTCAATCTGACAGCCCTGTTACTATGCCATTATTATTATTATAATTATAATAACAATAATGTTTTTAAATGTAGGTTACGTGGCGAATAATTAGTATATAGGTAGTTGCATCGAAACTATCGTGCCAGATTCGTCCCTAGATAGCGTGACGTAATGCATTTCTAGTGTCACTTTTCATCAGCGTTTTACAAACTACAACTATATTTATTGACTATTCCAATGTTCCTAACTATGTTGTCTTTTCGAATTATGTTTCCTGACCTACCTCAATAAAGCTCGGTAAATTTTTCAGTTAATTTATGATTAATAACACACATATCTACCGGGTTATTACCACGATTTTGGTCTAAAATAAGCTTTTTAATGAGCTTACCGATATTAACGAAGCGAAAACCAAAAGTGTTTATAATTTCTGTTTTTTTTTAAGGTTGTAGCCAATGATGTTATATCATTGGCTGTAGCCCAGCAGCTGCCTCACGCTGCTAGCCGCACGATGATAGATGTTAGTTCGAAGGATGAAGCTTAGAGAGGTAGAGTGGCAGAAGGGTACAGGATTCTGTCCAGGTATAAATAGGGTTCAGGTAGTTGCACACACGATTTATTAGTACTTATAAGGAATTAATGTAACAGTTTTAAAGGCTTATTTTCAAATAAAATAGAATACGGTCAATGAGACGATCTCAATCTGATGTCTCGGGGTGGATTGAGGAAATTTTGATGAAAATAACTGAACCGAAACGGATTAAATTTGAAAATTATTTGAAATTCGAAATTTGAAAATAAATTGAAAATAAATGATGAGACTGCCAGTAATTAAAAGTACCTATTGAATTTCCAAAAACAAAATGGCAGAAGGAGGTAGAATAGCAGTACTGCTACAAGATTTATAGCGTGTAAATTGCGATCATATTCAGAGATTTTTGACTGCTCCATGACTCTGACACCAGGGTTGCACCTCGGCCACTCCACACAACCGTTGAGTTTTAAATGCCTACAGCTCCATAAAGTAGTAAAGTGTGCGCAAAACTTCTAGGGTTATTGTTCCGTACTTACCATCCTATGTACGCTGCAGTGCTGTACGCCTGACAGACAGAACGCGCGGCGGCGGTGCAACATTTTTTTCTTCGATACTCCTAACTCGCCCCCTAACTATGGGGGGGGGGGGGGGTGAGGAAGCGCGAATTGGCGGGACAACCAAAATTTTCAATGTCGCGCGTACAGGGGACATCTCGGGTTCACTGTAAATGTGACCTTACGTCTACAGTAATAAGGTGCAATTCTCATTGGCGTCGAGTGGGAGGCGACCCCCAGTTCCCCGCTTATCTCAGGTTCACTGTAAATGTGACCTTACGGCTACAGTAATAAGGTGCAATACTCACTGGCGTTGAGCGGGAGGGACGGCGCGCGCGCCTGGTACGCGGCGCCCCCCCCGTACCCCGCGTGCCGCGCGTACCCCGCCAGCCTGCTAGCGGGGGGACATCGCGGGTTCACTGTGAAACGCGCCGTCTGCAACAAAAGATACAAGGTTTCAATCATACGTCGTCATCATCAACAACAGCTCATATACGTCCCCACCGAGGGGCTCGAGCCTACGCTGAATTAGGGCGATCAGACCTTTGTCGATCACACCACACTCGTTTGGTTTCTTGGAATGAACAACCAGCCGATCTTTTATTTAGAAAACACGTATTAAGATGAAAATGTTTATTCGCTCCAGAATAGTTCCAATTCCAACGAAAGATCAATAAATCGGGAATCATCATCATCTCAGCCGAAAAACGTCCACTGCTGGACAAAGGCTGGCGCATCCAGCGGCTTCCTGCGACCTTCACCACTTTTCTGCCGTCCGTCAGTTCTCCGTGCAATGTGGTGGTGTTGTTGTATTCAAGGCAAGAGTGAATAGGCATCTTTTGAGTGAGCGTGTATCATCTTCGACCTCGTCATCACTCGCCATCAGGTGAGACTGTGGTCAAACGCAAACCTACTTTACATTAAAAAGAAATGTGCCCAATTTTTCAGGCTATATCAGCAACTTTGGTTTGCCTGTGAATCTCATAACTTCTGATTCGATCTGGGAAACGCCAAGCATAGCCCTTATTAGGAATAGGTACATGTATACCCTATTGTTATTCGCGCGGTCGGCTAAAAAGGTCAACACTCCACCCAGCCTCAATAACGTGAACGTGATAGTGTGCATAAATTGTACGTGGAAGCATCGCGGCGTCACGTAGCCCCAATCACGTACCGACAACAAAACAAGGTTATCTAATATGCATTTTATTGTAGGCTCGAACGAAACTTGTGTGTCGTATGGATAGCAGAAAAATAAAACTGAGACGTGTATTTTGTGTTTTTTATAATAAATGGATTTGCGTTTTACCATAATCTCACAAAGTGACTACGAGTATCTTATTTACTTTATGTAAGGTTTTCCTACAACCAACAAGATGACGACGAATGATGGGTACATTTTATATAAAGCTGGTTGTTGAAAAAATGCTTTTGTAAACTTTCTTTCATGTAATAATAACTAATAGAAAAATTTAATCAGAACAGATATTTCTCTAAGCTTTGATTAAATCAGAGTCGATTAACAAATCGAGATACCTGAATGTACGACACATTACAAGTAAAAAAAACTCTCTTGACTTACATTGTTTTTCTTCTTAGCGAATCGATGGCAAGTCGAAACATTATATTGTTGTAAACCATTTCGAAAGTGAATAAAAAATACTAAATGAGAGACTCAAATAATTATAATTTCTAAATTACTAAAACTAATACAGACGCTCGGGCGCTCCTACAATAATCTTTTCTCTCTGTAGCACCAGTTACGCCGTAGCACTTTGCTACGGATCGTGTCTGCGGGCTGTACTTCAGACGGCGCGTCGTAGCCACTTGTCGCGCTACGCGTGCAACTTTGATGAGGAACTTGGCCGCACATGTTGCCACACATTTTGTTCTCCACACTTTATCCATAAGACTGTTCTCTTGTTTATTTTAGATGCTAACTATAGTAACATTTTAAGCTTAGAGGAATCGGAAACACGGTGTAGGAATACATCGTGATGAAACCTGCACGCTCCTGCGAAGAAATTCAAAGGTTGTGAGAAGTCGACCAACCCACACTAGGCAAGCATGGTTGACTAGGCCTAACGCCCTACTAGGGGTAGGCTCGAGCCCCTCGGCGGGGACGTCGGGAGCTGTTGATGGATGGAATCGGAAAAGTATTTTTGAAACGCAAATAAGGCAAGAGCAAAAGCTTTTTTAATTTCAGATAATTTGTGCGCTAAGTTTTGAAAAAAATAAAAATATCTTTACAGTTTCATTGTTTCTATAAAAATATTAATTTAATCGCGTCAGACTGTTTCCAAAAAAAAGGCCTGAAGTTCGTTTTTATAATGTTTATTTAATATTTTTGTACTGAAGTCTGGGCCTTTTATAAGTTCAAAATTCTCCATATAAATCTCACTATTTAAGTATGAACACACTTTTGAAACCGATACCCTTAAATTCTAAGCTAAGTATCATTTCGCCACGTCAGTAATCGGCAATTATAGTATAAATATTCCAGTAGGTCTAATTTCCGGTGAACGAACCGCTTAGCGGGTGTAACGTGAATGATAGACACCTTCGATAATGTATCGTGACGTCATACGAGGCTTTACATGTGTGACAACGTGAACGAAGGAATTGCCTCATATTTAGACATAGACATCATTTATATGTATGTACACCTTTAGCACCTTGTAATAGAAAAGGTCAAGTACCTTAACGACTGTGTAAGTAATTATTACCTTCTGTGATTAACTAGTGGCTCTTTGAGACCTCGCGATAATATATATAATATTATTATAAATAATATTTTTTTTAATGGCTGATTAATGTTTTTTTACGTTTTCAACTCTCATCATTTTTTTTTCTTAATTTCCAAAAATGACTCGACTAAAAAAAAATCGATTAATTATTTATCGAACTTGCTTACAATATTTCACAAGAATCGGTTGAGAAACGCGACCTGTAGAGTGAAACAAACAAACAAACAGATGGACAGATGGACATACAAAAGCAATTTTGGCCAAGCTGAAACGGAGACGCTTCGCTCGCGATTCGCGCTCGCTCTCAATGATTACAGCATTTATCTGAAATAATACTTTTAATTGCACAAATAGGGAAAGACGTAGCTTTTAAAAAACTCGATATTAATAACGTGCTAATAACACTGGTTTACAACATAAAATACCCACGCATGAAAGCGCTATGCATCTTTAGAGTAAACCATCCTTAGTTCGATACTGAAGTAGAAAAAAAATTAGCACGTCTTATTTTGAAAATATTTATTAAAAAGCTTTGCAAATTTTTTGCTTAGTTATACAATAAAAAAAAAAAAAATGACTCAAAGTACTTCTTCTTTTATACCGGTCAGAGTTAGTTTCTCTTAAGATAGACCAGCAGTAATCGTCTAATATATTCTTGTCCCAAAAACCTTGGTACTTTCTCTTCAAAAGACTTTAAAACTTGATGGAAACGTTCGCCATGCTCGTCACTTACGCTTCCCAGGTTTTCGGGAAAAAATCCAAGTGTGGGTGTAAAAAATGGATACGACATAAAATGTTCACCTATTTTGTGGTAATTTTGTAATAAATTGGAAACAATTTCTTCATAATTCTCTGCTTTGTGGTTACTTAAGAAAAATTCACAACTTCTTTGAAAGTAATCTAAGCATCTTTTTCGATAGCGGTTAAGTGACGCTCAAAAATGTTATCCTTTAGGATTTTTCTGATCTGAGGTCCCACGAATATTTCTTCCTTAAGCTTAATATGAGAGACCAGGAAAATATTTTTTCAAGTGTTCAAAGGCCGGTCCATTTGTGTTAGGCAAAAGTAGCAGTCACCTGCGTGGCTTATTGGTTCTCTCCATTGCATTACTATTATCATTATCATCGTGTGGGTTGTAAGGTCGACAACCGACCTCACCAACCCTGGTGTCAGTGTTATAGAGCCGCCAAAGGCCACTGACTTGGCTCGTGTAACGACTAGATAGTAGCCGGGACCAACGGCTTAACGTGCCTTCCGAAGCACGGAATCATCTTTCTTTTCGGACAATCAGGTGATTCAGCCTGCAAAGTCCTAACCAAACTGGGAAAAGTCTCACAAAGAGATTTTTGCTTGACATAGTGACCCCACCGGGAATCGCACCCGGAACCTCCGTAATGGGCGTCGAAATCTCGACCACTCGGCCACGGAGGCTGTTCATTGCATTGATATGCCAAATGTTGAGTAAATACTAAAAAAAAAAAAAAAAAATTTTCCTGCAGCCCTGTTCGTAAGCACACTTCTGCAATTGTCACACACTACTCCATTTGGTTTTTTATCAAGGTTTGATACAAGACTTTTAAAGTATTGGAAATAGGCTCGTTTTACCGCTTCTGTAACATTTGTCTTATTTTTTATTATGATAAATTTACCGCAAAGATAGCAAAAACTGTTGGTCAGCTTTATTGGCATGATTAATATTTATATCCATGCCAAATTACAGCCTTCTAGTACTAAAATTCTCTGAGCTAAGCCGCGGTCGGACAGACAGGCAGACAGATGGACGGACATGGCGAAACTCCTTATTGATTACGAAACCCTAAAAAGTACTAACCCCACGATTTTTTTCACTTTTACCTTAAGCGGAATTCGAAGCCGCAGCCCTAAAGTTCGTGGGCTTGGATAAAATAACGAAAAACAAAATAAACAAAAGCCTATAGTTCAAAAGAACCGTCAAAGCAATTTTAATTACCAAATCCATTGATCGCTCTTCTGATTCGTTTAATTAAATCGGATAGCAAACGTGAATTACGTCACGAGCAATCACCCGATTACCATTCCATTTATAGACTTGAATTGAATTGTAAAGGCTTGTTCACACGACGAGTTAACGCGTTGGGAACGCAATTTAGACGCGACTTTATCGCAGCTCGGGGCAATCGATAGTGGTTATTGTGTTCTTGTATTTTCAACGAAATAACTCACGGATTGTTTTTTTTTACTGACTTATAGTTGCTATTACGCAGTATGAATTGTTTTTCTTTCAGACATTTTTAAAGACGGTTTCCTGTAATACAAAATATTCTTCTGTAGATTATGAAAGAATAAACTGACTGTCTATTATCAGTCACACACAGATCAATTATCAGTCACACACAGAGCCGTAACTAAAAACTTTCAAAAGTAGGCTTTTCTTAGTCGAGGCATGATGCACTAAGAAGGAATTTTAGAAATTTCATAAAGGAAAGGACTGAAATTTTAAGTTGTTGGTGTACGAGGGCTGCTATTTATGTATCCGGAATAACAAAAAATAACAAACATCTATAACCAAATATACTTTTATTGCTTTTCAAAATATTCCCCGTGATGATCGATGCATTTTTTCATACGTTGAAACCAACTTTCGTAGCATTTTTTCCATTCTGTATCGGGTATCTCCAAAACGTGCATTTTGAAAGCATCAACGGCTTCTTCCCGGGTCGAAAATCGGTGTCCACGTAATTTGTTCTTCACGCTTGGGAACAAATATTTTATTTATTTTATTTTATTTATTCGGCAAATCATCAGCTAATTAACATAAAGTACTTGAAAAAATATGTAACAGACAGCTAATAACAGATTTGCACATATAAGCAACCACATAGAAAAACGAGCATAATAATAATACTTAATTAACAAAAAGTAACGAGATAACAGCGCTCAAAATTAATGTATGTATGTATGCATATCATACATACATATATAAATAAACAAAAGATGCAATTATACAATTTATGCCACGTTGAAAAAATTCTCGCTCATAAGCTTTCTCGCCTGTGTAATACTAGTGTTAAATAGATCGATATCTTTACTAAGAGATAATATATTAAGTTGCTTGCTTGCTCGCAAAAGGAAACTATTCTGCCTATAATTAGTTCTTGCCAAGGGTAGCGACAGTAGAATCTTTCGCCGTTGACTACGGGGAACATTCAAGTTAATTTCGTACAGCAAATCTGAACAATCCACAGAACCAGATGCAATTTTTAATAAAAATGTAATATCAGCTATATTTCTGTGAAATTCTAATGGTAATATGTGCAACATTCTACAGCGTGCATTGTACATATCAGAACTATAAGGTAGCTTAAGCCGATACGAGATAAATTTTATGAACTTTTGTTGGATTCGTTCAATTCGGGCCTTGTACATACTATAACAAGGGTTCCAGACTTGGGATGCGTACTCTAGAATACTCCTTACGTAAGTGCAGTATAATATTTTAAAAGTCTTTGCATTTTTAAAGTCTCTGGTGCAACGCATTATGAACCCCAGAGCTTTCGATGCTCTCGCAACTATACCATCCACATGCCAATCAAACAAAAGTTTTGAGTCATGTAAGATACCTAAATCCCGTATAACTAACTGACTTGGCAAAATGGAACATCCGATCGCATAATTAAATGAAATGTTTTATAAAAATCGTTGGGTGCCAAGTCGGGACTGTACGGCGGATGACCCGTCAATTCGATCATTTGACTATTTAAATACTCCGTTGTTGCGGCCGAGGTGTGACAGCTGGCGTTATCGTGGTGAAGGATTATTCTTCGTTGTCGATTGTTCTTGCGTATTTCTCCAAAGACTTCTGGCAAGCAAATGGTGGTGTACCATTCAGAATTAACCGTTTTACGATTCTCTAGTGGTACTGTAGCCACATGTCCACTAATACCAAAAAGCAGGCAACCATTTGCTTCAAAGTGCTTTTTGCACGAACAACTTTAGTTGGGTTTGGCTCATTTTGGAACACCCAAACCGTTGACTGCTGTTTAGTTTCGGGATCATACGCATATATCCAAGATTCGTCTCCTGTGTAGATATTATGAACAGCTTTTGATGTACCACATTTGTATTTTTCTATCATTTTTTTGCACCAATCAACACGAGCCTGTTTTTGTTCAACTGTTAAGTTGTGCGGGATCCAACGAGAACAAATTTTTTTTACAGCCATATGTTCGTGTAATATTTTATAAATACTCGTCATACTAATGCCCAGAAATGCCTCTATCTCGCGATATGTAACATGACGGTCTTGCATTATTAGTTCGCGCACAGCATCAATATTTTGTGGTACAACAGCCGATTTAGGGAGACCTTCTTTAAAATCGTCCGCAAGCATACGACGACCACGATTAAACTCACTGAACCAGTGATACACAGTGGTTTTCGATGGGGCTTCCTCCCCAAAAGTCGACAAAAGTTGATCCATGCACTGTTTTTGAGTTAATCTACGCCGAAAGTCGTAATAAACCATAGCACGAAAATTTTCACGAGTCAAATCCGTGGTGATGATAGACAATGAATTTTAAAAATGGCGCCACAATGTAAAAACAATTGACAGATGAATGAAGCAAACTTTATTTTACAGCCAAAGAGTTCTATTTTCAAATGTTATAATTTTTTTTTAAATATTGTTTATGTAAGTGGCCAGTTCCGGATACTTAATTAATTCGATTGAATAAGGCTATATTGAAATCTAACATAATTCTTGTAACGACTATTTTCCCGGGCCGGGACCAACGGATTAACGTGCCTTCCGGAGCACGGAATCATGTTATTTCCCAGGCAATCAGGAGATTCAGCCTGCAATATTTTAACCAAACTGAGAGTTTCACTAAACTGTCAAATGTTTCTACGCGTTTACTATTGCTAACTTATACGTACTAATCAATTTGACTAATGGCAACACATTTACGACGTCAAAGCGACAAGCATAATAATCTAAATGATTCACGGGCTTGTTACGCTAGCTAATTACTTCATTCCATTCATTTTGCTGGAGAATAGAGAGGTATATAACAAAAATTTCCAGGTGGGGTTTTCACAAGGAAGTACCTCGGCCCGCGTGTACGGAAAAGTGCAAGCAATGGATCACTTAACATCACGTGTTGCGTGCCCTGTCACTTGTCATAGCTAGGTTTGACATACGCTACTCATTCAGCCTTTCAAGTGACATTATTTTCACTCATAACAGTAAAAAAAATATCATCAACTCTATCCGTCATCGATTTTACAACCCACATGTTTGTTCAAAGGTAATTGTTCTAAGCATGTGTTTATTTATACTGACAATGATTGATAATACACACACAGAGAGAGACAAACAAACGCCAAACCTCAGAAGAAATAAAAGACGATCGCTTCGCTGAGGCGACGCGTCAGTAATCTTTGCGCCAAACCTTTCAAACACGTCAAACCCGCGCGACGCATAAACACGCTTTCATCTTCCTTCCTTGTCTCACGTCTCGCGGGGTCGGCATCATGTTTCCCTCTTTAATTTCCCTCTGTCAGCCGTCATCTCAGAACTCACATACTTGATATGCATGCATATACCAAGAGAGGTAATATAATATCATCTTAAAGGAAGAAAATCTGCGAAGATAATTTTATCAGTTCACTGAAACTGATAGATTCTTGGTATTGCTCTTTGAGTACCAAAGATTCTAGGTAGAAATCTTAAGAGTAGAGTAATGAGGTTCACGAGTTGCGGACTGTTCACGAAGGAAATCCCGACTGCGAGTTATTTGAGAAAAATAAAACGAAGGAAGCGGAAACTACCTATTTGAGACGACTGATGGAACTAGGAAGAGATGAAAAACGTGCAATAAGGTTGTTGATGAACTAGTTACTTCAGCTTTTTTACAAGCTTTTATTTAGCTTCACTTGTTTAAAACTTGCACCGTGTGGTGACGGCAGAGTAGAATACATTTGTCACCAACCCCTACTCTTCCCGTGGGTGTCGTAAGAGGCGACTTAGGGACTACACATTGAACAGGGAACGGGCAGCAGCGCTCTCTGATACAGTAATCTTTTAATCTGCGATCTCCAACCCGCCTGCCAAGCGTGGAGATTATGGCAAAACCCACCACTTAAGTGGAGGAGGCTCATAGTCCAGCAGTGGACTGTAACGGGCCGTTGAGGTTGATGATGTTTAAAACTTAGGTATTAAGACTAGCGACTGATTCGAACTAAAATAATGCGAAGAAGACGTTTACTATAACTGTGCTGAAGAACTGTGGAGAAGAATGACCAAGAGAAACTCTACAAGACTTACACCTTCTGTAACTTTTTTAAAAAGACAGTTGTTTATCAAAATAAATTCATCATCATCGTGGTAAGGTCGACAACCGACCTCACTAACCCTTGTGTAAGTGTTTTAGAGCCACCAAAGACCTCTGATTTGGCTCATGTATCGAATAGATAGTAGCCCGGACCAACGGCTTCGTGCCTTCCGAAGCACGGAATCATCTTTCTTTTCGGACAATCAGGTGATTCAACCTGCAATGTCCTAACCAAACTGGGGAAAGTCTTAAAAAGAGATTTTTGGAATGGAACTCGGAACCTCCGTAATGGGCATCGAAATCTCGACCACTCGGCCACGGAGGCTGGCTGTTATAATAATAAATTAATAAGTATATTTTGAACATTTATGCCAAACAACAGACATAACAGTCAGACAGCTGCCTAAATTATATAGGTACCAAATAAATAATAAATAAATAAATATGTGGGGACATCTTCACACACAGCCATCTGATCCCAAACTATGCAGAGCTTGTACTATGGGTATCAGACAGCTGATATACATTATATAAATAGATAAAAACATGCTTATAAACATAAACAACATCCAGACACAAGGCAAACACCAGTTCTCATCACACGAATGTTTGCCCTGTGCGGGATTCGAACCCGCGACCCTGTGCGTCGGAGGCAGATACACTACCACCTGGGCTACGGAGCCGTAAAATAAACTCAAATATGTCAATTTTGTAAGCTATGGAATATACACTATACACTACCACCTGGGCTACGGAGCCGTGAAATAAACTCAAGTCAATTCTGAAAGCTATGGAATCTTAACGTGTACTTTAATATTGCACTAAACACAAAAAGATTCAATAAAATAGAGAAAAAGCGAATAACACACACACCTTAATATATTCATACGCTGCCCCACACACACACCCGCATCATAGTGCTAATACCTGGGCTGATTGATAACTGGCCGAAACGACGAACTTAAAAAAATTATACGCAAAAAAAATATTACATTATATTTTGGCATCTTTTTGAAAATAGAACGCCAAATTTGAATTTAATCGAACTGGTGGAATTTGTTTGATAGGACGTAGAACTTTCTCTGTCGTAAATTTTCTTAACAATGGAAAGAAACGAAATTCGTGCGGTGATAAAGTTTTACGTTTTAAAACAGAAAACAGCAACCCAGATTAAAACCAAGCTAGACAGTGTTTTAGGTAATTCTGCTCCTGCATTGAGTACAATTCACACCTGGGTAACTGATTTTAAACGTGGAAGACAGAGCTGCGAAGACGCCCACAGGTCTGGCCGTCCAAATGAAGTCACGAATCCGGACATGATCAAAAAAATTCACAAAATTGTATTGAATGATCGGCGCTTGAAGTTGCGAGAGATAGCAGAGATGGTGAGCATTTCATCTGAACGCGTTTTTAATATTTTGCACCAACATTTGGGAATGAAAAAGCTTTGCGCGCGATGGGTGCCGCGTTTGCTCACTGTTGACCAAAAGCAACGTCGAGTGGACGATTCATCGGAGTGTTTGGCGCTGTTTAACCGAGATTCTAACGAGTTTTCGCGGCGTTATGTAACAGTCGATGAAACCTGGATACATCATTATACTCCCGAGACAAAAGAGCAATCTAAGCAGTGGACTGAGAGCGGAAGACCTGCGCCGAAGAAAGCAAAAACGGTTTTGTCGGCCGCCAAAGTGATGGCGACTGTTTTTTGGGATGCTCGAGGGATTATTTTAGTGGATTATCTGCAAAAAGAAAAAACAATAAATGGAGAGTACTACGTAAGCTTGTTGCAAAAATTAAGTGAAGAAATCCAGAAAAAACGACCACATTTGGCCAAGAAAAAAGTTTTGTTCCACCATGACAACGCACCTGCACACACGTCAATGGTTGCAGTCGCCAAACTCCATGAATTGCGGTTCGAATTGCTACCGCATCCACCCTATTCCCCGGATCTGGCCCCGTGTGACTTCCACTTATTCCCAAACCTGAAGAAAGACCTTAGGTGGCTAGAGATTTTCATCAAATGAAGAAGTCATTGTTGCCGTGGACGAGTATTTTGAGGGGTTGGAGAAAACATTTTATCAAACTGGTGTAACGGCATTGGAGAAGCGCTGGACTAAATGCATCGAGGTAGAAGGAAACTACGTTGAGAAATAAATTTATTTTAAATAGATTTTTAAAGTTTTTCTTTGTCGTTTCGGAAACTTATCAATCAGCCCTCGTATATTACTTTTTATTTTAAATTTAAGTCTAGTTTAATTTTAATTACATATTTATCATAGGAAGAGTGGAATCTCCTGATACAGGCCGCAAAAGCTTAAAAGGAGGTTCCAATCGACAATTTTTAATGAAACTGTTTGAAAGAAATAATTATTTATTATTATTATTATTAAATGGCAAGTATTTTATTTTAAAACAGTCGCAGACACAAGATATTTCTTTCGGCGACTCATCCTATTTCGTTGGAATATATCGCTTTCTCAGCCAAACTCTCAGACAAAAGAGGATTTCTTGAGGATTTCTATCCCACTCATACGTGCATCCTTTTCATACTTACGTCCCTTTCACACGTATGTTTATTTTACATAGTAAAAACATTTCTCGTCTTTCTATTAACTGGTCCAAAGCGCAATATTCCTACAGGTAGCTATTTCATAACTTGTTGATCACACATTACATGAGAAAAAAGTAGCATGGCATTGCCGAATGAATATTTTATTCTACTTCAATAAATCTCGTGCGATAAAAACAGAAACGAGCAGAAAGAGCGAAAAAAGCCGCCCGTTGTTTCGCTTATCCCGAATGGAAGGCAAAGGTGCGGCTTCCATTCTGCCAGTTTTATTGGTTGTAAATCAAATCATTGGGCACCGATCTTATCTAAACGTCGGAGGAACTTTGATGAAAAGTGTTTTTTTTTTCAGGATGGAAAAATGAGGGGAGTTATAAGTTTGATGCGTATGTCTGTCTATACTTTACTACACTCAATAATACAGTTAAACCTTACCTATCCTATCACAAGTATTTTTTTCATAACCATCGAAAAACATGTATCAATCAATCAATCAGCCTACTGCAGTCCACTGCTGAGGCCTACGTCCAGCCCAAGGGCACACATGTATACTTAAAAACATGCATACTTAACATGAAAAAACCTCAACTCAACATTTATAGATTCTAATGTTTTCTTTTACAAAGGTTTAGATTTAGACCTGTTTTGTGCGGATTGGCCAATAATTATAGTTCTACGTGCGTCAAAATAAGGTTCTGCGTAAGTTTTATGATAAATATTAATGTCGGGGACTGATTCATTCTAAATTGCTTATCTAAAAGATAAGATTGATGTAAATAAACATGAATGATGTTTATGTATGATGGCGACATGATGAAAATATTCAGAAAGAAAACAAATATAAGATAAGTACTTCTTGTTTTTCGGAGTCAGTTCAAAGAGTAGTATGAACAGCACAATTTGTTAAAAATCATTTCAACAATTAAAAAATCTTTGAAATTTCTTCTACTGTATCGTTTCGTAGACAAACATTAGATACTGAAAAAAAAACTTATAATAATTATTATTATACAACAAATTAATGCCTAACATCGTAAGTTTCCCACCTTTACCACACTGTGCCCCAGAATCCCGGGAAAGTCACAAAGTTCCCGAATTCCCGGGAATGCGGGCTGGAATCCGGGTGAACGCTCCATTGCTTTCATCCCGTTCATTCCCGTTTGGGACATACTAACGGAATGTTTAATTATTTCGGCGATGTTTGATGATTCCCCTGTACCTAACGAAATTGATAGAACTGTTGGAAAGTTAGAAGGACTTAGTTTGAAATCTGTGGAGAGATTTGTAGATGTTGAATGTCGAACAAGGTTTTGAAAGTGGGGTACAATTCAAGATTAAGATTAACTAACATTCTTCCTTAGAATGCTTTGGTTTGCCTATTACTAATATTAACTTAACATCTAATTTATTTTTGTCTGCATTGTAGGTTTCATGTGTATTTATACAAATGCTTAGTTTGGGATCAGATGGCCGTGTGTGAAGATGTCCCCATATATTTATTTATTTATTTTATTTAAATTATAAAAACAAATTTTGAAGATAGGATTTTATGTTTTTTTTTAAACTGGCTATTCTTAGTTTTTAGGCGTCATCTTTCGGAAACTATTGTATAAGTACTTTTTTGTAGATACACAAAATATGTTTACACAAAATAATGTTCCGTTTTTAACGTCGTCAACGTGATTTTTTGCTTCAATCAGTCTATTGCAGTCCACTGCTGGACGTAGGCCTCCCCAAGGGCACGCCAAAGTGGAGTATCTTACTGTCCAGAAAAAAATTCTCACCGCAAGAAAAAGTGTTTTTAATTTAGGAATAATATAAATTGTCACCCACTGTTGGGCGTATATGTATACAATAGTTACATTAACTGTTTCTTTTCCCATCTTGCTGTAGCAAACTTTCTTATTTATATTCTTCGCACGACTGTATCACACATACCATCCTAAAAGCTTTTAAAGATGTCTGCTAAGAACGATTCGCTAAGGTGACACGGTAAGAGTTGTGGTGAACTGCTGAATGCTAAGTGTAATGCTAATATATCTGAAGACCAGACCTGTAATTTCCCTGGGGAGCACCTGGTATAGGTACAGCAGGATGTGGTATGTAAGTGCTCACTTTGCCTTTCTTCGCTTTGTAGATTTTTGACGTTTGGGAATTGATATTTTGTCTGTGAAAGACAGTTTTATTATTAGAACTTAAATTGCTAAGTCGAAGGTGCCCGAAACCCTCCGAATACGAGTACTTACATGAAAAGTTTGTGACGATGTTTGAATGTTTAAATCTCGATCAGCAATTACGATTTTTTTTCTCAGATATAGAATTATTCTACTTAAGATATAAATTATTTTTTATAGTCATACACACACACACACACACTCACACAGTCACACTAGCACAACACACTTATATTAAAATTGTAAGGTATTCTAAGTTTTTTGAATTTTCTCTTTGTATTTCATTGTTTTCTTAAACATATTTGTAAAGTAAGGAAAAGCGGTGTCTCTCTACACAAAGAGGGACATCGGCATCCTGTCACATTTTAAAGAAAATAAACATTTTATTTATTTATTTTTATTTAATTTTAACCATAGGATCTTTCTTTTTTGCCACACACAGCAATGTTTTTAAAAATTACGGTGGTAGCTATTTATCCAGTATATGAATATTATATTGACTTTGATCTTACATTTCAAAATATATTTGTTCGTCCTTCTTTCACGCAGCAACGAACTAACGGTTCGGTGTGATTTTACTACAGGAAAAAAATACCACGGGAAAATTAAAAACGATGGCAATGGACATACTGCCAACAAACAGTTCTGCTTAGTAGTTCACAATGATATTATATAATACAAGAAGTAGATATGTCACCAACGCACCAAACGCATGCCGTGAATTGGTCCTAATTGTGATCATTGCAGTCAGTCGAGCTGTGACCGCTGTCTCTTTCACTCTTACGCTTTGCCTATTTCCTGTCGCACTTATAGCGTGTCTGCGTCGCGGAACAATTTATGTTGTGTGTGCAGTATGAACGTGACGTATCTTTCTTAAAATATCATTGGTAGTTCATAATACAAGATAACTTCCTCTATTATGACGAGGGTCTATCACAGTGATAGCTGACAGGATTATCCTTAACTCGACATTATTTCCGAGAACACCGTTATTTGTATTTGTCATAAATAAACAATATGTACCGTTATATTTATTTGTGAAAGATCAGAGCACGCGGATTTCCCATGGGTGGTACCTCGCCTGCCTCAGCCGTCTTCAGACTCCGAATGCGGGGCCACGAAACACACGGGCTAGCTGTAATTCAGTCGTACGTCAGGACAAGTTAAGGAGTGACGTCATTACGTGAGGAGATGTCCCGCCGGAGACAGACTGAAGCTTTGATTGTCGTCATTGACTGCGAAGGGAGACGTTGATGCACGTAATAAATAACCTTGTACACGACGTATCAAGTCTGATTTATTTCGAAGTTTTTAATATAGTTGAAAAATAACCCGTTACGACCGAGCTTTAAAATTTGTTACATTTGATTAAATAGATATTTATTTTATAATATTATATGAAAAATGTTTAAACAACTTTACGTAGGTAAATCACCGAGATTTGTAATATTATTTTGTATCTATTTTGTGATAATGATCGTGTGTGTTTGTGGATGCAATAAACGTATTATCTTTTAATCGATCTATCGAAAGAAAATTAAATCACTTCCGAATTCACACAATAAACAATAATAAAATCAGGTTTAAAAAATTAAATTAAATTAAATATAATGTTATCTATCAAACAAGTTTTCCCAGATTAATTAATGGGATATCTTACATACTTTTCGTACAGCTTCAAAATATCTTGTCTCCTGGCCACAAAAATTGTAAGGAAATACAGTTATGTGGGGTAAGGTTGAAGGGCTACATATACTTATTACAGTACCGGGTCGATTTCGAACTATGTGTACAACTCAGCTCTATATTTACATAACGACCAGGTATTCAAATGCCTCAATAAAAACTGAAAGATGTATTCTGTGTTTGTGTGTGCATTTCTTTGAATTAAAATGGGGGAATTTCGGACAGCTCTTTAAAAAATAAAAATAAAATCTTATTAAGACGATAGATGGCGCCAGGTGTACTTCGTGGATTCTTTTTTTTAATCCTTTTATGGCCCTGGGTGTCTCGCCGGATTTCTTCGGATCCACGAATCGTCAACGCCATCTAACGAAGTTCATGAACAATTTTTTTTTATTGGCTGTCGGAAAATCCCATTGGGGACGAACAAGCGTTGGTGGTGTAGTGGGCCACTGCTTCTCGTCCGGGAGGGCTGGTTCAATCGCCACCAAGTACCAATGTGCGGAGGTGGAGTGGGCGTCTTTAAGTTAAACACGAGATCTTCAATGGAATTATTATATATTTTCCTTAGACGATGTTACACAATGAATGACCAAACAGAATCTGCTCTTTTACTCATGTCAAAGCTTACTTTTTTTATTTGAAAATAATTTAAATGTAAACGGCCAGTAACAGCCAAGGAGGCAAAGAGGCGTAGGTATGCACTCATACCTAACATCCCTCCCCCTCCGGAAAAGAGCGCATTCTATTTTACCAGTAAAATACACGATCTATCCTACCTAAGCCCGGAAGCATTCTCTTTAACAATAATGAATGACCAAACAGAATCTGCTCTTTTACTCATGTCAAAGCTTACTTTTTCTATTTGAAAATAATTTCAATGTAAACGGCCAGTAACAGCCAAGGAGGCAAAGAGGCGTAGGTATGCACTCATACCTAACACAATGTTATTACGAACTCCTAGGTACCTAGTCAAGGTGATCTGAAATCGATGAAGTTTTTTTAGGCAAATTTATTAATTATTTTATATTATTGTATTATTAGTAAAAAAGTGGGCCAGCGCCAGCAGCGTGGTGAACCAAACGCTTCCTCACTATATTTTTAAAGCGTCAAAAAAAAATATTATTTGTGAAAACACGTTTGTGGGATTCATAGCCACTGGATTACCGACAGTAAAAGCATCCTACTTATTTTACCAATGAGCGTCGGTGGTCTTGAGGCTAGAGTCGCTGCCTCCCGTCCGGCAGACGCGGGTTCGATTCCCCACCACGTACCAATATGTTTTCGAATTTCGAATTTTATTCGACGCTCTTACGGTGAAGGAAAACATCGTGATGAAACGTGTTTCTACTGCGAAGAAATTCAAAGGTTGTGTGTTAAGTCGACCAACCCGCACTGGGCCAGCGTGGTCGACTCAGGCCTAATCGTCCTAATTCAGGGTAGGCTCGAGCCCCTCGGTGGGGATGTATATGAGCTGTTGATGATTACGTTTTTGTATGTGTATGTTTTATTTCCATTACTAATTATTTTAATTTCTCGATTCTCTAGTTATTTCTGCCTCACACGCCATTAAGCCTTTATCTCGAACAAGCAGACGCAATATGTCAGTTCAGTTATATTTGGCATCGTTTATAACAAGCTTCCGTAAAGCAATAGAGATAAGTGGTCTAAAATAATGGTACAGTCAGAGCCGTCGAGATAGCGACAGTCACGCACTACACGGAGTCGAGTGTACTTCTCCATTGGCTGCGTCTTGTGTAGGAATGAGGTTTTGTTAGAATTTGAGAATGAAAAGTATCCGGATAATAAACATTTTAATATGTGTCGACAAAGACAATATACCGCTTGCTAAAATTCACTGTCGTATGCGAAAACCATATTATGGAAGAGTCGACCCGTTGTAATAATAAAGATATAATTTATATGGCATTCGCAACAAATATATAGTAAGCAAAAGGTAAATTAGTGACTTAAAAAACTCTTTTAGAATTAAAAAGTTATGCTTAATTTAAAAAAACTATTTTATAAAATAAGATTTTAAGTTTGACCCTGCGTTAATTAGACTAATCTCAATTATTACCAAGATTATTATAACGCAATATTTTTTTCCATCTGCTGAATAGCATTTATTAGAAACATCTTGACTATTAGTAGTTACATACAATGTCTAGATAGAAGTACTTAGTTCGCAATCTACACACTTTCTTTACGATCACCTTTTAGGGTTCCGAAAATCGAACTTAGATCGTTTCAGAACAGTACGAATTTATAAAGGTAGCGAGTTTTTAATAGGTTTTGAAACATTCATTTTTTATTTAACAAAACTACTTTATGAGAAACTTGCTTGTAGTACCTAAGTACAATAAAATAACATTTTACAAGTTACTTACACCGTCCGGTACCTTCTAAAATCGACTGTATTTTAATAAGATATAGTTTCGTAGGTAGAGCTTGTCTAGGCTGAAATGACGCGCCCCACCACCGCATTTGTTTTAGGTTAAGTTTTTCTATTTGACCATGATATAGGCATACAGATCATAGTTCACGTAACAGTCGAAGCTCCCAAGATGAAAGTGTCGTTGTTAATAAATATTACACTCGTTATCTAAAACAACTAAATAAGTGGTGGGGCGCATCATTTCAAACTAGACAAGCTCTACTAGGTACCCGCAGTTCGTCACGACACAAGTCTGTAAAATAAGTTGAAATTTTAGATGGAAAAGTCTTGAAATAGAAAAAAAAACAAATACGCAGAACCCTAAATAAAACAGAACATGCCCTTCGCCAATAGTTCTTCTAGACACACATTAGGAACAACTAATCACCTCTATTCAGACTTTTCTTTGCAAATCATTGTGGTTATTTATTTTCTTTATCTACGTCTTCTTAATTGTGTTCTGTTGTTATTCTTATGGTAGTAGCATGTTGTTGCGATACACATTTACTAAACCATCTAAAAGTTAGGTAACTAACTGCTTTTTTAAGAGATTACGCGTTGATTGTTGTTGTTGATTGTTTTTTTCTTGTTTGTATTGTGAATTGTGATGTTCTACAAATACATATTAAACACATAATAAAAAAACAGGTACCTATGGTCGCATTTAATAAAACGTCTTCAAATTTTCGTTTGATCACTACATTTAATAAACTTAACACTAATCACTGGTTTGTTACCGTCATTTAATAGGTCTTAAAACGTTCCCGGACACGCTTAAACATATCTGCTTGCTTTATTTTCAGCACGTGGTTTGAGTCGGCACGGCAACTGGCGTTCTATGGAGAAACGCCCGCTTCCGCTTGCTTCCGTCAAGAATTTGTCAACTGTCGCCGCTCGAGGGCGAACGATTAATACGCATACGAACCTCAAACGCGGAAAGATCGACGTCATGTGACGTCATAAATATTTGATATAAATGTCGTCGACATTTCACATCTGGAGGAGGGTAATAATTCATTTGACGACGAGAAATGAAATATTTTTCGCGTGAAGGTATGTCATCCTGCGTTTTATGAGCGCTAAGCGAAAGTAGTGGGGACTATTTGCCTTGCACTTTGTATATTGTTTATGGAGTGAGTGAGGTGTGAAGGTTGAAGTCTACCACGTCTAACATAATTTGTGATTTCTTCCATCCCAGGGTTCGTGAGGTCGGTCATTGAATTAACAATTACCACAATAATTTATTTGTCTCTACCTTGTGTCTGGTTGTTGTTTATCTATATATGTATGTATTTATCTATTTATGTAATGTATATCAGCTGTCTGGTACCCATAGTACAAGCTCTGCTTAGTTTGGGATCAGATGGCAGTGTGTGAAAATGTCCCCACATATTTATATTTATTTTATTTTATTTTACCTATATATTTATGATACTTAAACAAAAAAAAACTAATTTTTGTTTTCTTCTAAAACGTGAGTTTAGTTATCTAAAACAAGCCAGTTTGTGTGTAAGTTGTTAGGTTTTCCATATTAATAGCCTAATTGCCGAAATGGCCTTGAGAACTCCATTATAGTGTTATATTAATTACGTGATGTGGACATACTTTTTGTTTGTTTACCCTTGATCCACCAAATAGATTTAACTGCATGATTTAGGATTTTTCCTCTGAATAAAAACGTAATTTTATTAAAAAGGCGCTTGGGAAAAATTACATATGGGAAAACTTTACTCTTAAAAAAACACACCAAAATTAGTTCAACACATTCAAGAAAATTCAAAAATATACATATCATAAAATACTTTATTCTGTCAGTAAAATATTTGTAATATACGAATAAAAATCTACATTTTATTCCTTGTGTAGTATTGCTAAAGTTGTTATAAATACCGCACGACAAGGACTTAAAAAATCCGGGTACCTAATGTTTTAAAATTTAAAA
This sequence comes from Carpatolechia fugitivella, assembly GCA_951230895.1. Taxonomy (NCBI): domain Eukaryota; kingdom Metazoa; phylum Arthropoda; class Insecta; order Lepidoptera; family Gelechiidae; genus Carpatolechia; species Carpatolechia fugitivella. Next base: position 2,032,233 of record OX579652.1, on the reverse strand, counting down.
AAAAAGTAAAACATACCAAGCAATTACTTTCTTTTTCTTTTTCCGAGTCAAAATCCTAATTTGAAAATGCAAACAGAACCATAACATTAGCAGCAAACCTCGTCGGTGAAGTGAGCTTTAATTTGTTTGTCTGTTTCTGCCACTTACCGAGAAAAGCAATAAAACAAAATGGCCGAGAAATGTTTGACAAAATGGCGTCGAACAGCCGAGGAAATTTTATTTTTAAAGATTTTTAGTTTAGTGTTGAAAAAACAACTTTTTAAAATTCAATTAGTTCAAAAACTTATTGTCTTTTGCAGCTGTATCATAGCGTAGAGTCGCACTTTTTTCTATGAGTGAGCAGAGTTTTAGTTGAGTAAAAAGGAGCACATACTAAAAAAAAAGTATGTATTTTCACTGTAAAAATCGAACACAACATAGCATAGCTACTAGCTGCAGACGGCTAACCAGTAGAAAATAATATGATAATATGATATGGTTGGTAAATAAATAGGCCACTGTAGCTGCTATTATAACTTTATTATCTGCTGCCGTAGTAAAAGTGAATTAAATGAAAATTTTGATGAAAACGTGATTATAACTATTTGATAACGTGGTTCACGTTATCGGAACCCAAATACACAAATCACGCGAGTAATTTGTCTGATAACAGTTCTTGATAACATGACACGGCCGTGTTATCACGTTTGTATACGAATTAAAATATTTTCTGCTATAAAATATTACTAAGAAACGCAGAGATTTATAATAAATTTATAACTTGTGTTATTATTTGCTAACACAATTTACTAACGGCCATAAGAGTTAAATAGACATGACATAGTTTCCATTTTAAAATAACGATTGTTTTCAAAATCGGCGTATTTTCATAATTTTATTTAGGTGCGTACAACTACATACACCAAACGTTAACCCAATTAATTTGTTAACCGTTCAAATGGCCGTTTATAGTAAGTGGCGGATTCGTAAAGAATTCAACTTCGGAGTAGAGAGCAATGCCAATGTTTGTAAATATATAAAAAAAAAACTTATACTAGCTGTTCGCCCGAGATGTTTATTTTTTCCCGTGGGAATAAGATCTTTTCCTTCCTCGACTTTGTACCTTTCTATTAAATTAGTTTTGTTGATAAGTCGAGAAGGCAATTAGTTTTTCAATCGCATTGAAAAATTGTCTTTAGATTTTCTCCTCATTTAGATAACACTATGTTTATAATAATGTTTTTCATGCTACTATATTTAGCAAATCATGAGTACCTTTTAAATTATACAACAACATCTTTACACCATGTTTTTAGCAAATAAAGATTTATCATTTATCATTTAAGAAAGTCTTACCCTGTATATTGTGATGTAGGATGTAACTAGTTTATGTTAAACCCAAAACGATGCCTATAATAACACATAAACCGTGAAGGTTCTCATACATTCTCATACATCGAGTTTTCATTAATAAACGAGGGTGGGGTAAATTCATAACCTGCTCACCGCGAACGCTGAACCAACATGTTGCGTACGTTTACTTACCTCAGGGAGGGATTTAGGCAAATGATTATTACTTATCAGAGTAGGCGTTTTTTTATGGGAAAGCCTTTTTTATATTTTTTTCTAATAATCATCCAAAAATTAAAAACACGACCGCGCCGGCAAAAATAAATAGCCAGTGTCACTCGGGCTGATGTAAGGATTCTAACGATACCCCACACATGCAAATCTGTTCAGGTATTTAAAAGTTATGGTGGTACAAAGAAACTCACATACATACATACATACTTACCTGAACACATTACACTCCTTTTTTTAGGCGGTCGTGTAAAAAATTAGTAGTATGACACAAAACACGACGAAAATACGGCAATGACTACGTGTATTCCAATATCTGCATTTGATTGATACATTTGCAGTAGTAGATCACAAAAGTCTGAAATAGGAGATCGGACTACTTCTTTTTTATTTTATAAATCCAAACTTCTTAGTTTCTGCTATCGAACACTAAACGAATTTTTGCTCTATCTTTAAAATTGACCGAGTTATAAAGGTTTGAAATTCAAGATTAGACAGAGAGGCACATACCCACTTGTGACGTCATTTGTTAGTAACGCCACATAATCTCCATACAAAGAATCTTTTTTGAAAGCGACAGACATATTGAAACTTTGAAAAAACACTGTAAATTCGTTTTTCAACCGATTCTGTTTTTTTCTTCGCGAATCGTCTGCTACAAATAATTCATAAAATATAGTAAATTCATAAAATATGGTGAACAGTCTGATCCCCTATTGGAAGGTGTCATGTGCATTATTTTTGGGATCTTGCACTCTTATTACTGAAAGTATCAATAAATATTGCCAAACAATTGTACGAAAAAGGAAAAATATCTTGCTTCTTTTTTTCTTCGAATGTTAATACGTTTGAAGGCTGGCAGTCATTTAGTTTTTTTTTAATACCTTTATAGTTAGTTCAAGTTCTAATTTTGAGTTCAGTAAAGTTTCAAATAAAAAAATAATATCAGGAATTGTTTTATAAGACTAAAAAGGCTATATTATATCTAGATTTTATAGCAACAGCCTAAGATTCTCTCCATACAGAACTGGTTGCATTTGTTTTATATCCTAGTGAGTTATAAGTTATAAGTCTAAATCAGCCGACAGATGACTATTAAAAGCCGGTTTAATGATTTCAGAGAAATATTCTACCAAAAACCGATCTTCGTATTTCCACTAACCAATTTAGAATTATGATCTAAATAGAAGTCTCGTATTACCAACTTAAAATTCTTAGTACCTATCAGCTTATACTTAATAAATAAATATCATATTGCTAGAAGTTATCCGATATTCAAAATTACGGTCTTACCCCAAGGATTTAATTTTGACACTCTCACAAACTATAAGGTAAAAACAAATAAGGTCGGACGAAAGTTAATAAATTATTATTTTAAAGATACGCAATAATCATCATCATCATCATCGTGTGGGTTGTAAGGTCGACAACCGACCTCATAAACCCTGGTGTCAGTGTTATAGAACCGCCAAAAGCCACTGACTTGGCTCGTGTATTGGAAACAATAATTATTAAGTATAAATAATATAAATAAAAAACCCTATAAATTTCTTATCAAGTCTATTTATGTAAAATAAAAATCAATTGCTGTTCGTTTGTCTCGCTAAAACTCGAGAATGGCTGGACCGATTTGACTAATTTTGATCTTGAAATATTTAAGGAAGTTCAGGGAAGGTTTAAACGGTGAGAAACATAAATAATAGGTAACAAAAAAATGACAATTTAGTTTTCCTATACTGAATGGTCAAGGGTAGGTGTAGAGTAGGGTAGGGGTAGGAAAAATGGCAGGACAACGTCTGCCCGATCAGCTAGTAATAATATAAAAGTAATAAATTCAACCTATAAAACAAAGTCCCGTGACGAGACCTTTTTTCCTTATTGATGGATTCGTGTCAAATGTCACAGTGGATCATTATTCCTTCACAGAGATGGGTTACCCCACCCTAACCTACCCCTAGAGATTTAATTGTGGTGTAGTATCCATTAATATCGCCCTTCAGGTAGCAACCGCCCCCGCCGGCGGGGACGCGGAACTAATAGTAGAATTAATTCAGTAAGACCCGGTAGGGGTCATTCTTCTCCGACGCGCTTCTCGCCCTGGCAACGTTCTGGGCCGCGGTCCAAGCCCGTCTGAGGGCGCCCCCAGATACGTTGTCATAAATTTCCTAAGGGGTACGAGCCTTCTGCTCCCCCGCAAGTCCGCGCCCACTATATTACCACTCAGGTATAAATAGTGATTAGGTCCGTCAAAAAAAAAAAAAACATTAATATCACTCATCTACATAGCTTTCAGGATTAGCAAGTTGAAGTGGCAATGGACAGGCCATATAGCTCGGGGTAGAAAGATTCTCGAAGGTGACTACGGGCTGGAAGGCGTAGTGTTGGACGGCCTCCCACAAGGTGGACGGATGACTTGGTGAAGGTTGCTGGGCGCCGGTGGATGCAAGTAGCGCAGGACCGTTCACGTTGGAAAACTATGGAGGAGGTTTATGTTCAGCAGTAGATATCTTCCAACTGAGATGATGACGATGATGATCCATTAATACATCTTGAGGTCTCAATATTATCGAGTCATCAACGCCTTAGTCCGCCCCTTGGTTTTTCTAAATTGAAAAGTTCTTGATCTTAAATAAGGTTTCTGTTATGTATGTTTATTATATGGTATATATCAGGTATAAAATATTATATATAACTCTAACCTGTACTTATAAAAATTATGGATTCATTCGAATTTTTAATCGTATTTTTCTTTGACCAACAGTTCGGTGCCCCAGAACGCAGCAAGATGTCGTGGTCGGCCCCGCAAGAGGTGGCGACACGAACTCGCTGCCTACTGCGGCGAGTGGGAAAGTTTGGCCCAGGATCGGGATAAGTGGAAGGAAGCGAGGGAGGCCTTTGCCCTACAGTGGGACACCTCAGGCTAATAATAAAATAATAATAATTTTCTTTGTATCTTTATTATCACACTTTATAAATGTGAAAATATAATAGGATGTTTGTTCCGCTTTCACGTCTAAAGCACTGAAAAATGGAGATAATTAAAATTTGTACTCTGTATTAACACATAACATACTGTTTATGGAAAAAACGCTTATTCCCACGGGAAAATCTAAAGGTGGCCTGGCCATTCGAACCGAATGTCAGTGTCGCCGCGACAGAGGCGGCAGTACCTTCCATATGCAAATGTATGAAACGCTATTCAAGCGCAGAACTTGACGCTTTTGACCCTAGGATCGAAATGGCCTCCTTTACAGGTTAAACCTTTTATGTATAAAAAGATAATGTCCATGAGTTAAACAAATATAAATTCTTCTTAGTTCAAAGTTTTGAAATCAAATGAAGGTTTCGTACCTGTGTTTTCGAATTTCTATTTCATGTCCTTACGAACACGTTTATTTGACGCTCTATGAGACAACTTGAGGAAAAAATTAAGGTTTGTTAATTAGACCAAACCGCATTTGACCCACAAAGTCACCAAATCAAAAAATTGAAATCAAAAATATTTTATTCGAATTAAGATTTTCATAAATAATTTTTCGACGTCAAAGCTATCATGGATGACACGTTCACTACCAGCTCTAATTTAGGGTAAGCTCAAGCCCCTAAGTGAGGACATAAATAATAAACTATTCCTGACAACGAATTCATAATGATCTACGACTAGGCCTACCCAACTCCGGCCCCTCGTCTAATATCGACCGTGTCTTTGCACGTCCCACGAGACAAAATGGTGGGTAGGCACTCCAAATTAGTTATGTAAACAAAGGTGGTCAAATTTATGGTTTATAGACCAGATAAACCGGCCGGGTAATAACGTGTCCACCCCGTTGCGGTGTGGATGGCGTGACAAATGTGCCATTCGATACGGTTTAAGATAAGCTGGTCGAGTCTGTGGAAGCCTTTTTAATTTAATTTGAAACTGCATTGTGTAAGTAAAAATAAAATAATGTAAGCCTGTCTATAATTTTAAGTAACCAGATGCAGAGTATATTTGTCAGATGTCAACGACATTATTTTATATGGTTGACATCAGAAGTGGGATTCAAAGTCACGCTCACAACAATTTTCTGTATAATGTAAAGATACTAAGCTAGGTATCATGAACCAAAAATCAAATCAAATCAAATCAACGGCCCGTTACAGTCCACTGCTGGACTATGAGCCTCCTCCACTTAAGTAGAGAGAAGGAAGAGTAGGGGTTGATGACAAATGTCGGCATCACACGGCAAGAACCAAATCATAAACCAAAATACTCTTAAAATGAGGCTTTTGAAAGCCATGCTTGCCAGCTAAAATGTGTAACAATATACCTACTAATATTCACATGTTACTTTTCTTCCACGTAGCAACTGACAACTGATCAATGTACATTCATTCATTCCTCACTTAAATACATCAATGTTTTATAATTCCGATCGATAGATCTAAGTGAGGAGTAAAACTTTGGCGACGCAACAATAACATACCTATACTCCACAATGTGGAATGGTGTCACTTTGCCAATTAGCTAATTATTCTATTCACCTAAAAGGCGTGTGAATGGTCACATTGTATCAGCAGTCACCACTATAGCAGAAGCGAACAATTCAGCCAGGTCCTTGGGTTGACCTTCGGAAATAGGCCTCCGACCGCGAACCGAATACGTGTGGATATTTACGACTTTAGGAAGCCTGCCTTTAATAGTCTATAGTTAGGTTACCTCAGACGGACTGGCTGGAAATACACGGTTTCGTTATAGTTTGAGGTAATTTACGTTAGTTGAATAGTGTGAAAATTATGTAAATGGTAATAAAATTACGTTAAAAATCCCTTGTAAACACAGGATGTTAAATGTCCTATCGTTATTTACCGAAGCATGGCTACAGCACTAGGTTATTTCTATCAGTCTAATCATCATCATTGTGCAGTGTGGTGACGGCAGAGCACTAACCCCTACTCTTCCCGTGGGTGTCGTAAGAGGCGACTTAGGGACTACACATTGAACAGGGAACGGGCAGCAGCCAGGGGCGTGCACTTCATAGAGGCAGAAAAGCACTGCCTACCCTGTCATTTTCAGATAAATACCTTCACAATTATATACATTAATTAACTACACTACACTATCATACTAACTACCATAACACCCATATTAATTTTACACATCCTTATCTTAAACAAATTCCACTCGTCTTTTGTTCACGTTCGCCAAAAGCACTGCCTATTCCAACTGACGTTTACTTACATGTAGTGAGAGAAAATATATGACTGTGTGCTATAAAGGCCCTATGTGCGAACACAAAACTTGTCAATGCGTTAGTGTGCGTGATTTCGCTCCATACAAATCCGAAAAGCCCAGCTTTTTGACTTGGACTTATACAAGGCGAATCGTCGTCGAAGGAACATCGGTGGCGTAAATAGATCTTAGTACAAGTCATTCCCTTATAACGCACCGATGTAAAGCGTTCCTGAGTTCCAAAAATTGCGCGCCGCGCGAGGCGCATGTCAGCCAGTGCGCAGGCGCGAAGTTGGCGACAGAAATACGACGACCAATCACAACTCTCAGCCACCTCAGAGCCGCGACGCTTCGCGAGCTCGCGAGCGGTGGGGGCGTCGGTCGCTTTAAAGCTTTAATAGTCTCAAGACGCATTATGAATAAAGCGCGCAATGCTGAATTGGGTAAAAACAATATTTTAATCACTTTTTTCATTGCGGAATTTGGAATCGCCATATTGTTTACCTTTCTTGTTGTGACGCGCAGTGATTTTTTAAGTTTTTGTGTTTTTCTTTGGTTTTTTGAGCAATTAGTGCTTTTTGTGTTAGTAAATTACTTTAATAACAATGAGTAATCGCTGTGAACTTTGTGCCGACGGGCCGTGTTTGTTTAAACTGAAAAAAGGTGGATTTGCAACGTGTAATTTTGAAGCTAAGGCGAATATCGTTCATAGAGGAAGGTGTGTACTCGAGTTGCATTTAACTCAAAGGAAGGGTAATGCAACTCGTCATTTTCAAATTAAATCTTACGAGACTTTCAACTGGCTAACAGGTTGTGTACACACCAATAGTTTGTTTTGTTTTCCGTGTACTTTATTCTGCACTTCTTTGAACGTTTGGAACGACGCCGGCTATGTCGATTTGAATAACTTTACTAACGCGGCCAAAAAGCACGAAAAGTCGAAAACCACCAGGGGCAACAAAGACTCGCAGCTCTTTCTATGATTTCTATTGAAAAACAGCTCCTAATTGATGTAAAACGATCACCTGCGTTTTACGATGACGTATTGCAAAAATATTTGCTCAAAGATAGGCGCGTAGATTTAATTTATAAATAGAAACAAAGTTGTAGTATCATACCGTTAATTTATTTTGTCAATTGTGCGTTATAACAAAAAAGTTAATAACAAAAAAAACCAAGGCCTTTTTCAAGGCCATTTCGGGTATCTTCTAGTGTGACTTGTTCAAAATATTCAATCACCTGGTTAGATACTTGAGGTGGCTAAACTTACATTACATCACTTTGCATGGAAACACCACACCACCGGTCGCCGGTCAACACAATACAGTAATAACCTAATTCATGAAATTTTTTGGTAAGTGCTTTTTTATCCTTATTATACCTGCCTGCCTACTAGTGCCTACCCTAGCCCTAAACCCTGTGCACGCCCCTGGCAGCAGCGCTCTCTGATACAGTAACCTTTTAATCTGCGATCTCCAACCCGCCTGCCAAGCGTGGAGATTATGGCAAAACCCTCCACTTAAGTGGAGGAGATGGAATGTAACGGGCGTTGATGTTGATGAATCATCATCATCGTCGTGTGGGTTGTATGTAAGGTCGACAACCGACCTAACTACAGACCCATCAAAGCGTGATTGCAAAGTTTTAAAGTCGTAACTTGAAAGGAGAAGCCTCGAGTACAATATTTGATTCTAACACACCACGTGAAGTTAAAGTTAAATAAAAGCTCGTAAAACAATTTTTTTCCAAAACTGATATCTTAGTAATAATATGAGTATACGTAAATTTTAAGCATCCATCGATGTTGCATCAAAAGAATAGCAGATAGAGGCTGATTACCCTACCAGCTCACCACATAATTGGTGTTTTTCGAATTTCATGTATATGTTAGTGCGAAGCTCTTACCGGAAGGTAATGGAAAACGTCGTAAGAAAACCTACTCATACTGCGAAGACATTTGAAGACGTTGTGATGACAACCAAACTGGGCTCGCTGATCGCCGTAATTTAAGGTAGACTCAAACCCCTCTATGGTGACGCATATGGTGCAAATTGGCTACACATATCAAATATTAATTGAATGTGTTTCCAAAATAATAATTCAAGTCGGTTATTCTAGATGTTTTGCTGCCCATTCGGAATTCGTATCCCATAATTTATATTTTATCAAGTTGCACGCTTGGATTCTTTTGAATAATCCTGCTGGCTTTCAAGAGTCCCTATGTTCCTTTGAATGTTTTCAGGTTAAATATCCTCTTCATCAGCGTTATACGAGTATTGAACAAAACGCCTTCGAGCTCGAGTCTACCTTAAATTTGGGTGATAGGTCTACGTGAAGAGTTTTTTCATTTCTTCGCAAAAGGATTTATGTTTAATCATTTTCTGAAACTATTTTATTTAAACATATAGAACAAAATGTGTATATATATATATATATATATAACTAAACTTTCTTTATTACACATTTTGTTCTATATATATATATATATATATATACCTATGTTTTTGGTCTTATTCACTCTCATATTCCTACCAAATTGAGCAGAACTTTAGATGGCACGCATGATAAGTCATTTTCTGTCAATAGAGACAGTTTTAAAAACATAAAGAGGTACACAGCCTGACAGAGGTGGTCTAGTGTTTTTCCGTCCGGGAGACGCGAGTTCGATCCCCACCACGTACCAACGTGTTTTCGAATTTCGAATTCATATGTACGCTTATACGACGCTCTTACGGTGAAGGAAATCATCGTGATGAAACCTGCACACTCCTGCGAAGAAAATCAAAGTTTGTGCGTGAAGTCGACCAATCCGCACTGGGCCAGCGTGGTCGACTAAGGCCTAATCGCTCTAATTCAGGGTAGCCTCGAGAGCCCCTCGAGACTTTGACACAGCATGAGCCGAAAAAATAGTCAACTATCATAGACAACATATTTTATTTTAAGAAAACTATTCAATCGTACTGATTCTCAATCACAATTCACAAGCACATTATATTTCTTAATAATATTTGTATTTAATAATAAAATTGAAAAAATTATGTATCACGACAATTAAATTAATGACAATTAATGTAATACGAGTATATTTGAAAAATGAAAAATTGGATACAGGCCCTATAATCAGTGGTTTCAACTGCTTGCCTGATTAAATAAATAATAATCATATTTGGATGTTTGATGTTTTACGGGAAAAAGTTAAGTTATTTCCACGGGAACATCTTACATAACGCGAGCGTATAACCCGGGGGACAGTTAGTCCTCTATAATCAAACTCATAAAACCTTCACCTTCACAATCATAAAAATGTTCACCCCAACGAGAAACAATCAAGGAAAACTTGCAAGAACTCAATCTAAGTAAGAAACAAAACTGACTAAACAAGAATACACCTCACGAAACACATAAAGTTACAATCTAGAGGGGGCGTGGACGTGACGGGAACAATGTATCAAGGAGGGGCAAAAACTGGACGCGTTCTTGACTCCAGGGGCTAAGAATATAAATAATACTCGTACCTATCGAAGCCAGGACTAAGATAGTAAAGTGGTTATCATCTCTCGATTATGATTCCACTGAATCTCTTCTTGAGATTATCAAATAGATTGTGCAAATATACACTCACCGGCACAACTAATCGCCCACCCTTTTTTTCAGGGAATATTCGTGATTCTTTATAATTCTATTGATTACAGCTGCAATGTTAGTTAAAAAGTAGTTAATTTAACGTTTATTTAAGTGTGTTTAATTTATCGTAAAAAAATCAATAAATCAATTGTAATGTATAACAATAAGCGTAGTTTAAAATTAACCCGAAATACAAGGGTGGGCGGTTAGATGTGCCGGTGAGTATATTTATTTTTCATATTATGTATTTGATTATGCATGTTATTTTTATATATAATGTTTTATTTGTCTATGCATGTGAATTAGGCTCGTCGGCAATTACGATAATTAGATTTAATTTCTTCTTTTTTTGTATTTTCCAAATTGTATTGTTTAATCTTTCTTGAAATAGCACATGATTGTCAATATTTCTGTTTAACCAATGTAAGATTTCCCGCGATACAGGTTTATCCTAGTGCGGGGATCGTTGTTAATGTGATTTTGTCTGTGCAAATGGTTAAATAAATCTATTTTCATTTTTCATTTTCACCTAGTTCAAAGTCAAAGTCAAAATTATTTATTTCCATGGGATGTTATTACATCACATAGATCCGTCATTACATTTTTTTGGGTGAGTTCACTAACACAAGGGCGGAATCTGTGGAGAAGAGCTTACCCAAGAAACTCTACAGTCGTCGCATCTTTTGCGTTTCCGTTTTTAAATAAAATTTTGTCAATTACAAAATTAATGCTTATCGTAAAAGCCTGCTACTCAAACAATTTATTCCCATGGACATCTGTTCTCTAAGTAATCAGATATCCTATAGTAACCTTTTTTATACAAATTTTTGTACAGATAATATTCACAGTTTTAACAGTAACTACGAATCATCATCATCATCGTGTGGGTTGTAAGGTCGACAACCGACCTCGCAAGCCCTGGTGTCAGTGTTTTAGAACCGACAAAGGCCACTGACTTGGCTCATGTAACGACTAGATAGTAGCAGTGGACTGTAATGGGCCGTTGTTTCTTTTTTTGATAAAAACTAAAATAATAGTTAATTTTTTATATCAGTGTCATGTATCAGTTTGTGTTTTAGTGTAAGTTTTTTACTAAAATTTATTTTTTGTTAAGAAAGTATAATGAAACACAGAGTTGCTTTGCAAGGACTGACAGTTTTTATTTTAAAATTGCCTACAATTGTACATACCATTGCCTAGATGGCGCTATCTGTCTTGTTATTTTGTTAACCAAATAACAGAATGAAATTAACACATAGACACATTTGATGAGTGTATTAGGAATACACAGTACCCTGGATTGACATTTTTACTGGAAAAGACTTATTCCCAGGGGAAAATCTAACACGACGCGAGCGTAGGGCGGAGAGCTAGTCTACTATGAAACTACACAAATCCCCCACTAATATAAATGAGCTGTCCAAATTCAACCAAGTTTTTGGCTTTGATTTAAAACAGTTATCTTTCAATCTGTTCAAATGAACCAGAAAGAATATTTCGTTTATTTTTCTGGGTGGTGGTTGGCTTCGAAATTGAATCTTTAACTTTAATGTTTAAGCAAAAAAATAGATTAACTTTAGTTACCTACTAACGCTAAGTTAGTTAGCTTGCTTACGAATCTTGCATCTAACCTAATAAAGAAATTAAATTTACTTAAAACCGTTCAAAAACCTTTGTAAGAAAAGTGGTAGTTTACAAAAACTTCTAGAGGCACTCGCAAAAAACTCTCAGTTACCCGAAACACCACTTAATCTTGCTAGTGTTAATACCGCGGGTTTTCTTATTTTCCTGTTTTTCCTTTGTTTTATTCGCGGGAGAACTGGAGCGACATCGCGGTCGTTAATCAGCGCCACCTGTGCGTAATCGCCCGGATTCTGGTTATCGCCGGCTAGAACTGGTTTAGGGTTGACACATTGGGTGTTATTTTTCTGGTTGGAATTGGTTATTTATTTACTTTTTTCGTGTGAATGAAGTGAAATGTGATTGAATACACCTTTATTGCACTGAAATAATAACAGTACGTGGGTAGGCGACCTTACAACCTACACGAAAAGAGAAAAAAAAACTAAATCATTCAAATTGAACTGTTATTCTATCTTTTTAGGGTTCCGTAGTCAACGAGGAACCCTAAACATGGGTTGGTGGGATGGGTTATCAATTTTCAATCAATCAATTCAACGGCCCGTTACAGTCCACTGCTGGACTATGAGCCTCCTCCACTTAAGTGGAGTGTTTTGCCATAATCTCCACGCTTAGCAGGCGGGTTGGGGATCGCAGATTAAAGGTTACTGTATCAGAGAGCGCTGCTGCCCGTTCCCTGTTCAATGTGTAGTCCCTAAGTCGCCTCTTACGACACCCACGGGAAAAGTTGGGGTTGGTGACAAATGTATTCTACTCTGCCGTCACCACACGGCGGATGGGTTAAGAAGGATATTAAATTTAGATTACCAACAAGATGTGTACATCCTCCAGACACTTACCTGAAACAAAATTACATCAAATGATTAATTGTTACAAAATTGTTTAAATTTATTATGATCTTCTCTTAATGATCTTAAAAAATGGTCTTCTCGAGAGTCATACTTTTAGGAGATAAAACTTTTACCTGCCAACCCTACTCTGAAATTATCACCGGGACGTAGATCCTCATTGCGATAAAGAGGAGGCTTTTTACTCGCGACCAGATTTATCACGCCGGCCCTACCCGGGCACCGAACTCGCGACATCTCATTGTAAGCGAATTTGTTTTGCATGTCGAGATTGGGATGTAGGTCGGGAGACGATGGGGGAAAAACAAATGGCGGTGGTGAGTTGGTCTTGTTATAAGGGTAATATGTTTGTGTTTTTGCTGAAAACAGCGCTGTACCAACCAACCAAGTAAGTAACTACAATGCAGCAAAATGCTGAGCTGTAGCCCTTTTGCGGTACGCAAATTAGAACGCACGATCATGTACATTTTTTATACAAGTAATTTTTATATAGCCGTTTGGTGACGGCAGAGTAGAATACATTTGTCACCAACCCCTACTCTTCCCGTGGGTGTCGTAAGAGGCGACTTAGGGACTACACATTGAACAGGGAACGGGCAGCAGCGCTCTCTGATACAGTAACCTTTTAATCTGCGATCTCCAACCCGCCTGCCAAGCGTGGAGATTATGGCAAAACCCTTCACTTAAGTGGAGGAGGCTTATAGTCCAGCAGTGAACTGTAACGGGCCGTTGATTGAATTTTATTTACTGTGTTCTGGGAGTGTTCTCATCAGCTGGCTCGTTCACGCGTTGGCTGGTGGTGTGAACACACTCCTTGACTGCTGATCGCCGCTGTTGTGGTGACATCTGATTTGCGTGTGATTTATGTTGTTTTTTTTATAACTATTTGTGTTTTGTTGTATGTTCCGTAAATAAATGTTTTCTTATTCTTATTTTCTTATTATGTTTACAGTCGATTGTACGGCTAACTCTAAAGAAATATATTTTTAGAGCGTTGACTGTAATAAATGAAATCAGCAATAACTTGGGGTAATTTTTTAAGGTTCTTATCTTATCATTCCAATGATATCCAGAATGAAAAAATTTGAATCCCTCTCACTTAGCTCAAAATGTCCTATCATAATCACTCAATCAACTCATAATCTTTTACCGGAAAACTGAAGTTCGATTCCAAACCAAACGCATCAAAAACGCCGCCAGTCGCATATTTAGTACACTCAAGTAACCATTCCTCACTTTCGCCAAAAAGATTTACGCTCTCTAGACCTACATAAAGGACTTTAGGAGATAGCAGCTCAGTTCTAAAAATAGTTATATCCGAGCTGGAGTTACGCAGGCCGCGTCTGGTCGTAAACCGACGCGACGTCGACTGAAGGACGTCGCGGGTGATAAACCCGACTCATTGAATAAGCCATGTTACATGACTCTTCTAGTACATTTACTAACGGCTCTGTGAGCTGTAGACATCGCAAGGGTTTTTTTTAATTGGTTGAAATATGTTTTTTTACGTTTCCAACCATCATAACTCTTTCTAAAAATTTCCAAAAACTGACTCAACAAAATTGGCATATATATTTATCAAACCTGCTCACAAAATTTCACGAGAATAGGGGATCGGACTGTTCACCATATTTTATGAATTTACCATATTTCTTATGAATTATTTTTAAAATATAGATTAGTAGCAGACGATTCGCGAAGAAAAAACAGAATCGGTTGAAAAACGAATTTACAGTGATTTTGAGTTTCAGTCTCTTTCAAAAACAATTTTTTGTCCGGAGATTATATGGCGTTACTAACAAATGACGTCACAAGTGGGTATGTGCCTCTCTGTCTAATCTTGAATTTCAAACCTTTATAACTCGGTCAATTTGAAAGATAGAGCAAAAATTCTTTTAGTGTTCGATAGCAGAAACTAAGAAGTTTGGATTTATAAAATAAAAAAAAGTAGTCCGATCCCCTATCGGTTGAGAAACGCAACCTGTAGGGAAGAACAAATTGATGGACAGATGGACAGATGGACAGATGGACGTACAAAAGCAATTTTAGCCAAGGTGGAACGGAGACGCTTGGCGCTCTTTCGGTCGATTACCTATTATTCTAGGCGTATATTTGCTGGCGGCTTAAAAACATCGTGACGTGGACATGAGTAATGTTTTTCTACCGCACACATTGTATGAATTTTAGACTGTCGGCATACTTGACGTTGACGACTGTTACTACTGTAAGTAATGTGCACGAAAATTCCGGGTTTGAGTCCCGACCTAGCAGATATTTAAACGAAATCGGAATGCCCTTTCTAACGTTGTGTTTTGTTTTTGTAATTCACTTGTGACAAAATTTCTTATAACTATGTCTTTAGATATTGTCTGATAATACGCCAGACGGATGTAAAAATAGATTAAATTCAGCAATAAAACTGGCGGCTGGCAACACTGAAACGACTGGGGTTACTGGCTCGTTGAATAAACGATTTGTTTTATGTGCTCTCTAGATTATCAAAATATGCCAAATATGAAGGGCCACTTGAAGGGCTTCACAGTATCAAAAAAATATAATATATTTATTGATACGCAAGATTTATTTTGTAACTTGAGTTTTTTTTAATATATAATAGATTAGAATAGATGGATTGAATTGATTGAATAGATTTTAGATTTACGTTTCAGATAGTTATTCAGTTACAGTTCTTTTTTCTTGGAAAAACAACGAGTAGCCGGCGGATTCGTGCGTGTGTTTATGTTTCGTTTTGTTTATGTTTGTCTTTGTTGTTTTGTTCACGTTGTATACTTTTTGCACACGAAAAAAAAAACATAATTAAAGTACAGCTGAGAATAAAATTACTGCAAGACATTTTATTTATTGCATCAGATATATTAGATAACCCTTTCGTCGGTTTAGGACCCCAATTAAAAATTACTACAATAACATGACTGACAATGTCAAATACTTCTCAATCAAGAAACTAGACTATAGTTTTCAGCGAAGTCACTAGACTATTGACTACCGTGTGGTGACGGCAGAGTAGAATACATTTGTCACCAACCCCTACTCTTCCCGTGGGTGCCGTAAGAGGCGACTTAGGGACTACACATTGAACAGGGAACGGGCAGCAGCGCTCTCTGATACAGTAACCTTTTAATCTGCGATCTCCAACCCGCCTGCCAAGCGTGGAGATTATGGCAAAACCCTCCACTTAAGTGGAGGAGGCTCATAGTCCAGCAGTGGACTGTAACGGGCCGTTGATGTGACTAGACTATTAGTTTTGATTGTGTATTCAAACGAAACCTATAAAATTATGTTTGCAACTTTCTTTTTAATAAATTGCGTGTTACTTCTTATCTCTTTTTTCTTTTTCTTAACCTTTGGTTTCTTTTTCAAATAGGTATCAGCTAAGCTTCTTTGCGGTTGGTGGCTAGCACTCAGGAGATTAATATATTATGTATATACTCACCGGCACATCTAACCGCCCACCCTTGTATTTCGGGTTAATTTTAAACTACTGATAAATGATACTGATAAACTGATTTATTGATAATTTTACGATAAATTAAACACACTTAAATAAACGTTAAATTAACTACTTTTTAACTAGTTACGTTAAAGTAGCTGTAATTAATAGAATTATAAAGAATCACGAATATTAGTTGGGCCGGTGAGTGTATATACGTGTTTGTTTACATGGCCCATGTTTTTTTCTTTACTTCTTAGTAAAAACAAAGAGTGTAGAATTAATTATCTCTTTTCTTTTGTCTCGCAGTGTATCCTTCCTTAATACTTCATTATTTATCGGACTAAAGAACATAACGTATTGAATATTACAAGCGTAAAGCAGCCATCTTTGAAATCCCTTAATGACGTAATGGCACATTTACCGTTTATAATTTAATTAAAATATTTGAAAGTACCTCTCCGTAATGAAGTCTGGCAGGTGTCGTAAACCCTTTTGATCGTGTTGAGTTATTAAACGACAGTCCTTGACTTACGAATAAGAGCCATGGAGATGGACCTGTGCAAAACGTGATGAGATTATGTTGTGTAGTTGAGGAGATGATTTAGCTACCTTCCTGCTCCATCATCAGGCACTGGATACAATTTAGAACTATAGTACTTGTCTCAACAAATTGAACGAGCCCAAATATCAGAGACATATTGTGTAGAGGCCGTGTGGTGACGGAAGAGTGGAATACATTTGTCACCAACCCCTACTCTTCCCGTGGGTGTCGTAAGAGGTGACTTAGGGACTACACATTGAACAGGGAATGGGCAGCAGCGCTCTCTGATACAGTAACCTTTTAATCTGCGATCTCCAACCCGCCTGCCAAGCGTGGAGATTATGGCAAAACCAAACACTTAAGTAAAGGAGGCTCATAGTCCAGCAGTGGACTGTAACGGGCCGTTGATGTTGATGTTGATTGTGTAGATGAAGATATGCTTTTTCTGATGATTATGATAAGCTCCTGACCAATTTCGGCCACGGTAACTGCTCCAATTCCAATTTTGGCGCTCGTGTGGTCGAATGCAACTCACGAAGCTTATTTTATAGTACTTGTCGAAACAAATTCAACGACCCCAGGATCACGTTGTGTATATGGGGAAATATTATGGCCACCTTCTGACTCAATCATCCATCAGATCATTTTAATCAGAAGATCATTTTATTCAGCTCAATCAAATGGATGAAAGTAAATGGTCGAAAATTACTGAACTAAAAAATAATGATATACGAACGAAATATCTAAAATAAAATCCATTGTTATTTATATATATTTGTGTGTATTATAATTTAGTTATGTATTTATTAGTCTATATTATATTTATTATACTTTTTTAGGTTTTATTGTATGTAGGTAGGTTTATCATGTATGTATGTGTAGGTTTATACGAGTATCATTAATTGAAATTGTTGTGCACGTTACTATCGTCTTCTTTTCTAAATTCTTACTTCCAAGGTCTGCTGTAAGACATTTCTTTAGAAATAAGCAGTGCCTGTAGTGTCGTTTTTCTATGTGATCATTTTCTGTTAACTTTATTGTGTACAATAAATAATAAAATAAAATAAATATGTATTTCTCAGTCGGAAGGCACGTTAAGCCGTAGGTTCCAGCTGCTGTCTATGGTAGCAAATGTTAGACGAGCCAATCCAGTGGCTTTTGGCGGCTCTAAAGCACTGACGGGTTTGTGAGGTCGATTGTCGACCTTTAATCACGGTGAAGAAACAAGAAGATTCGATCACGCATTTTCTAGTTAATCAACGGCCCGTTACAGTCCACTGCTGGACTATGAGCCTCCTCCACTTAAGTGTTTGGTTTTGTCATAATCTCCACGCTTGGCAGGCGGGTTGGAGATCGCAGATTAAAAGGTTACTGTATCAGAGAGCGCTGCTGCCCGTTCTCTGTTCAATGTGTAGTCCCTAAGTCGCCTCTTACGACACCCACGGGAAGAGTAGGGGTTGGTGACAAATGTATTCTACTCCGCCGTCACCACACGGCGGTGACGGCAGAGTAGAATACATATATTTCTAGTTAGGTACAATAGAAAGTTTAGAGAGTACGAGTAGTAAGGTGATATGTTTTTCGTGCAAAATGAAGTAAGGAGATAGTCCCTAAGCTGCTTGGCTTCGTGTTGTGTTATTCAGCCTTTGACTTTTGGGTTGATTCCCGTAGGACAAAAGTACCTTCGTTTTCGAAGTAAAATGTGTAGAGTTTAATAAATATAACACTATTATAAAGTCAACATTGGCCTATTTTACAAGTTCTAAAGCTGTTTTTAGTTTTCTTTTATAAATCACTAAAAGAAAGACGACAATGATAAAATTTCCATTCCTCTATCCCACTGACCTTCTTTATAAATTGTGTAAGGTTCTAACTGTTAGACAATTATTTATAATAAGCACAGTTCTCAAACAGCATGCCACACTTCCCTTCAGCACTGAATTCACTAATAAAAGACGGAAAGATATTGTGTGCCCACAAACCATCACAAAACATGCCTTCTCCACTAGATTTTTTGTTTTTCTAGGACCACTACTTTATAATAGATTAAATGCTAAGTTGGACTTTTATTCTTGCAGCTATGGTAAAAGTAAACAAATTCTCCAAGAAGCCCTTTTGAATATGTCCTACGAAGACACAGAGAAGTTATTGTTAGTCTTGAAATGATTGTCCTCTTGCCTTCCGGATCTTGTTGAGAGTGGTCGTGTGTCGGATTTTTGAAAGTTTTAATTAATAAATTCGTTAAATAAATTCATCATTGGCTATCAGCAAATATCGGCGCCTCTCGTTTCTTCTTGTGCTGTTCTTACGGAAGACTCCTCCCAGTGGGCGGCGCAAGTGAGATAGCTGATCACACTATCATCAGATTCGTCGCAGCGTGGTGAGAAGACAAGCATATATTTTCGAAACTTGAAAAAAATTTTTCGCTTGGCGGGAATTGAACCTCTGACGCTGACGCGCCGCGCGCAACCTGTGCCACTGGACCAGCGAGTGAGTGACACTGCACGGTGAATTTAGCTGCCTACTTCTGCTACGTTTGCTGTATTTCTTACCGCAGGCGTTATTTTTGTGCATTCTGCTCACGTATTAAACGAAACATTTGCTGTGCTTCTTGCTCTAGGCGCTTATACTATACGTACAATTTGCAGCTAGTTTGCCTTTATTAAACAACACATTTGAGCCGAGCGGTATATTGCTGAACGCTCGGCCACCGCTTCTAACTGCTTTCTAGTTCCTTACTATGGCAAATCAAAGAGATGAGCACGGATCCAACTCCGAAATGTCGATTGTAAACTCACCGCCGGGGGAGTATGTCACTTTCCGCCCACAAAAAGCTTGTGCTACGCCAAATACCTCTGAAAAGAGCATGAAAGAGCAGTTCGATGAACTAAGGGAAGAAATGCGGAAATTAATGGACTATTTCACTGCATCACAAAGAACGGAACTGGCCAACATTAATAGCACTCTTGGCAACATGCAGCAGACAAATATTAGCATTGAACACACAATAAAGACTCTCTCTGAGCAAAACAACGAGCTCATACAGCGCATGACTGTGCTGGAGGAACAAGCTAAGGATGATAGAGAATACATTTTGTTTTTAGAAAACAAGATAGAAAACTTAGAACAAAATGGCCGGAAGACCAGCTTTGTACTTAAAAATGTACCGAAACTTGAAAATGAAAGAAAGGAGAATCTGGTTGAAATGGTCATCCAGTTAGCGAAGACAGTTGACTGTGAAATATCTAAACCCGACATAAAAGATATTTACAGAGTACGTGGGAAGAAACCAGAAGAGAAAAATACACCGATCATCATTGAAACAAATTCAGCTCTATTAAAAGCAGAAATTCTTCAAAAAACTAAGTCGTTTAATATAAAAAACAAATATAAGCTCTCAGCGAAACATCTTGGCTTAAAAACAAATGAAGACACCCCTGTTTTCCTTTCGGAGTATTTAACGTCAAAAGCAGCCCGACTGTACTTCTTGGCTAGAGACCTCCAAAGGACAAAAGGCTATAAATTCTGCTGGACCAGCTACGGCAAAGTATATGTACGCAAATACGATCAATCAAAAATAATTTGCATAAATAACGAAGCTCAAGTCCATCAGCTAATACTTGGAGATTGACTAATCGTGGTTGAAAGAGGTAGCATAAAGAACTCTATAAAATATGAGGTATTCAAGTTTGTACAAAGCTTTTTAAGCTTGTTTAATTCGGGAATCACTAAAGCGAGCTTGCCATTTGTCGTTAAGTGCCTTACACACCACATTATTTACACACAATCCCAGTCACACATATACTCAGAATCATTACAAATACACATATTATACACATACACCAGAACATGCATTATTTGTAAACACTCAAAAACACTCACATTACTTCAATTATTACTCGTACTCTACAACTTCACTTGGGTGACCCTTTCACTGTACAAACACATATACTCTTATATAAATAATTACGTACTAAAAAAAATCACATACAAAAATGTGTGACACCCTACAAACATTGCAAGAGATAGACAATATTGAAGTAGCACGTGTCATAGAATATAATAGTATTGAGGAAATGAATAAAACATTGAAAATTAAAAAAAGTGATCTGACAGTTCTAGCACAAAATATAAGAAGTATATACTGTAACTTTGCAGACTTTATGCTGACGCTTTCTTCAATTCCACATGAAACAGATGTGATAATCCTCACTGAATGTTGGCTTAGTCCTGATAAGCCTTTACCTCAAATCAGTAACTATTGCTCTTATTTCACATCTCATAACCTAAATCAGAACGGTGGAGTTGTAGTCTACGTAAAAAGCTCACTAAAACATAGTATAACAGAGGTAAAATTAACTCAAGCATCCTGCTTACAGTTAAATATTCTAAATAACACAATCTTATGTACATATCGATCTCCATCTTTTATAAACGCCGAGCCATTCATAGATAGTTTAAGTACTCATCTGCAAACCTTAAGTAGTAGACATGGTCTTTTGATTGCAGGTGATATTAATATAAATATTAGAATAAAACCAATAGAGCCTTCACATGAGTACAAGAATAGAATAGGATACTTGAATATGTTATCATGTCATGGAATACATGCAGGTCACACAAAACCAACTAGGGAAGAAAACTGTCTCGATCACTTTATGCTAAAAATAAATAAAAATAAGTTTTCTCCAACAATTTCTATAATTAAGACTACGATCACAGATCATTTTACAACTTTTCTAGTGTTAGCTAAAACGAAAAACAGCCTTCAAACAATTAAAACTAAAACTATAATAAACTTTGAAGATGCTTTAAAATACTTGCAATCGAAAAATTTATCCGAACTCATATTTTGCAACGACC
The DNA here is from genome assembly GCA_951230895.1 of Carpatolechia fugitivella. Taxonomy (NCBI): domain Eukaryota; kingdom Metazoa; phylum Arthropoda; class Insecta; order Lepidoptera; family Gelechiidae; genus Carpatolechia; species Carpatolechia fugitivella. Next base: position 2,010,490 of record OX579652.1, on the reverse strand, counting down.
CTAACCTAGTTACGGAACAGTTAATATTGAGTTTAGTAGAGTCCATGGAAAAAAATACGAAGATAGTGAATATCCCAAGCAAGTACCGTATGAGAAAGCCATGGATGACCCCAGGTTTACTCAGATGTATACGAAATCGTAATAAATTGCAGTTAAAGGTACGAAGTGATCCGTCTAATGAAATAAATAAGATTATATACACTAGATATAGGAAATACTGCAATAAACTGATAAAAAAATTAAAGCGTCAGTATGAGAAAGATTTGCTAGAAAAATCAATAAATAACAATAGAAAACTTTGGAAAAATATTAAAACTCTAACTTACACTACAAATCTAAAAAAACATAATAGAGAACTAATAGACATAAAACCAACCGCGACCGAATCTATGAACTTCATCAATGACTACTTTGCTAATATTGGTAAAAACTTAGCACAACAAATTTCACCTAGCTCTTCTGCGACCCTGAGGTCTTACCTTGATAATTTACCTCTGCAGTCAAGCTCTTTCGTTCTGCTTCCCACGGATCCCGATGAAGTATTGAGAATTTTAATGAACTTAAAATCTGACAGCGCTCCCGGATGGGACAACATAACTACAAAATTTTTAAAGTATGTTCGAAGTGAAGTTGTGCCCATCATAGTTCATATTGCTAATATATCTTTTGAGCAAGGAGTCTTTCCGAATCTTCTAAAGAAATCCCTTATCACCCCTGTGTACAAGAGTGGAGACAGGGACAATTTAAATAATTATAGGCCAATATCAGTCTTACCAGCTATTTCCAAAATAGTGGAGAAGCTATTGAATACCAGGCTGCTGAACTATTTTGCTAAATATGAATTATTGTCACCCTCACAATTTGGATTTAGACAGAGAAGATCCACTGAGGATGCCATAATTGCATTAACATCTACAATTACATATCATCTTGATAAAGGTAAAAGATGCGTAGCTGTTTTCCTGGATTTAAAAAAAGCGTTTGACACCGTCTCTGTGCCCATTCTTGTACACAAGCTGGAAAAGAAGGGAATTAGAGGACTCCCATTAAGTTTGCTACAAAGTTATCTTTCAAATAGGAAACAGAAAGTTAAGATAGACCAATATAGTAGTGCAGACGTTGAAATTACATACGGTGTTCCGCAAGGAAGTGTTTTGGGTCCCACTTTGTTCTTAACATATATAAATGATTTGTGTGACATGACAATCCCAAATGCAAAGATTTTCTCATACGCTGACGACACCGCCATTGTGTTTACGGGAAACTCCTGGGATGAGGTCATACTGCTTGCAGAGCAAGGTATGGCACAGGTTGCTTCATGGCTCCAGAACAATTTACTTTCGCTAAATGTTGAAAAAACGAACTTCATTTGTTTCAGTATTAATAACAGTACGCAGCCTGATGATAACATTAACCTAAAAATACATACTTGTAATGCTTTGTCGGCCTCGTCTAAAAATTGTAACTGTCCAAATATAAATAAAGTTCCTAATGCTAAGTATCTTGGAGTTCAGGTAGATCAACATTTAAACTGGTACAATCATCTCGAAAATGTAGCTAATAAAATCAGAAAACTCACGTGGATCTTCAGAACTTTGAGACACATTGCACCAGGGAACCAAAATTGTGATAAACGTAACATTATTAAGGAAATATATACATCCTTGGTGCAATCTGTCTTAACGTATTGTATACCAGTCTGGGGAGGTGCCGCAAAAACACGTTTTTTAGATCTTGAACGTGCACAACGCGCTTTGATTAAGGTTATATATTTAAAAAAAAGACGTTATCCGACAGAAGCCCTGTATCAACTAAGTGACCTCCTCTCTGTTAGGCAGTTATACATTCTGCACATTACACTTAAAAAACATATAAGCCTACCATATGACACAATCTATAATAGTAGTAAAAAACGTAGGATAGGTAAGGTAGCTGATACAGTTTTAATGAAAACAAAGTTTGCATGCTCTCAATTTGAAAATAGGTCGGCAGTTTTATATAATAAGATAAATAAAGAATTAAATATTTACCCTAGACTACTTGGAGAGTGTAAAACTATACTTGTAAAATGGTTCAAGTTAAAAAAATACGACTATATAGAAAATTTTCTACACTGTATTAGATAGTAAAACACACACTCACTCACACACACACACACACACACACACACACACACACACACACACACACACACACACACACACTCGCACACCACACACTTAACGCGTATAGCACCCACGCTCATACGCACACAAAGGCAAATTATGCTGAAATATTTTGACTGTTATTATTAATTTATTTTCTTTTTTCTTTTGTTAAATTCTTAATATTAATAGTAGGTACATACTGTGTTTGTTTATTTTTGTAACATTTTTCTATTTGTAAGGAAGAGCGGAACCTCCCAACACAGGCATATTTGCTTAAAGGGAGACTCCATCCCCTTCATAATAATGTATGAATTATTCTAAAGAAATAAACAATTTGTATTTGAAATTTGTATTTGTATTTGTATTGTTATGTTTTATGTATCAAATTTTATATAGATATTTTGTACTTTTTACATAATGCCCTCTAATTTTGTCTATAAGTATACTAATTGTAGAATCTAACTTTTGTAATTTGTTATTATTTATTTTAATTGTGAGATTGTTAATTAAGACCAATTCTTTTCGCCTGAAGCACAGGAATCTTCCTAGTTCAGGTAATATGTTTTATTGTATCCCTATTGGAATGTTTAGTCGATAGTATTATATTGTAAAATAAGTTTCTCAATAAATTATTATTATTATTATTATTATTTCATCAACAGCTCATATACGTCCCACCACCGAAGGGATCGATCCTACTCTGAATATGATAATATTTACGTACTTATAAAATTTATATCTATTAGTTATTGCTTTTTTAAATCTCTTCAAATGTTTACAGTATATTATACAAAGATCAGTCAGCTATACCTTTTCAAAAAATTTACATTAATTTGATGACACACCTTAATAAATCCTCAAATGAGGGTCTGCTTGAACAGCCAGCTTATCTTGAAAAAATGTTTGTTTAGTCCTTTTTTGTTGTTATTTCCAAAACAAATGAGGGTTTAGTACAACAAGCCTGCTCTGGTCGGAGGCAATTAGTTCTCATTTTTACCTTTTCAGGGACTTTCAGAGATAAATTAGAGATCCTTAGAGAATAATCTTTAAACTTAGTTTATTTTAGAAAAAAGCTTTTAGTTAATCATAGTGCGCGAAAAAAACGTTTTTATATCGCATTACAAATCTAAGCCACCATCGTCAAAGCTTTCCGTACTTCGAAAGGCATGTCTCTGACTTGGTTTAACTAATCATTCGACCAAGAAAGGCTAATTGGCAGTTTAAAAACTCTACAGACATTTGTAAGACATTCAAATCAACGGCCCGTTACAGTCCACTGCTGGACTATGAGCCTCCTCCACTTAAGTGTTTCGTTTTGCCATAATCTCCACGCTTGGCAGGCGGGTTGGAGATCGCAGATTAAAAAGTTACTGTATCAGAGAGCGCTGCTGCCCGTTCCCTGTTCAATGTGTACTCCCTAAGTCGCCTCTTACGACCCCCACGGGAAGAGTAGGGGTTGGTGACAAATGTATTCTACTCTGCCGTCACCACACGGCGCATTACCTCGATAAAAATTATTGTCGATTAGACCCAATAACAGGGTCAAACTAAAAATATTTCAGGCCTACACTATAATTTTGTCTACATTTAACTGAAAATGGTAAAAAGAAATGTTAACCTAAACACAAAAAAAAAAACATTTATAGGGTTCATTAGAAGAAAGCGTTTTTTTTTACAATACTTTTTATAATATATGTACGTGTTAAATGTAACAAGTACTTCATTCACTTCAAATTAATTAATAACAAACTCACAAAGATTAAACCACAAAATTAATATACGGAGCTACTCGTACCTTTGATTTCAGAAACAGTCTTGGCTTGAAACAGACCGCAAATAATTAATGGCTTCCTTCATTTGCATGTTGTCGTCTATATAATATATATTTAAGAAAACTAAATTGATTCGGTTCTACGTTGTTTTCACTCGACGGCGATAAGCGTGGGCTATGTTTGTCACAAGTTTTTGTGCTTGTGACGTAGTCATGTGCTAGTTAACGTATTTTGTATGATTACTGTGACTCCGTTTAGCATTTATGACCTTGACTTATTTAAAAAGCGAGCGAGCTTTTTTTGTGGATTCGAAATGAATGAACGCATATACTTTATTACGCACGAAGGTGTAACATCTGAGTGGAAGTAAAAACAAGATGAATTGGGATCGGCCAAATTTTCAGAAAGTGTTTTAAATTCATCTTTACGGATACTTATTCCCATAAAAAATAAATTTTTATTTATTTATAGCCTTTTAGGTACTCAAAATCATATTTTAATATTGTTTGTTTAAAAATCCCGCCAAAACGCCTTATGTCATCTGAGAGCGCGTGACATCATTTGTGGTCTGGTCATACAGTGGTGTACCCGTCATAGCCCGTAGTACCCGTGCAGTCAGTGATTGCCCACAAATTATGTCACGCACTGTGATTGGTGTTTCAGTACAGATTACAAATATTGTAAATAACAACATTTTATTTCTTCAATTAAAAATATTTAAATAAATTATATTATTGTTAGATAAATAATCGTAAAACAGTATATTTATTTTATGTACATTTTAGATTTTAATCTGATTACTGTCCGATCCCCTATTGTACAATTAGACGGCTGTTAGACTAGCTGTCTCTGTGCCTAGCTCGCGTTGTGTAAGATTTTCCCGAGGGAATAAGTCTATTTTCGTAAAAAACATCATATGTTTTATCCACAGTATCATCATACCAAATCAGTTCAGTAGCTTAGGCGTGAAGGCGTAACAAACATCCAAACATACATAATATAACAAACATTTATAATATGTGATGTGATTTTACGAGAATATAAGTGTAAGTCAAGTTTTCTAGATGCCGTTCGTGAGCTATAAATATGACGAGCGTGCGTATTTTTCTTTACGAGTGTGTGGCTTCTTTTTAAGCCCATCATCATCATCATCATCAACAGCTCATATACGTCCCCCCCGTCAATATAAATTTACTATTAATTACAAAATAATAATATCTTAGCATGGGCCCTGACTTTAACCTAGATTTACCTACAGATACACATGCAAATCAACCTTTGCCTAAAAACGTTAATTAAAGTTAGATAGATCTTGAGATTTGGCCTAAAGTTAGGTCCCATTGTCCTTTGGACATTTGTTTACTCTAAAGATAAGATGTGTTCTGATGATTGTTGACGTTTGCTGGCCCATTTTAAAAGAAGGTCAAAACAACTGAAAACTGCGATAGAAAAAAAAATGCGATACTTGGATGATTCCGTTTATTACCAGTATTTCTGTTGATCAGTTCTTCTCATAAGTGAACTACTAGGACCTTTTTCCCTGCTTCGTGTAGATTTTTCAAATACATGAAATAAGCGACAACACGCAAATGAAGGAAACCATTAATTATTTGTGGACTGTTCCAAGCCAAAGTGTGTTTATGAAGTATATAGGTAAAACAGGAAATTCTATTTGTTGTTCTACCATCTTTTTTATGTTATAATTGAATTTAAATTAAATACATACCAACCGCCAGCTGAAAGACGTCCAGTAAACCTATATTGAAGTTATACATACATACTCTTAACATCACGGTCCAATCCCCAAAAGGGTGATCAGAGCTTAAGTTTGCTATCTAGCTGTATAAATCATAAAGTAGGTTTTAATTTTACATAATTCATGTTTATATACGCAATTTTTATTATTTAATGTACCTATAGATAAATCGTATTGAAATCAAAAACTGTTGAGATAACTTACTTCTAACTTTGGTACGATTATAATGTCTAAACTAAAAGTTCGAGTTTTAAAAATACTTCTCTAAACCCCTGCGAACACAAAGCTTGCTACATTATAGCTACGGCGTAGACGCCTACACTGCACCGCTACGACCAGCTACGACACTTAAAATGATTGTAAAATCTTACTTATGTACTTTTTATTTGACAGGAGAACCAACAGATATTAAATCTAAATAATTAATACGATTGCAACTTTTAAACCAATTAAAGGTTCCCACAGATAGAACTAGGTAAAAAAATGAAACTACGTTGAGACTAACAGCCAAGAAGACATTCACGTGACAAGTAAGTACATTAAGCACCAGCTTACCAACACCACAAAACACAAATTGAAACATTAAACAAAAAACCAAAAAATAAATCCACAGATGAGAAAAATTTATAAACTATGTAGGGATTACAATTAATCAACCAATGTAAAGATGTGACTAGTAAGTTGACGCCTTACTGACGCACAGCTTACTACTTTTCTGTTTGCGCTTGCGTTCAGTTTTATATAAAACTACTTATAAACATTATTTAGGATTCCTGTACCGTCGATAGCACGTGAAGCGCAATTGTTTGATCTTTTAAACACTTTTATTCCATAGTAATATAAGGTAAGGTCGAGTACATCCTAGTAAGGACGATAAGTAATTATTTTTTATTAAACCCACACTTGTTTTGCTAGAAACAACAAAAAGTACGGATTTTTTAACAAGATATGTTTCGTAAAAATACCGATTTTAATATGTATTTTGATTTAAATAAATGTCCATTTTCTGCCAACTTTAATATACAATAATCCTCTTTGCCATTTAATCTTTGTTCGAACATTCGATTAATTATCGAAATGTACTAATAAATATTAATTATTTCTATTTTTATAATTTTACCGTATAAGCGGCTTAAGTTGGAAACTTTAATAAGTATTATTTATCAAATATTTTTCAGCAAATAATGGTAGAAAGATGAAGGATATGGGATAAAAAACCTTTTTAAAGCCGACATTTTAACTAAGTCGCGTGTTTTCACGAATGACAGCAGAAAGGGCGAATTATTTTTACTACGGGAAGTAAGTAAGCAAGACAGCTAGCTGAAACTAGAAGATTGCTTATAACTTTCATATTAGGAGAGGCTTGAGCTTCTTTAAGGAGTCATACAAGAAGTAATTAAACATTCGCTACCAGATAATTTTCTTTAAAAATAACACATATTCCTATTACACATGAAACTAAACCAGTAGAACGTTAAAACAAACAGTTTTCAAAGCGAACGGAAAAGTGATTTGAATTTCGAAACCACACTTAATGTAGTGAACTTACTGAACAGTTTGTAATTAGTAGTCTGTGGTACTTTTATTAGTCTGTGGTTTCCAAATAGCGAGAACATATTCGCGGTTCTAGTTCCGGTTTTGCTAAAACGTTTATTGCAACTTGGTAATGAGGCAAAGCTTTCATGCAGTTCGGAGTTACTTCCTCTTTTATTGAAAAGGAACTTTTAACGCTCCTGAAAGTCATGCTGCTTTTATTAAATGATTTCCTTAGGTAAAAAGCGACAAATATTTTTTATCACAAAGATATAATGTATTTGCTAAAAACATGGTATAAAGATACAAAGTTTTGTAATGGTGCATTCATGTTTTGCTAAAATACTAAGAGCATTCAAATGTTACAATCAAGCACGTAAATTACGTCTTAAATACATTCAATCAATCAATCAATCGGCCTATTGCAGTCCACTGCTGGACGTAGGCCTCCCCAAGGGTACGCCAAAGCGCACGATCACCCGCTTTCCTCATCCAGCCACCACCAGCGACCTTCCTCAGGTCATCAGTCCACCTGGCAGGGAGGCGTCCCACACTACCTCCATTCGAGAACCCGTCTGCTCCAACGCTCATCGGTTCTGCGACAGACGTGGCCAGCCCACTGCCAATCCAACTTACTACATTTCATTTTAAATATATTAAATTGAACATAATATGTTTATCATATCATCATCAACAGCTTATATGTCCGAGTGGATGAAGCCCACCCTAAATTAGGGTGATCATCGTCAGTCACCTGGCTTTAACCGACCAGTGCGGAATAGTCAACTTCACACACAACCGTTGAATTTCTTCATGAGCGTGTGCAGGTTTCTTTACTCAAGGTATTTTCCTACACTGTAAGAGCGTCGCATAAACGTACATATGAATTCGAAATCCGAAAACTCATTGGTACGTGGTGGGGATCGAACCCGCGTCTCCCGAACGAGAGGCAGTGGCCCTAGCCACTAGACCACTGACGCTCTCTTCTATTTGTGGGTTTCGTAAACTGAAAGATATAATGATATTATTATTAATGACAATAAATTTATGTACGAATGCATAATTTTATACTTATAACGGCCGGCTTATAACGCCGTGTGGTAACAGCAGAGTAGAATACATTTGTCACCAACCCCTACTCTTCCCGTGGGTGTCGTAAGAGGCAACTTAGGGACTACACATTGAACAGGGAACGAGCAGCAGCGCTCTTTGATACAGTAACCTTTTAATCTGCGATCTCCAACCCGCCTGCCAAGCGTGAAGATTATGGAAAAACCAAACACTTAAGTGGAGGAGGCTCATAGTCCAGCAGTGGACTGTAACGGGCCGTTGATGATACTTATAACGTCCCAAGTCTACGTGATAATGCCTTTTACTCCATCCTTATATTAATTTAATATCTTGAATATTTCACCTTGTGAACGCTTCAATTTAGTCAAAGGCAATCTTGACGCGCTCCATCATAGTAATTTCTGGTAATTATAACAGATTGTTAATTTGCCTTAACATTATTTTGACGCCCAAAGGCTTTTGTTATACAAGGTGTCCGCACTGTAAACAACGCAAACTTATACAATGTATTTGGTTTATTATGCTGACATAATCACCAGTTGAAAAAAGTTCAGAGAAGGAAGTCGGTTGTGTATTATCTGCTCCTAAAAATACCATGGAATATGATTCAGAACCACGGACTGAATGTACCCTATCATTTCCGGCTCCGTAGTCCAGGTGGTACGCACAGGGTCACGGGTTTGAGTCCCGCCCAGGGCAAACATTCGTGCGATGAACACTTGTGTTTGCCTTGTGTCTGGTTGTTGTTTGTCTATATAAGTCTGGGGTGGTGCGGCTAAAACAAAATTTCTACAGCTTGAAAGAGCGCAACGCAATCTTATAAAAACAATGCATTTTAAAAAAAGGAGATTTTCTACTGAAAAGCTATATCAACTCACTAAACTGCTATCAGTTAGAAAGTTGTATATTGTTCATACAGTCCTAAGATTACATAACAATATGACATATGATCCCTCGATCACCCAGAAAAGGAGAAAAGATATTGCTGCTAATGTTCCCAATACAAAGACCACCTTTGCTAGTAGACAACTTTCCAAGCGGGCTCCTCGCCTATACAATCTCCTAAATAGGGACCTAGATATTTATCCACAGCAGTCACGCGAGTGCAAAAAACGTGTTATTGCATGGATGGAGACGAGATCTTATAATGACATAGAATCTTTACTCGATATTGATTGAAGTCTGGTGGTGCTATTTATTTATTTGTGCCTCTACAGCATTAAGTACAGTACTTGATACAAGAACCTGCAATTATAAGGCTAACAATACAAAAAACAAAACCATTAACACACACACGTGTGGAGGAGCTGCTGACTGGTCAGTGGACTATAGAGTGTTAATTACTCTATTGAATACGGAACCGATCCCAAGACGAAGTCGTCGCAGGGCTGACCACTCAGCAGATCCTCTCATACTCCCGCACACCCACACACACGCACACATGCACACACTAAATGTGAAGGAGCTGTTGACTGGTCAGTGGACAATGGAGTGGTTTTTACTCTGTTGCTTAAGAACCTGATCCCAAGACGAAATCGTCGTAGGGCTGACCACTCGACAGTTCCTCTCATATTCCCGCACACCCCCCCCCCCCCCTCATACACACATTCTCCCCCCCCCCCCTCACACACACACATACCAAGCGAGATCTTAGGAATAGTTAATATTTATTCTTTAGTACCTTAAGTTATTATTACTTAAACTATATAATATGTACAGCCTTAAGCTATAAACTATAAATTAATAGATAAAGAATATGTATTGGGACACAGTTACAATCTCATATCATATTATATTACTATATTCAGATGAAGAGCGGTGCCTCCTAACACAGGCCTATAAAGCCTAAAGGGAGACACCAGCCCCTTTGTAATGGTAGAAAATTGTTTTAAAATGAAATAAATACATTTTTTTTTTTTTTTTTATAAGTATGTATTTATCTATTCATGTAATGTGTATCAGCTGTCTGGTACCCATAGTACAAGCTCTGCTTAGTTTGGGATCAGATGGCCGTGTGAGAAGTTGTCCCTATATATTTATTATTATTTATTTAGTGTCCTGTATAACCTACTACACCCTGTATAGTATAACTCTGTGTAACCTGTTTGTTAAACGTTAAACCTTTGAGCCTTTGCCTGTCAGACCAGACTGAGAACAATTTGTGTAAATGACTGTACAAATAAATTGAAGTTGGTTGGAAGCTTGAGCATAGAAAATTTATTTATCTGGCTTACCCTAAATTAGGGCAATACTCACACTGGCCCGGAGACGCAGAATCTGTGTTATACCAGGCGAGTTTCCTATAAAAACTGACATATTTGAATCAAATCAATCAATCAGCCTATTGCAGTCTCTACTGGACGTAGGCCTCCCCAAGGGCACGCCATGATCACCCGCTTTTCTCTTTCGGCCACCACCAGCGACCTTCCTCAGGTCATCAGTCTTCCTGGCAGGGGGGCGTTCCACACTACGTTTCCCGAGACGTGGTCTCCATTCGAGAACCCGTCTGCTCCAACGCTCGTCGGTTCTGCGACAGACGTGGCCAGCCCATTGCCACTTTTCTACTGTTATTAAGTTTATATCATCAATAGCTCATATACGTCCTCACCGAGGGGCTCGAGCCTACTCTGAATTAGAGCGATTAGGCCTTAGTCGACCACACTGGCCCAGTGTGGGTTGGTCGACTTCACACACAACCTTTGAATTTCTTCGCAGGAGTGTGCAGGTTTCATAACGATGTTTTCCTTCACCGTAAGTGCGTCGAATAAACGTACATGAATTCGAAAACACGCTGGTACGTGGTGGGGATCGAACGCGTCTCCCGGACGGGAGGCAGCGGCCTTAGCCACTAGATCACCGGCGCTCTCCCTCTCGCTCTAATTTTGTTTATATAATTCAAACAAAATGTGAAAATAATAAAAGTATCATTAAAGTTCGAAACGTCAAACGTAAACATCCGATGTTTACGTAGGTATAGTCAACGTACCCCCAATCTGCTTCACCAACAAACGTTGGGAATTCTAACCGCCTCCGTCTAATTATAACGTAGAGCGAATTAATCTAACGTACTCTGAAACTTTGACACGATGGGAGGCCGGGGTAACACGGTGAAATGAAATTACAGACTATTTCCGACCGAGTTGTGCGCCCCGTATCGAATAAATATGACACGAGGAAGGTTTTTATGATTGATTGTTGAGGAGAAACTAAATTTCTTTCAAACCTGATGAAAAATGTACGGGTTCCTTGAAAGAAAAATATTTTGATAAGCCGTAAAAAAGTGTTTCATTTTCACGTTTACAATATTTTTCACATATCTAATTATTAAATTTTCTATACGACGACAAAATAAATGAAAGCAATAGATAAAACATATCATACACAAAATCTAAGTATTAATTGGAATCTTAAGAAATTTCTTCCATCGTTTATACAAAAATACCGTGATTACACGTGACCGGTAAACACGCACATGTTATCAAGACATCTATAGTTCATCATTGGGGGTCGGCGCAGTATGTTTTCTTCCTCCATTCATCCCCATCAGCCGTCATTTCAACACTCACATCCTTCCTGCACATGTCATCTTTTACACAATCCATCCGTCTTTTCTTTGGTCGTCCTCTCCCAACATATCCATCCACATTCAAATTCAATACCTTTTTCCCTACGTAACATTCATTTCTATGGTTATTGATATAAATATTATACAAAAAAAAAAGATTTAATTATTTTTTTAGGTAAAGTCAAACAGTTACTGGAAATATGGCTTAATTACCCTAATTTAAGTCAGTTTTGTCTCGGTGGGTATACAATGTGAATTGATAACCATTTTTAGTATTTTCTTGTTATTTAAAACCTACATCTATTTAATTACTCACAGAGGAATAATACTGTATTATTACAGTCGAAAGAAATAAAAATACAAATAGGCGTAAGGCCTAACGCTGCATAGCAATTTAAGCTATGAAAATATTTCTCTCTCACTCTCTCAAATTTAAGAGATATGCTCTTGTCGGTGGAGTAATTGCCAAGTGTCCTATCATCTTCCCTCTTCTGTTTTCTAAGGTATTTCTAATGAGTTATAATCAAACAAGCCACTAGAAATTCCGTTCACAGGGCACGTTCAGAGTTCGGCACGCCCGTGTGTGTGGTCCGCTTTACCCAACACCACCCTCACTAGAGATTTTATTCGATTTTTAGTTTCTGGGGCATCGATTCGACATCATAAAGTGTTCAATTGGATCAAAATGAGGCGGGTCATAGTTTTATAAACACGTAACTTTGTTTGAGAGTTTGGGGGTAGTTTTGATTTGTATGTGACAGTTGTTTAATGTAGTGTTTGTAGCTCATTACGCTCGTTACTGATAAGGTAAATAAGCTGATGATTGTTTCCAATATTTTACTAAATGATGCAATACCTTTTGGGTTGTTCAGGCCGGGTTATTGCAAAAATAAGCAACTCAACGCGGTTTAGTTGAAAATTCAACCGACGCATTACTGAAATAACGTTCATATTAGCGTGCGATGCTTCACGGCGGTTACGTCCGACACTGCGCAGGAATCGTGCGAAAAACTCGTTTTTCTTGAACTCTTTTGCTTATTAACAGAAAATGGCAGAGTTTATGAATAATGTGATCGATTTAAAATCTAAGTCAGTAATTGGCAAGTTATATTTACGAAAAAAAAACTATGCTTATCGCTTTAAGTTACGAGATCTAGGACGTCAAAAAATGTTTTTGCTGCTTTTTTAAAAAAACTTGTGCTTTTTATTTCTAAATTATTATAATGTATTTAAAAATTCTACTCGATTTAAAATTTAATTAAGGATATATTCTGTTAGCATATATTTTTTTACATTTATAGAATCAATAGTAGTGCTGGTATTTGATCGTCAAAGTAGCGACTATGGGCGCTATTTCCACATAACCCCGCCATTAGAACTTTCTAAAATCTCAAAATAAGTTTGCTTCATTCAACCTATAAAGCTCTCCGATACCGTTAAATATAATAATAATATATAATTGCGACGACTTTTTTTTATTTTATTATTGGCACTCACATTTAAAAAAAACATCTTCATCATCAGAAACTAAAATGAAATTTATTAATTCTAGAATAATTTTGAAAATTCTTAACATGGTTAAGATATATTAAGCGAATATATCTTTTGTTTAGCGCAAATTTCCGGCTTGTAAAATAAATAAATATGTGGAGACATCTCACACACGGCCATCTAATCCCAACCCAAACTAAGAGCTTTAACTATAGGTACCAGACAGCTGATAAACATTACATAAATACATAAATACTTACTTAACTATATAGATAAACAACAACAACCAGACACAAGGCAAACACAAGGGTTCATCACACGAATGTTTGCCCTGGGAGGGATTCGAACCCTGTGCGTCGGAGGCAGATACACTACCACCTGGGCTACGGAGTATAAAAACTTCGACTAGTGCGCACGCTACATCTCACTTAATTTTTTGAAAGCATTTCAAAGCCAAAACTAAACATTTCGTTCCTGTCAGTAGTCTGTGCCGGCTTTATTAAGCTATAGTGTATACAGGGTCTTTTTGTTCGAGCGAACGTGGAAACCTTGTAATTTCTCAGTATCCTACTCACGAAGTGGTACCAGTCGTTCTCACGCTAGAATAGAATTAGAGAAATATAAAACTAGAATAATCTAATAAACTAAAATGTCTTTAAAAATAAGATTTATTTAAGTATAATAAGAGTTACTAAAATACAATGTCAGACTTAACAATAATAATACAATGTCAAATTGAATGAACATACAAATAAAATTAAAATGTCAAAAAATAATAATAAAAAAGATTAAAAACTTAGTCAAAGAAGCCACCCCGAACAGCCCCCCGACCAAACGTACCCAAGATGCTCGCACGCAGCATTGCCGCGCCGAACAGCTAGGGAGATCTGCTGTCTTTGAAATGAAATGTCTTTTGTATTCTATGAAATCGCTCTCTCTTCTACGACATGGGTTTGCATTTGAAAAATGACGACGAGGCAGAAAGTGGGATACACTTACCCAGAAGATGCCTATTCACTCTAGGCTTATAAACACCATGTTAACACTAATACAATTTTAAGGGAAGATACTGTTATCGCTACTTGCCGATGATGTTTGAGATGGCATATTGTATAAGTATTTTGTGGATTCTGTTCATACTTCATTTTATGAGTAATACGTACACAAAACACTTATCTTACTCGTCTTACCACAAGTTTAACAAATAACTTATATTATTAGCTCAAACTCTTTTATTATACCAAAGCACCTACTAATAAACAAAAAAGTAACTTTTTATGAAAAAGCTACATCCGAATGTGAGAAACGCATGAGTTTCCTAATCAAGTGAGATACGAGTACATACGAGTTTCACTGGTACCACTTGAGAGTGGGTAATGAAAAGATGAGATAGCCACCTCGTCCGTTGCATCCCGACGTATAAAAGAGCTTTTTATCCTCCAAATGGCTGGACTAAATGTTCTTTCCTGTGCTGTTATAACCCCTTTGTGCCCGTTGGGATTTTTAAAAATGGAACGCTTGTAGCATTTTCGTTTGTTTATGTTTTTAATTGCCGACGTTTTAATTTATTTTAGGTAATACCTTTTACTACGGAATATTTTTGCCGATAAACTCAATCTGAATTGTCATTTGGTATTCTCTTTCGACGATGGAAGACAACTACATTAGGACGTTACGATTAGTGTTGCCATTGTCTAACATCTATAGTAATTAATACACAACTTTGTCAGTCTGTTCAGCTATAGCTCTACCGAACCGAATTAATAAATAATAAAATGATTTATTGAACCCAATTACAATTGATTAACTATATCTAGGTACACATAGATTGTAACATATGGTATGTATCAGATACCTAGAGACCCTGCTTCTTAAACTAAGATTATCTACAAAGATAGTTAAAGATATATAATTTTAAACTTTCGCGGTATCCTCCTCTATCTCCTCTGTCTCCTCGACAAAAATAACATCGCGGTAAGCCCGTAAAATGTCTCATAAATGTTATAGTAAAAGATAGTTTGATGCCTAAGGACACATGTTAGTTTGGCTGCGAGAAAACTCCTAATCCAACGGGAACAACAACGCTGGCAATGAAGTCATAGTAGAAAGAGTTCAAAGTACCAGCGGACGTGGCCAGCCCACTGCCACTTCAGCTTGCTACACTTCTGGATGACATCGTACATTTCTGGATCGTATAGGTAAAGGTAGGTATTATTACTTTCTATTTTTGAACGTTGGAACAGAAAAGAGGTTGTCAAGTGAACATGTATATCTAATAACCAAATTTTTAAAGTCGTAAGACAAAAAAACAACAGTTTCATAGGCTGATCCACCACTACTCGTGTCGAGAGGTTTCATATTCTTTCTTGCAACAGTACACTATACAGAAATGATATTATTAATAGCTGACCGAATTTGCTACAAAGGCGAGGTTTTGTTTTAATTAGCTAACACGTTGTTTAATATAATTTACTCTTTCCGAAGGTTGGGTAGAATTTTTAGTTCAAATTCGTTGTTCAAGTACGTTTATGCGAGCGTGTTTTTTTCACCTTTTTTCGTTTATAGTTGCAATAGAATGCTAATTTAGTAGCGCCGTTTCCGTGTTTACGATTTTGTAAATTAAATTTTATTTGTATTGTACGCTCGTTGCGGAGTTGGGAGAAATTTTAACTGTTTACTTTTGTTTTAACTAGTGCTCTAAAGGTCGTATAAATTTTTTTAAACAACCTAGTTTTATTCAAGTAAATATTTAAAACTTTTTAAATTCTCTATATTTTTTCAACTTTTTAATTGGCCAGCCTGTAAACTTCCTCTACCGGAACCCAAGTATATAGGTATCTTAGGGAAAATGGCCGGAAAATAAATATTATTTAAAAGAGCTTTCTTAAGCCATAGATATTTTATAGTTTGTTTCCATCCTGTCATGGATTATTGATAAGTTCCAGAGCTATTATTTCTAATAAACATGTTTCGCAAACATACAATGTTTCGCTTTGGCCTGGCACAGGTAAGTTTTCTCTTAAGTTATTCGTAAGTGATCTAAGTTGAAGTGAGATGAGTTTCAAGGTGGACTAAATTAATAGGTTGCAGGTTATACTTGATATTTGATAATATCTAGTGAGACGTAATTATGATAACAGTCAAGGCAACTGTTATTACGTTGTTTTTAATAATTTAACAATATAAGTAAATATAATAATAGTGATAGCGTCAATGGTGTAGCGGTTATGATTCTAAATTTTAATTTTTATCTACGTGTACTCGACGCTCTTACAGTATTTCAAAAGAAGAAATTCAAAAGTTCTATGCACGCACAGATATATCTGTAGTTCTATGAAATTAAGTAACCCACACTAGGGGATCGGACTGTTCACCATATTTTATGAGTTTACCATATTTTATTAATTATTTAAAAAAAATGGATTAGTAGCAGACGATTCGCGAAGAAAAAAACAGAATCGGTTGAAAAACGAATTTACTGTGATTTTCTAAAGTTTCAATATGTCGTGTCTCTTTCAAAAACGATTTTTTGTATGGAGATTATATGGCGTTACTAACAAACGACGTCACAAGTGGGTATGTGCCTCTCTGTCCAATCTTGAATTTCAAACCTTTATAACTCGGTCAATTTTAAAGATAGAGCTTAAATTATTTTAGTGTTCGATAACAGAAACTAAGAAGTTTGGATTTATAAGTATAAAAAAAGTAGTCCGATCCTCTATTGGCAACGTGGTTGGTCTGACCCTACTGCGCCAGTTTGAGCGCTACCACGTACCAATGTGTTTTCGAATTCATATCGTCAGTGGATACTAAAGCGCCAAACAACTTTACAGGAGAGACGATTAACACCAAAAAGGCGTCGCTTTAGTCATCGGTCTAACGATCTGACCCAAAATTTTGGATGGCTGAACCCCAAAAAACTCCTCAGATTAACAAATCACCTAAACTAATCGACGCAAAAAAAATGCAATCGAACTGTATATATAACTCATTTTCGCCAATTTGGCGCTTTAGTACTTTTACTTTTCCACTGACGATATGTATCTACGTTTATTTGATGCTGGGAAGGATAACATCCTCAGGGAACCTGCCCACGCTTGCGAAGAAATTCAAAGGTTGTGTGTGAAGTCGACCAATCCACACTGGGCTAGCACGGTCGACCTGATCACCCTAATTCAGGGTAGACTCGAGCCCCTCGATGGAGACCCAGGACATAATACTCGTATAAGCTTGAAGTGAGAAATTTAGCAGAAAAAAGACAAAATCGAAACGTAAGAAATCTAAATTTGAAAATGAATTTAAAATGAAAGATAAAACTGCCAGCAAGAAAAGTTGCCAGTCATCAAACAGGAAAGAGGACGAATGCCTCGTTACAGTACCGGGTAGTCCCTGTTCGGGCGCCAGTGTGGCCCAGCAGCCGCCACAAAGCTGCTGAGCACCACACGAAGAATGTTGAATGAATGAATGAATGAATTTTATTTTGTTGTAGAGGATATATAGGGTGTGGCAAAAGAGACCAGGGTTCAGTCCGAAAAGGTATTTATATATTAATATGATAAATTACAGTCACTGACAGAAAGTAAAGAATGGTAGAAAAGGTATGTACTATCGGAGAGCAGGACATGAAGTAAGAAAAGACAAAATCGAAACGTAAGAAATCTATTGATTTTAAAATGAAAGATAAACTGCCAGCAAGAAAGGTTGCCAGTCATCAAACAGGAAAGAGGAGGAATGCCTCGTTACAAGCTGATGGCGAAAATAAACGTAAAATAAGTAGGTAGCTTAGTAGTTCCGATTTCCCGAAACCGCCAGTGCATTACTATAATGATAAATGATGGAAGAAGCGACCATGACGTTCGTGACATGCGTCAAAAGATAAGCAGTGTGACCCAGAAAATGTGCTTTTTTTGGGATGGCAAATGATTTTTACGGGAATTATCAGGAATCCGTAAAACTAACGTAAAATTAACCCGTGGAAGCATCATTGGTTTATGTATGCTTCATAATTTCATTGGTTTAATTTAAGGTGTAGAGTAATAAGAGAAATATTACTTTTACTTGCTTGTGTCCAAATAAAAAATAGAATATCAATAAAATAAAAACTTAAAAAGTATGAACCACTTTTGAAATCCTAAATCGAATCGCAAAAAACTTCAGTTCTTTTAATTTCAAATTAAATAACTATTTAGAATAAGCTAGCTACTCATGTGGCTTAGATAAATAAATGGAGGATTTGTCATCGTGGTGAAAGGATTAGAGCCAGTCAGCGTGAGAACTTGCTGACTGCCCAGGGTGCGCCGGACGTACGGATTTTTCTGTAAATTGGGGAGGCTCCTTTCATGCACCCAGATAAATAAATAGAAATGCTTTTTCTGATTTCTCACGATATTATCGTCCAATTCTCAGCTATATCACAGAAATAATATAATACTGAATTATATCAATATAAAACAAAAGAGTTTCAGTTTCTTCAACAATTGTTAAAAGTCAAATAGAAATCCTTATGTTGGGTAAATTTAGAGACCAAAAACAATTTTCTTCACGAGAGACCCAAGACAATGTTTCCATAAAATTTCCTCTCCCATTTTATATCCTCTAAGCTACTGCTCACTTGCATCATGGAGGTCTGTATGCTCGTAATATTCCAGTACATTGTTGAACCGGAAATCCATATTTCAAAATATCCGAGCTCAGAAAATAGCTTGTTGTTTATTTTGTGCCTAGGGGCTTTTGAGATGTTTTTTTTACAGAGTGAAGATAAAAATGGCGGAGATATTATGCATAAATCATAAACCGTAAGGTACATTTAGATATTAAGAGTAGCTGTAGGTATCTATCTGGTTCTTCTTATATTATCACTGTGTTTTATTTCGTAAGTTGTGCACGTTTTATCCGCGTCTATTGTTATCTTACTTTTCTCTTCCGTAGGTCTGCTGGAAGATATTTCTTTAGAAATAAGTAGTCCTGTTGTGTTAGTGAACTCACCCAAAAAAAATGTAATGACGGATCTAAGTGATGTAATAACATCCTATGGAAATAAATTATTTTGACTTTGACTTGACTTTGACTTTGACTTCGTTTTTCTTTTGTGTTAATGTCATTTTCTTGTTTCAGCGTACAATAAATAGTTAAAAAAAACCTATTTGCCTACAGTCTCTAGGTGAATAAGTCAGGGACCAACCTGTTAGATTGGCTACTAATACTGACATTGTTGTTTTAACTCACCATACGTCCACACCGAGGGGCTAGACCTTACTAAGAATTATGGTGATCGGGCTAATTGACAATGGTTTTGATTCGGCATACGCCCAACTAAACTAAACTAAAATTAGTCCTGTCACTTTCTAAATGAAAAAGGACCGAAGATCATCAGTTTTGTTTTTGTCTTTGACTTCGTCGTCGTCATGGTGTTAGGTAGGCACTAAAACAAGACAAAATTTGACAGTTAGTCGTGAAATCATAGACAAAAGCAAAACCAATGATCTTCGGTCCCTTTTCAATTAAAAATTATAGAAAATGACAGGACTAATTTTAGTTTAGTTTAGTTGGGCGTATGCCGAATCGACACCAATTTTATTTTTTTTAACAGACCTAATCGCTCATCAATGTGGTGATATAGCGGGCGCGGACTAGAAAGTTTTTACCGACCATGCTAGACCAACACAGATTAGTCGATTTCAGACACAGCCATTGAATTTATTTGCAAGCCTGTGCAGGTTTCCTAACATTTTTTTTCCTCGCATCATCAGATACACGTACATATTATGAATTCATTAATTCGAAATCACATTGATACATGGTAAGGCTCAAACCTTGGCCGTGTGGCGACGGCAGAGTAGAATACATTTGTCACCAACCCCTACTCTTCCCGTGGGTGTCGTAAGAGGCGACTTAGGGACTACACATTGAACAGGGAACGGGCAGCAGCGCTCTCTGATACAGTAACCTTTTAATCTGCGATCTCCAACCCGCCTGCCAAGCGTGGAGATTATGGTAAAACCCTCCACTTAAGTGGAGGAGGCTCATAGCCCAGCAGTGGACTGTAACGGGCCGTTGATTTGATTTGAAGGCTCAAGGGTGAAGTTGGAGTGGGCTGGTCATGTCGCCCGAAAGCAAGGCTCGTGGTGTAAGGCGGTAGTGGAGTGGAGACCGTGGGGCGAGAAACGCCCACGAGGGAGACCACAGATGCGTTGGTACGACGACTACAAAAGACTGGCGGGTACAAATTGGTTGGAAACTGCGCAGGACCAGGATAGATGGCATAACCTGAAGGAGGCCTACACCTTAGCGGTTGAAAATGGCTGAAAAAGAAGAAGAAAGCTCAAACTGGCACTTCCCAAACAGCAGGCAGTGGCCCTAGCCACACTGCCGACGCTAGTACTGACTACGTTATCCAACTCACTAATAAAGAAATAGATTTTCAAACACCGCGAAAGACAACGTTCGTGCTTACGAGAATAACCTACGTTCACACTATGCAAGTTTTCAAGCGGATTTTACAAATGTTTGAAAAAAATTGTTTTCGCCACGAGTTACTTCTAACTCCGACTCACTTAAATTTAAACCTTTAGTTTTAGATAGCGCTCTCTCTACCTTTGTAATAAGGATGTTTTTTGCTTACCTGCTGTTTGAACAAAGTTGAATTTTGTGAAGTTTTCAGTGTAATGTAGAAACGTTAATGTTATTGCTTAGGTTAATTTTTTTCGTTTTATCTTTTCGAATAGAGGCTTCTATGCAAAAGTTAGACCAAAAGCTCGCGGGTTTTGTTATGTAAAATTTAATAGAATGTTGGTGTCGAGGTCATCTTATTGAGACTTTTTTTAACCAAGGAATAATTGAAACCTTTTTTTTGAAACCGGACACGTAATGAGAAGGCCCGAAAACCACATGACCCGGGAAGTTCTAACCATTCAGTCAGGACCGAGACGCCGCGGTAGACCCCGACTCACATGGCTATCAGTTGTAAATAGTGACCTCAAAGCCCTAAATTTAGATTCTACGACGACCCAGAACAGAGCAAGCTGGCGAAAAGCGATTAGGAAAGCCGACCCCAACTGAACATGGGATAAGGCTGGAGGAAGAAGAATAATTGAAACCTTTTTATGATAGGACAGCGTGTTTTGTTTCTTTTTTTTATATTAGATCATAGTGTAGCACTATTCTGGTGCTTCTTTGTTATCATATAAAAGATGTACAGTACCCGGCACATGCAGTTAGACACTCGCATTACGAAAACAGACTCTACTGCTGCGAAAAAAGGTGTTTTAAGAGTCGAAGTTTTTTTTTAGATAGACTTGTTCTCTCTTTCTACCAAAGTGGTAATATAGAAGGAGTTCCAGGGCGTGGACTTAAAAGTGAGAATGTCACGCCGCATGTACTGTACAAACTTTTTCAGGTATTGATACAACTTACAGAATAGACGCCGTGTGGGGACGGCAGAGTAGAATACATTTGTCACCAACCCCTACTCTTCCCGTGGGTGTCGTAAGAGGCGACTTAGGGTGAATTAGGGACTACACATTGAACAAGGAACGGGCAACAGCGCTCTCTGATACAGTAACCTTTTAATCTGCGATCTCCAACCCGCCTGCCAAGCGTGGAGATTATGTCCAGCAGTGAGCCGTTGATGTTGATGACATAATAGATAACTATATACTTATACTCGTATGGATAAACAGCATCCAAACACAAGGCAAATACAAGTGCTCATCACACGAATGTTTCCTCTGGGCGGGATTCAAAACCGCGACCCTGTGCTTCGTAGGCAGGCGTATTACAAACTAGGCACGAGGCTATCAGTGTGAAGACATATTTTGTGAAATAGAATACCGTTTTTTTTACTGATTGACAAAGGCCTCTTTTATATTTGGCTGTTATCATCCCGCTGTCCATATCCTTGTTTAATAATCATATAATAACCACTAAACTCCATTTTCCATCCATTCATCATCAACAACACGTATACGTCCCCACCGAGGGACTCGAGCCTACCCTGATTTTAGAGTAATTAGGCCTTAGTCAACTACGCTGGCCCAGTGCGGGTTGGTCGAATTCACACACCACCTTTGAATTTCTTCGTAGGAGTGTGCGTAGTAAGAGCGTCAAACGCACATATGAATTCGAAATTCGAAAACACATTGGTACGTGGTGGGAATCGAATCCGCGTCTCCCGGACGGAGGCAGCGGTCCTAGCCACTAGACCACCGACGCACAGAGATGGATCGGCGGAAAAAAGTCCTTTTTTCAGAGTTCAACTTTAGGCAGATTTTGTATCATTAATAAATACTACAGTCTTCAACAAACAATGCTATATAAATTTTTTTTATTTTTATTATTGTGTTATTGGTTAAATTAAAGGCTAAAGTCAGACTTTAAAGAAACGTTATTTATTTCTTGAAAAATATGACTTTTTTTGCTTAGTTACACTAGATAACCAGTGTATTTAAAAAAAATATAAAAATTACTGGTAATACTACATACATTAGAGCATCTAAAACTAAATTTATAATTTGAGGAAAGTACTTAGTATTAATGTAGTATCGTTAGAGAACAAAGCATTTTTTTTTTACATAATTTCTTATTTCAATCGACCATATCTAGCTTGCGGCGCTTTCCGGCGGTGTCTTATGTAGTTTACGTGATAGGTACATTCCTATAGATAATTAACAAATCACTTCCAGCTGCTAATATCTGCTAACCTTGTTTTTGTAGTCCTATTAGTAAATGAGCTTCATATTGCCTACATTAAGAATTAATTTTTTTAATGAGGGTAAATTACCTAAAAAAAATAGTAATGGCTATAAAAGGGATAAACTTTTGTTTTATTTTTCATTACTTGTTCATAACCGGTACAGTGATAACAAATTTTACACTAAAATGGCGAATTTTACTATTTCTAACGACAAATTAGCCGAAATTGCTATCGCAAGCGGTCGCGATGTCAATAAGTGCGTTGAAGTTATTAAAAGCAATCATACTGATTTATCGGAGATCATGTTAGTGAAAATAAGTGAACATTTGATCAAAACCTTTTTTCCCAAATTTACAAAAAAGTGGAATGAAGCAGCTCGGAATAAGAAGTTCTTTTTTGCTAAAAATGAAAAATGGCTGTCAGTAAAGTTTACGGTTCTTAATGAAGATATTGCAGCAGGATCATCAAAACGATCTCACAGTGGAAGACCAGAAAAACCTATCGATGAATGTTGTGACCGAGCCAAAAGGTATAAAGTTAAAAAGCTATGCGAAACTGTCCAACCTGAATTAATTGCTGCAGCAGCTAAGAGAATAAGCGATCAATCAACAAGATGTGAAGCATTTAGTGCGGAGAAAGCGTGGGCATTAATGTTAGATGCATCATTAACAAGGCATCAATATGAAATTCTTAGAAAAGCTGCAAAGGAAATTGGATGTGATATTTTTCCAGCTTATCATAATGTCTTAAATGCAAAGAAAGATTGCTATCCTCCTCATATAGATGCAACAGAAAGCTACGCTTACGTAGGTCTTCAAGAATTATTAGATCATACTGTAAAGAGGATATATAAAACAAAAACTGACGATGAATTGGCAAGTATGAGTGAGGAAGTAACACTTTTATCAAAATGGGGTTGCGATGGCTCATCGGGCCACACTGAATACAAACAGTCATTTGTCGAAGATGGTGCTACAGATACCAACATATTTCTAACAACATTAGTTCCGCTCCGTCTTAACAACAAAATAAATAATTCTTTGGTGTATTGGAAAAATGAAACTCCTTCTTCAACCAGGTATTGCAGACCAGTACAGTTTCAGTTCATGAAAGAAACAACGGATGTCAGTAAAAACGAGATCTCAAGAATGGAAAGTGAAATAGCTAATCTAAATCAAACAACGATTTCCATGAACAACAGGATTTTTAGAGTGACTCATGAACTTCATTTAACCATGATCGATGGTAAAATTGCACAAACAATCACAGATACTTCTTCTAATGCAGTGTGCTATATATGCAAGGCGAAGCCGACTGAAATGAATAAGCTGGAACATTTAAAAACAAAAGAAGTAAATACGGACGCTTTTAAAGTAGGCCTTAGTCCGTTACATGCAAGACTGAAATTTATGGAATGTATTTTGCATATTGCCTATAATAAATCGTTTAAAAGCTGGAGAACCAATGCCAACACGCTGCCACTTAAAGAAGAGGAGAAGAAAAAAATACAAGACGAGCTTTTCAAAAGATTGGGAATTAAGGTGGACTTCGTTAAGCAAGGAATGGGCTCGTCGAATGATGGAAACACGTCAAGGAGGTTTTTTGATAATGTGGATATAGTGGCGGAAATTACAGGAGTCGATGAAAGGTTGATTCATCGATTTTCTATAATATTGCAGACAATCAACTCCGGGGCTTCAGTTGACTCAGAAAAGTTCGGGAAGTATTGTGAAGAGACTACAAGACTGTATGTTGGGTTATATGACTGGTACTATATGCCAAATACAGTGCATAAGGTTCTAATGCACGGCAGTCATATAATTTCAGCTGCTGCATTGCCAGTGGGAATGTTATCTGAGGAAGCCCAAGAGGCGCGCAACAAGGACTACCGTCGATACAGATTAAACCATTCTCGAAAATGCTCACGTGAATTGACGAACGAAGATGTTTTTCACATGCTTTTGGCTTCTTCAGATCCGTACACAAATAGTTTAAGGGCTATGCGTAGCCCAAAGCATTTGCCCTTGCATGAAGATGTAAAAGCTTTGCTGCATGGAGGAAATGAAGAATGATCCTCAAACTTAATTTAATGATTTTTATTCCTGTTCATTACTGTGTATGTATTTGTATGCTTTCTTTGTATATATATATTCATTATTGTATATGTCTTAAAAAATGCACAAAAATTAATGATTTAATTTATTTTGTTATTTATTTTTTAGTTTTCTTTCATTTACTGCTTTTCTGATTTTTACGATACTATAATATAACTAAAACATTATGAA
The DNA here is from genome assembly GCA_951230895.1 of Carpatolechia fugitivella. Taxonomy (NCBI): domain Eukaryota; kingdom Metazoa; phylum Arthropoda; class Insecta; order Lepidoptera; family Gelechiidae; genus Carpatolechia; species Carpatolechia fugitivella. The sequence continues at coordinate 1,985,179 of OX579652.1, read as the reverse complement.
AAATATGCTTTCTTATTATTTTATGAACTAATATCCAACATTTATAACATTCCCTTTCTATAAAACAATTATTTCCGCCGCGCCATACAACGTCCACCACTGTGCGACGTCCTACCGGCTGTTCTCATCCCGTTGTAAATATCCTTGTTTATTAATCATATTATAGCCACTAAACTCAATTTTCCATCCATTAAAAAGCCTAAATACTCAAAGGCAAGCCTTTTAGGCCATTATTTCTCTACACAAAGCTCGCCCGTGTAAAAATTTAACTTTCTCAATGTTTTTTGAGTAACATTATTCAATGTATGCGGAAAAGAACGCGTTTTGCGAAGCCATTTGGAATTCGTGCGCCATATTTTTGGTCGTTAAGGATTCTTTCTTCGGTGAAGAAGTTGGAATGTGTATAAAATTAAGTATTACAGGTTTATTTCCGTTGAAAACCATGATAGTTATTAAATTGTTTTTCCGATGGAATTAAAGCTATATTAATAATTTAATATACTATTCCAAATTCCACGTTCATTATTGGTGTAAATTGTGTTAGTTTGCTGTGTATGTTTAAATATGCATTTTACACGGCATGAAATCAACCGTAGCGCTTTTACAAATAAAATCAAATCGGGCAATACTTTAAATACTAACAATTTTAAAGCGAAAATAGATATTTTCTTAACAGGCGTAATCTGTAACAAAAATAATTTATACTTTTATACTTTCATTCCGGTTTCTATCTTTTATTGTTAAAAAACATCCAAATCTTTGTCGTTTGTAAATAAAGTACCTATACAACGTGTTAGAAAAATTAAGCAAAACCTCTCGGGTGGTGTTATTTATGATTTAGGTAGAAGGGATCCGGGCAAATTATGTCCCAATGACCCCTGCGACCCGAGGTGGATCTATTGTAGTCAGCCCTTTCCTCTAGACCAACAGTTTTGAAGAACCTGACGGTCGATAAAGGGCTTAAAGCCTGGGCTTCCTTCGGGTGGTGGAAAGTTGTTCATGAAACTGAACACCACTTTTCGAAATTTCCACAACTTTTCAAAATTCGCCGAAAATATATTAGCTTGTAAGTGTTTGTTTGTCGTAGATCTTTTGTATGTGAAGTACCTAGAATCTTAAATTAATTAATTATATGGAGGCATTGTGACTAATTTATACGTTTTAGTTTTGTAAAAGTCATGTCCAGCTGAAAACAATACTCTTTTTGGGACCTATTCTAGCCCTACTTCAGTCGGGTAACCTAACTGTCGCCCAGCAGCCGCCACACGCTGCTGCACCACACGAAGAGTGTTGTAGGAGATTGGTATATGTGGCAATATCCAGGGCACAGTCCGAAGAAAAGGTATTTAGAGTAAATAAATTTTTCCCATACAATAATAATTTCTTCTTTATTAGTCCACGACTAAACCTTGGAACCAAACACTAGCTTCATTTTAAAACTAACTTGGATAAGCTTAAGATTTTACTGTCCGACATCAGAACATGAAGTGTCAAGAATTTAGCAGAAAAAAGACAAAATCGAAACGTAAGAAATCTAAATTTGAAAATGAATTTAAAATGAAAGATAAAACTGCCAGCAAGAAAGGTTGCCAGTCATAATACAGGAAAGAGGACGAATGCCTCGTTACAGCACAATACACCTGTGAAACCTAACAACTGAGGGCCTGTGTGCTCGAGCCAAGTCTGCGATGATTGCGCTCAGAACTCCAAGTTACTTGCTCCAAACTTAGACCAAGTCGAAGTTCAAACGCCGCCCGGGATGGGGTCAAAAGTACTTCAAGTTAGTTGGGTAATTCAGGTGCTTTTTCTTGCGGAGATTTTGAAGACATCGGCTAAAGTTTTGATATTTTTACACGCGATCGAATGTGGTGTATGCGAGTAGGTTTAGCTATGGTTTAGTTGTCTACGATGGATTGATCTACTTCAAACACAATGTTCTCTCTGCTTTGGGCCATCTCTTGCCATTTGTGGTAAAGGACGTCTAGTTCGTCACATTATCTCCTCCGTGGGCGCCTCGACGTCTTCTGGTGTTGACGGGGGCCCAATCGATAGTCCCAAAGATCGGACGGCATTCTGCATTACGTTGAATAAACGAAGATTATATTTAGTGCGCATTGATCTTTTTGGCGCCGAGTGGTGACGGCAGAGTAGAATACATTTGTCACCAACCCCTACTCTTCCCGTGGGTGTCGTAAGAGGCGACTTAGGGACTACACATTGAACAAGGAACGGGCAGCAGCGCTTTCTGATACAGTAACCTTTTAATCTGCGATCTCCAACCCACCTGCCAAGCGTGAAGATTATGGCAAAACCCTCCACTTAAAGTAGGATTTTTAATTGAACGGAGTAATTTGACATTAGACAGAAAAATAATGTTGCCAGCTCCATAATCTTAGTGATGTTTTCAGTTCAATTCTAACTCAAGTGAGTTGAATCATTCACACTATTAAATATAAAAAAATGCTTGTTACCCCAGCCTATAAACATAGACTTCGTCTACATATCATGCAGTTCGCAATAGTTGGAATCCATCAGAATTGGTGAGTTGGTTTTAGTATTACTGGTAACAACAGTCAGGCTTTTTATGTAGGTAGGTAATAAAAGTAATTAGTGTTTTTTTTTATATTTCTAAGAGATAACTTGCAGCTGCGACACAAACGAATGACTCATCCATACAACTAATTTCCTATTGGATGACGGGAGAAGCGTCTATTTTTTTATTATTATTACTTTCCTATTGTTCGTCATTCGGCTTCTTACCTCCGGTCTGAGTGTTCGAATGTTTCTCTTGCCTTTGCATTTCATCGTTGAACTTTTCGTTAAGTTTTTCGTTAAGTTTTTCGTTAAGTTTTTTGTTAAGTTTTTGGTGAAGTTTTGTTTTGTTTTTGTTATTTCGTTGTTGTTTATAAAACTGTTATGGATCCTGGCCCAGGGACCTCAAGTAATGACAATTTCATGTCTCCGAGAAAAAAGAGACCAAAGCGTGCTTTAAGTATGACTGAAAAAGTCATGGTGCGCAATGCTTATAAGTACGTAGTCCAAGAGCAATCTTCTCTGTTGGAATCTCCAAATATTCAAAACTGTGCAATTAAAACTGCTGAAATACTGGGAATCACTGCAAGCACTGTATTCAAGATTCTTAAAGAATATAAAGAAAACAAAGAATTTAAAGCACCTGAAAAATCTGGACCGAAGAAAACATTCAAAGATAAGACTTCTATCTATCTATCTATTTAGCTTAAGCATACTTACTTTGACATAGACTTAGTTTTACATAATACAAATAAAAAAATGTTTTATCTCCACACCACAAAACTAAGTATGTACATTCAGCACAGGAGATACAATTTTTGTGGAGGGCTGTTGCCTAAACTAAGTTTAAACCTGTGTTATAGGACATTAGTCCTTCCCCCAGGAGTCCACATTACTTAGTGACCATATCACCAGGGAGCCGTTTCATGAAGCTACAAGTTACAAATTACAAGTACAATTTGATGTACATTGCGTAGACAATGAGGTAAAACGCTTCCAGTTTTGGCGAATTGGCTACGCAATGAATATCAAATTGTAACTTGTTACTAGTAAATTGTTGCTTCGTGAAACGTGGCCCAGATGAGTGATTGAATCATATCTTTTTAGCACAACACTATATTTTTTTCTCAAAAAAGCGGCAACCCACCATATGTCAGATTACTCCGTTCAATTAAAAATCCTACTTTAAGTGGAGGAGGCTCATAGTCCAGCAGTGGACTGTAACGGACCGTTGATTTAATTTGATTTGATCTTTTTGGCGGTTACTTAAGTTAGCAGTCTGCTCTTCCAATACGTTCGGACGTTGCTGTTCTAATTTACTCCACTGCCAACAAGTTCGTACTATAATCGGATTTTGAACAAATATTAGCATTATACTCTGTCGTATTGGGATTGAAACTGGAACCTTTCCTTCAAAATAGTTTGAACAAATTCCATATCTAATTTGAAAAAAGAAACTCAGCATCTCAAATTAGGTATGAGGCTAAATACTCGTATAAACACATGTATTTTATTAATTAGCTTTCGTATATCCGGTGGATGTCCCGTTGTTCTCCTCTACAGGCCGCATTTCTTGACCGATTCTCGTGAAATTTTGTGAGCAGGTTCGATAATTATATAGATTGTTTTGTAGATTCAGTTTTACGTTTTTTTTTAATAAATAAATATGTGGGGACATCTCACACACGGCCATTTGATCCTAAACTAAGCAAAGCTACGAGACAGCTGATATACATTACTTAAATAGATAAATACATACATACCTATATATAGATAAACAACATCCAGACACAAGGCAAACACAAGTGCTCATCACACGAATGTTTGCCTTGGGCGGGATTCGAACCCGCGACCCTGTGCTTCGTAGGCAGGCGTACTACCAACTTGGCTACGGGGGTCGTCAAAAATGCCGGGGGTTAAAAACGTAAAAAAAAAATATTTCAACACATTTCGAAAAAAAAAATACTTGCGAGGTCTACAGCTCATATAGCCACTAGTCCAAAAAACGTAAACTTTCAACATACACGCGAAAATACTAAACAATTACATTTTTCACCTACAACATTCAGAGAACGATTCCTCCCCCGAGTGCTGTAAAACTGGTAATAAAATTGTTCAATAATACCTCCTACCTCCTCAAACTTTTGTTACAATACCTACACATTTGTTAGTACTGTAAAATTTCATTCGTTTAAATCCTCAGTATATTTAGTTATTGAAACTAAAAACTTTCCCCAAGGAACCTACATCAACGGCCCGTTACAGTCCACTGCTGGACTATGAGCCTCCTCCACTTAAGTGGAGGGTTTTGCCATAATCTCCACGCTTGGCAGGCGGGTTGGAGATCGCAGATAAAAAGGTCACTGTATCAGAGAGCCCTGCTGCCCGTTCCCTGTTCAATGTGTAGTCCCTAAGTCGCCTCTTACGACACCCACGAGAAGAGTAGGGGTTGGTGACAAATGTACTCTACTCTGCCGTCACCACACGGCTAAAGAACCTACTAGCAAAAAAAAAATTGTTCCTTTCGGACGACAAAAAAGAGCTCGTCATTATATAGGAAACGCATTTTCCTTCATCTTACATCTTTACATTTCTTGAGGAAAGTTATTCAGTTTTATGGAATTCACTCGAACGGAATGTATTGTCCAATTAAGTTCTATCACATTTTATGTCGGTAACCTTCGCGTTCATATTTCAGAACTCATATTTACGTTGTTTCAAAACTGAAATTCCCTGAAAGTTAAATCCCTGTATTATAGAAGAGAAGCAAACACTCATTTAATTACACAGAAATAATTCCAGGGAAATGTTATATCAAATTAAAGATAATAACATATTCAATCCGCTCTACCTGAAAATTGGGGTAAAATCAAATTACAAGGCTTGTATAGGCAATAATCTGAGCAAAGAACTGAAATTTGAGCATTTTGCGTGTTCGTTTATACGCGGTGAGGCCGTAAATTAGTTCGAAACGAGCGAACTAAGTTATTAATATAAACGCCCCGACTACATAACCGTTGTTATAAAAGTTATTTACCTACTAGTTGCTGTGTATTTGGAAATACTTGTATTAATTTTTTGCGGTGACGACGATCACAACAACGTTAAAACCCCATTTATACTTGTACTAGTACATTGGCAGGTTAACTTCCGTCAACTGAACTCGACAAGTAATAAGTGGCCGTCAAAAAAGATCGAGCTTCTATTTTTTTCTCCTACTTATGTGGCTAGATTTAGAGACGGCAGTTGGAGTAAGTTCCTAACAGAATGGTGGCCAAAGCAGGGGAGAAGATGACCCAGTCGACCTGCAACTAGGTGGGTCGATGATAATTATAAATATAATTATTTCTCATACAAATTTTAACTTTAAATATACTCATTAGTTGAAATTAAGACGCTTTGGTGGATGTGCAAGGTTATAAAGGAAGAAATCGCTATGAATATTAACATCACTGAGTCCAGAAGAAGAGGAACATGATGATGAGGTGGAAGGATCTCGTTGCTAAAGATATGCAGTCGTGCAACGTCTCTGAAGATGACATGAAAGAGAAGTGGAAAGGAAAGACGGGAAAAGCAGACTTCATTTGTCAGCTATCCATTTACTACTACTCAAAGTGCTGTCAGCGCGAATCGGAACGCGGCCCGTGTCGGCTAAGTAACTATGTGTCTTGTAATTTCTTTACTGTTTTAAAATATAAAACCTCGTAGACAAGCACTCAGGACTTTCATTGAAGAGCTAGGACACCTACAACCCCACGGCGGAAGGAATCCGCCACAGTGATAAAATCTGCGAAGAAATTCAAAAGTTGTGTGTGAAGTCGACCAACCCACACTGGGCCATCGTGGTCGACTAAGGCCTAATCACCCTAATTCAGGGTAGGCTTGAGCACCTCGGTGGGGATGTATATGAGCTGTTGATGATGATACTAAAGCCTCGAGCACATTAACAGTTCATTTACGTCCCCACAGAGAGGGTCGAGTCTAATCAAGCAGTATAGACTATAGATAGATTTAATATTTGTACAGATTCGTCTGTTACAAGTTACAAATTCAAATAGACTCGTCTAGTCATCCACGCTGGCGCAGGTCGGTCGACTTCACACACACGACTTTGAATTTCTTCGCGAAGATGTTTTCCTTCACCGTAAGAACGTTGATTACAATAGGGGATCGGATTTTTAAAATATAGATTAGTAGCAGACGATTCGCGAAGAATAAACAGAATCGGTTGAAAAACGAATTTACAGTGATTTTTTAAAGTTTCAATATCTCTTTCAAAAACTATTTTTTGTATGGAGATTATATCATTTCTGTATAGTGTACTATTGCAATATATATATATATATATATGGCGTTACTAACAAATGACGTCACAAGTGGGTATGTGCCTCTCTGTCTAATCTTGAATTTCAAACCTTTATAACTCGGTCAATTTTAAAGATAGAGCAAAAATTCCTTAAGTGTTCGATAGCAGAAACTTAGAAGTTTGGATTTATAAAATAAAATAAAAGTAGACCGATCCCCTATTCAAGTTGTCTTTGAGCAATGCTGACAAATATAGGGATAAAAGTTGGAACTGATGAGTGTTCTAAATATGAGCAATAGGAAACCAAAGAAAATCTTTTAGTAAAATGGCACCATTAAATTCGAGATGTTTATACCTAGGCTATTTAAATTAATGTGAAGAAATAATTCTACTTGTATCCAAGTCGACTTCAGCTAGCAGTCTTTTGTAGGGTAGGTAAGGTTTACTTCATAACCCGATTATGCTAATTGGCTGAGACCTTGATGTAGACATAGGAATTTGATAGTTCGGCTTTAATAGAACGGTAATATAATACTATTATTAAAATTAATTTTAAAATAAAAAATAGGCTGGAACCTATCCAGTGTAGGCAATGAGTTTTCAAGCTGTTTTGGCTTAATGACCACTAAGTACATTGTGTGGGTAAGTCCACGACAGATTGCACAAATCTTGGTGTCAGAGTTACTGAAACGTCAATGTTTTTAAAATGGCCATTACTACCCATTACTTGCCTTTATTAGCCATTACTTGTGTAGAAAATTGTCGTGCCTTCCAAAGCACGGGTCATCTTGCTTTTCAGACAATCAGGTCTGGATTTCGACGCCCATTACGGAGGTTCTGGGTTCGATTCCCGGTGGGGACAATGTCAAGCAAAAATCTCCTAGTGAGACTTTCCCCAGTTTGGCAAGACATTGCAGGCTGAATCACCTGATTGACTGAAAAGAAAGATGATTCCGTGCTTCGGAAGGCACGTTAAGCCGTTGGTCCCGGCTACTATCTAGTCGTTACATGAGCCAAGTCAGTGGCCTTTGGCGGCTCTATAACACTGACACCAGGGTTTGTGAGGTCGGTTGTCGACCTTACAACCCACATGATGATGATGATGATGACAGACTCACCAAGTGGTTTTTGGGGAAACCCACTGTGATTCGAACTGAACGCTCTAAAACTCGGCCAGTAGTTAATAATTAAGAGCCTATCATAGGGCATTAATCCAGGTTAGACCTGGAGTTGGTAGGGTTCCTAGAAGTGGAAGCCAGCACCTGCAGTTATCACGCGAGGGCCACATCATTATCCTGACCGATCGATTGATTCGTAACAAAACTATTACAGGTTCTTCATTGAATTCTGTAATACCCTTAGTGGTCATTGCATTGGTTATCATTTCATACATGAGACATGTCAGAGACCACGCTCCAAACTGTGACACCAGGGACTGTAGTCGGTTGTTGATTTTACAACCCACACTATGGAGAAGAAGACTGCTGCCAAATGTGTTTTTTGATTATTTTCTATACAGATAAGATGTTCGGTATAACTAAGTTTTTTAATGTACTTTCCAGTAATGTTAGAACGTCTTCGATTTGTGGATATAGTACGTAGTGGTGCTCGCGACACCGACTACGTCACGACGCGTATTGCTTGTGTTAGCAATAATATAGTATTTAAGCAATTACATAAGTTAGCATAGCTCTGTACTCTGTACTTAGTCGTACATTATACGTTCTACCATCAACTTGTGTATTTCTCTCTAATAACTCCTGGGCACCCACTCTGCAAATATTGCATGTACCTATAGTGATATAACTTTAAAACAGCCACGTTGTTATGTTTTTATAATTATTTTACTATAATTTTAATTGCTTTTTTTAGAGAAAGAAAAACAGTCTCGTTTGGCAACCATGGTTGCCAAGGACATAAAAAAAAAACAGTTTTCTTTTCCTGAAACCACTTCAACATCATCAACATCAACGGTCCGTTACAGTCCACTGCTGGACTATGAGCCTCCTCCATTTCAGTGGAGGGTTTTGCCATAATCTCCATGCTTGGCAGGCGGGTTGGAGATCGCAAATTAAAAGGTTACTGTATCAGAGAGCGCTGCTGCCCGTTCCCTGTTCAATGTGTAGTCCCTAAGTAAACCACTTATTACCAAGAAATACAAGTTTACATACTCGTGATATTAGTACCTACTCGTATTACGTGGAAAACCTTGAAGTTTTCGAGCAAAACAAAACCCTTCCAATTAATTTGGGAAGACTTACTCCTCACCTTCGAACCTCCTTAACTCCCAAATTATTTTCCATGGAAAGTTTTGCTCACCCAAATTTGACGGAACACAAATTTCGAATATTATGAGCGATGAGTTAGAAATTGTTTCCTGTTTACTTTGAGAAGTGTCGAACTGATAACTCATGGAGTATGATGGAGGTTCAAAGTCAAATATGTTTTAGGCGCCTCAAACATGCGATGTGTCTATTTGCACACAAAATTAAATACAGGGTTTAAAGGTCAATCAGAAATCAGAAAAAAAAAATATTCGAATTGAGATTTAAATTAATATTTTTTTAGCGAATACCAAGGGCGAAGAAAAGCTTGTTCATGGTTGGATTTAAAGCTATGTTAATCTAATGGAGAGTAAAACGTAGTGTGGGACGCCCCCCTGCCAGGTGGACTGATGACCTGAGGAAGGTCGCTGGTGGAGGCTGGATGAGGAAAGCGGGTGATCATGCGCTTTGGCGTGCCCTTGAGGAAGCCTACGTCCAGTAGTGGACTGCAATAGGTTGATTGATTGATTGATTGAAGGAGAGTATTTTAATCTAACTGAAGCGCGTATTACTACAGCACGCCGTAAAGTCGAAGTCAAAAAAATATTTTTTATAAGCTGTTACATCACTTAGTATATTTAGTCGCACTCGTCTAAGAGAAGACGCTTTGAATAAAAACCACCAACGGTCACCTATCCCGGACTTGATCAGGTTGGATTGCTTAACATTAATAATCGCATTGAAGACCTAATCGACTGGACGTTACGATAGTTGAACTTCACGCACTGAGAGAAATACGATTTCACAATTTGAACAAATGCAAATCAAACCAAATTATGATGATTGCATAATTTTTTTCTGAGTCTTATAAAACTTTACAAAACGCATGTTGCACGCAAATAATGAAAATCCTAAACGCCCTAGTCAGTCTTTCAGCTAAAAATATTACCTCCATCCAAAATTAACCACAAATTGCTTGCATTTATTGCAATCACATACATAAATTAATTAAAACAATAACACGACCATTTCCACGTTACACAACACATCAACTTTAATACCATTTGATAAAGTTCAATTTCATTCGCCTGTATTCTAAACTTCGGTTGCTAGGGTTGTGGCTTGGGCGATAAACAGACCAGTGTATTTAGGAACTTGGTCGCGAATAAAATAAATCAAATGAAGGGTTAAGATACGTTGGTCATATGTGACCCAGCCGTGACCCCCAAAATAGGTATTTTGCGTGTTAAAATTAATAGTTTTTTGTTCTAAACCTGCCCCTAGGGGACTTGTACTATTATGAGGACTTAATAAGCTTCAATTTTAAAAATGTAACCCGATAGCGTTTTGTACGGCAATCGTGGAAGTCTGTGTCTGCTACAATATTACAATTCACAGAGAACGTCGTCGGTAGTGTATTAGCTAGGGCCGCTGCCTCCTGTCCGGGAGACGCGGGCTCGATCCCCACCACGTACCAATGTGTTTTCGAATTTTGAATTCATATGTACCTTTATTCGACACTCTTACGGTGAAGGAAAACATCGTGATGAAACCTGCACACTCCTGCGAAGTAATTAAAAGGTTGTGTGTGAAGTTGACCAATCCGCACTGGGCCTGCGTAGGTTGACTATGGCCTAATCGCTCTGCTCTAGGGTAGGCTCGAGCCCCTTAGTGGGGACGGGGCAGTTGATGATATTACAACTTTGATATAATTACTTAAAACATGTGTCTGGATCGAAGCAAGGGGGAAGAAGTGGTCTCTGTCTACCCTTCTAGGAATTTAGCGTGACTTTATATAAGTGTGATATTAAAAATATAAAATAAAGTCTAACTTCACGTAATAATTAAAACGTACAGCTAAACATACCATTTGTTAAACTAAATATATGTTACGATTTTCTATACAAGATAATCAGATGATCGCATCAAAAGGTCAAAATCTTCATCATCATCATCAACGGCCCGTCAAAATCTTCATCTTAAGTATATTTTGACTCTTTTAGCTAGAACTTTATCTTTAGCGTCCTCTAAATCGCGTTTCTGTCTTATTTCAAACAAATTTCAAAATCTACCCTCTTTTTTGCTTTGTCGGTCAGAATTATTCGACCAATCGCGTGTTGGGCTAAATTAGAAAAGTAAGTCCGGTAACAGTCGTATAAGTGTTGTATAAGGAGCTATTTAATGTCATGCATTAAGGCATTTTGAACATGTTGAGTAAGCCTGTTTTTGTGGTTAAGGTATTATTTAATAAGCTTATTGTTACGTAAAACCATTCCCTTACGTTTAAGAAAAAACTCGTTGACATGTGCATTCTGCCCATCCCTAACCTTTGGTGCACAGATATGGTCCCTTACAGAAGGTCAAAAGTCCAAACTCGAGGTTTGCCAACGCGCCGTGGAGCGTAGCATATTCGTATTAGGCGTGAAAAGGACTGATCGAGTCTGTAACGTCATCCTACACTTTAAAACTGGCATGACTGATGTCGGGATGAAGTCCGCGCGGCTGAAGTGGGATTGGGCAGGACATGTTGTTCGTATGCATCCTGATAGACGGGCGAGGATGACCACAGATTGGTTGCCAGACAATGGCCGCCGACGAAGGGGTAGACCCCGGAGACGTTGGCGAGATGGCCTGGACACGTTTCTGACAGAGTGGCAGGCGGAAGCTAAAGATCGTGAACGGTGAAAAAATAGAGGGGAGGACCTTTGCCCAGCAGTGGGACACATTACAGGCTACGTAAAAAAAACCATGTGAGAACAAATTAATTTATAAACTGTGACCTAAGAAGAAAATTTCCCGTTAACCAGGCTCCGAGATCATATTTCAATTAAGTAAATCAGAAACCCAATATTGAATTAGCCGTTTTTCAAATGGTTGCTTAGTAAATAAATGGTGTTTTGATGATTGAAAAAATATATTCTCTCAGTTTCCTTTAAAAAAACTACCCTAAGTATAAGTCGTATTGCATACAATATTATTTTTATTTCAATTCTAAAATTAGATACACGCCCGAAGTTACAAACAAAAACTGTGCCCTAAATAAAAATTGCAACATGCACTTGCCAAAATACGAGATTATATTATTAAGATTAAATAAGAGATTAACTAACTTATAAGTTTAAAATGCAAGTAGTTAAAAATTCATTATGTTCATTTATATAAATCAAAACTCTTACATTCTACAATACTGAAACCTACCTAACCTTCTGTTCAGTTTTCTCAACATCATCAACATCAACGGCACGTTGCAGTCCACTGCTGGACTATGAGCCTCCTCCACTTAAGTGGTGGGTTTTGCCATAATCTCGGCGCTTGGCAGGCGGGTTGGAGATCGCAGATTAAAAGGTTACTGTATCAGAGAGCGCTACTGCCCGTTCCCTGTTCAATGTGTAGTCCCTAAGTCGCCTCTTACGACACCCACGGGAAGAGTAGGGGTTGGTGACAAATGTATTCTACTCTGCCGTCACCACACGGCTAAGTTTCAGTTTTCTACTGAAATAAAATTTATTATTTTAAAAGCTTAAAGAGACACAGGCAATTACTTTCATATAGCCTAGCCACAGATTTGTCCTGAAGATTGTATGCATGTACGCAAATTGATTTGTAGCACCTCTACGAATATCGTAGCATGCAGCTACGCCGTAGAGGCCGCTCGTAGCTGGTCCTTTTGGTATAGTTTATTTTGTTAGAGAATCACAGAACTGTCTGTCGTATAATTGAAGCAAAACACAGAAGGTTTAGATACACCGACTACAATTTTGATATTTCGCAACAGCGATATTGCAGTTGGGAAGCAGTTCAGATACAGTAGAGTCGACTGAATTGCGAATACAAATGTCTGTCTGGTTGTTATTCTCAGGGCTTGAAATTTGGTTCTGATGTATGGTGTGAAAATAGCTAAGAAGTTAGAGTGCAAGTTGACGTACTTCTGAGTCGGACTAATTGCGGAGTCATCAAATTGTCGAAAAAAGTAGAAGAAATGACAAATCTACCAAAACCACAAAAAAAACCTACGGAAATAACATGAAATAATATTATAAATGGGTCAGATACGTATAACTTTTAGTCTATTCTAGTGAGTGTAAGACGTAGCCTACTCTGCCTACTCGATAGAGTGCCGGGCAATAAAAAAAAAATAAAAATAAAAATAAAAAAATTTAGTGTCGTTATTACTTTTAATGCAGTCGGGTCGCAGTCCGTCTGCCCAACCACTAACAGACAACCAATTTCCTGAATCACAGAACAAAATATCAAAGCAACAATGTCTTCGACCAAAACTCGAAGACCACAGCAAAAGTACAAAAGCAAACCTTGTCATATTAGTTAGACGAAGTTGTAACGCCGACAACCGCGGCAAACAAGTTCTTAGCACTGCAAGGAAAAGTTAGAACTTTGTCGCTTTAATATCTTTCTACTTTGTTACAATACAATTCTGGTAAAATCTTTGTAGAAGAAACGAGTTCGATGTTTTAAGAAATCGAAAGTCACTTTTCGCTTTCTCTGAACTTGAGAAGAAGAGTTTGTCAAATATATTATGTAGGTAAAAGTATACTGCATATCTGTGTACGTAGTGTTATATTATATAAGGAGTTATTTATTTTTTTATTTATTATTGATGTAAATATGTATGATAATTTAATAATTTTATTATAACTTTCAATTTTGTTGAGCACTTCTTTTTACCGTTATATTAGTTTCCCTACCTTTTATAAAACTTGACACTGGCACAAAGTCCAACTAGTGCCATAACATTAAAAAAAAAGTCTTACGGCTGACAGCTGACGACAGAGACAACAGACGACAGCCGAAGATAGACGAAGGTGGCGTGAATTATCTCGTTTGTATAAAAATGTTTGGAGTCCATATGGAGCCACTTTCGAGGATCCTTTCTTTGGAACTTTCATTAAGAGTTCATCAACAGCTCATATCGAGGGGTGAAAGGCTAATGGCGTTAAGCGACACCAAGGGCGATATTGAGTTATATATATATTTGGAATCAGCGAATTTTTTTGCATCTTTTGAGCCGGGTTTCATGCCAATCTGAGCATTTTTTTGTCGCTTAATGCAAATAGATTTGGACTCTGTTTTCTATTGCGCTACTGACTCAAGCGACACAAAAAACTGCCTTTTTTTATGGCATGGTTGACTTAAGCTATATTAAAATACTAGTTACTTGAATCGTTTAGCCTTTTTTACTTTTAAACTCAAATGGTTGTTAAAGCTTTTTTCCTGTTTCTATTTGTATGGCAGCTGGTAGGTTAAATCATTTGGCTTGCCCCAAAATTCACAAACCGCTGTCACTTAAAGCAATTAGCCTGCCACTAAAAAAATAAAAGCTTGTCGCTTGACGCAATTAGCTTTCCACAAAAATATTAGGCATATGTCGCTTGAATTAAATAGCCTGCAGCAAAAACAAACAAATTATGTCATTTGAATTATTTGGCTTTACTCTATTTATGTTTAGAGCAGTGACTTAAAGTAATTAGCCTTTTCAAAAATTTAAGAGAGTAGGTTATTTGAGATAATTTGACGTGTACTTTTTACAAAAAGCGGTCGCTTGTTTCAAAAATTATAAAAAGTTTTTGTACTTAAATCAGTTTTCCTTTTCTACTCTCAGTAAGAAATGTATGTTCAGCAAATACATTTTTCTATGATACCAGTAGATCAATGTCATTTAAGACCTACTTATAATTTTTGCGTTACTCAAAAACTTCTCGTGAATAGTAGGCGTGCGCTTGCGCGGGGCGCTTGAGTCAACGCCGCACCGTCGTCAGGGAGGCCTGGTAAATTGCTGTGATTTCTTATTAAGATCGTAACTGATTGACTGATTGTTACAGTATTAGTAGATTCTAATAAAACTTAGTAAAAGTATGGATAATTAAAAGACAAGTTTTTCTTTTTAAGTGTTTTTTTTGCTTACGTTTAAATGTTGTATCTTATAAAAATAAGATTCTAATAAACACTCTTTTCCAATATACTTTTTATTTTATTTTCTCCTAACATCAACGAAAACTCTTGATCAGTGTTCTGCAATTTTGATATGGATAAAGATTTTATTATAGTCTTAACGACCAATGTCAAATTAAATTTAAATAAATGAGGATTTAGGTCCATAAGATTAGAATATTGATCGTTGCTTGAGTCACTTTTCCTGCTCTTAAATAAGAATGGAATTGGTCTTTCAGCATATTAGACGTAATCTATTTCGCCCATAGCTGGGTAGTACAATCTATTGGCTTTACACGAAAAACACTATTACGACCTCTTTGAGTCATTTAGCTTTCCACAAATTTTGATAGCCATTGTATCTTAAATCATTTGGTTTTACTCCAAAAACAAGTGGAACCGTCGCTTAAGTATTTTTTCCTAACTCTGAAAAAATAAACAAACAAGTATTTTTGACTCAAGCGACATTTATTACTGTAACCGTTTATTCTATTTGTTTAAAAACTACAACACTTGATGAGGATTCTTATTTCAAAAAGAACTGTATACTTAGAATTTAAATTAAATGAAAAACTGAACTTCTACGATTTTTTTTCTAATTTTCAAAACTTTAAAACGCTCTAGTGTAAAGTTCCAAAAATGTCGCTTAACGCCATTAGCCTTTCACCCCTCGATATACATCCCTACCGAGGGGCTCGAGCCTACCCTGAATTAGGGTGACTGGGCTTTAGTCAACCACGCTGGCCCAGTAAGACGACCTTCAGCTCATGATGACGATAGGTCAACGCTAAAGATTTATCTCCAAATCATGTCACGTGTTTCATTTATTTTTTATTGAAAACCTAATTTGTTTCCACATCATAGAACTTTTTTTTGCTTTGGAACCTAAAACAACAAAGAATATTACTTTTACTTGGTTTTTCTTTAGCGTCCCCTAAGACAACTGCTTTTGTTAGCTAAGTGAGATGTTATCGATATAACACGCAAACACAAGCATTAAAACGTAACTACCCATACATTTGTTTACTTTTTAATCATAACGAGTTTTCAAGAAGAGTTTTAATAACGCCCGCTAGCGGCCTTGGTCGGAATTAATGAAAAAACATTAGCTACGTAAAATTATTCCCTTGTTCTAATGAATATATTAAATGTTTTATTCTCTTTTCAGAATATAAAATGATTTGTAGGAAAGTGAAAAGAAAATACTGAAAGTGGATATTCGTTTCTATTTAAAAACAATAATGATTTACTAAAACTACTTTTTTTTTACTAGCTGACATAAGGAGCACACATTAAATCAAAAGGTTGAAAAAAAAAACACCAATATACGTGTTTCATAGTTTTGCATTTATAAATATAAGAATTAATCAATCAAAAGTAACAACTATCAATCACTTCTGCAGCCTCTCCTCTTGTAATTTAAGTAGAGCTAATATTATTGTTACGGCTTGGTGTGGTGGACTGTACCAGAGAATTTTCCAGAAAACGCCAGACGTCAGTGATCTTTGACAACCGACCAGAAAGTTTGAGACACCTGTCAGTTATATTTTAAAAGTGCACGTTAAAGTGCTAGTGAACTAAGTGCAGTAAAAGTGTTAATTTCGGTTTAGTGCTACCCGTGCGCGATTAAGTGCAATTTGTGATGTTGCTTGTGTATTATACGTGTGTAATAAATGACCTATTTCTCGTTAGCAAATTTTTCAATCCCTGAACACCGTTTGCTCGTAATAATATTGTGTTTTTAAAGTCAAAAGTAGGGAAATGATCCTATACTTTCTGCAGCAATTTTCTTATGCAAAGACGTTGTTCTTTGATACCCGACTCGCAAACTGAGTTAAACTTCTTTTATAGCGTGTTAAAGTAGTAGAAGAAGTCACCAGTTTGACTAGATACTCTGAAACTTCGGGTGCGTTTGTGCTAAGGCGGGTAGAAGCGGAGTGGAGCAGTTAAAACAAGCTAATATCCCATTACACTCACAAACGTGAAAATAATATATTTGGATGTTTGGATGTTTGTTCCGCTTTCACGCTTAAAGTACTCAACGGATTTGGATGAAATTTGGAATGGAGATACTTTGTAACCTCGATTAACACATAGGATAGTTTATATCACTATCTGGAGTACAAATATCCGTATCCGTAATAACGTAAAGATTTTGTAACATGTGAAGTTTTTCAGCTATATTACCTATTTGAACTACACATAACATTCTTTGTCTCCAAAACATAAAACTAGGTCAAATGACAATTGAAAATAGGCGAGTCCAAAAGCCGAACCTATTTAAAAAAACTAAACTTTCTAATCGACTTAAGTACCAAACTTCAGTATTTTTCAGTCTAAGAAAGCCTTGACGTGTCTACTTCCTGATAGTGAGCGAAAAATTATGCGCCGACTGAGAATTTCACTTATTTAAAAATGTTTTTCTTCGTGTTTTCAGTGAATGGAAAATTTGTTGTAAGAGCGTCAAATACTCGTAAACGTAATGAATTCAAAATTAGGGGATTGAATTGATGTCTCCTGGATTGAAGGCCCTAGCTACTACACTTTAAAAAAAAGGTAAACATCACACTAATATTATATGTGACAATTGTGTTTGGATAAATTATGAACGGGTTTGGAATGAAGAAGATAGTTCCCTGGATTAACACATAGGATATTTTTTACGGGAAAAAGTTTTACACCCATGGGAAAACCTTAGAGGACGCGAGAGTAGTCGAGGGCGGACAGCTAGGTACATATTTTTAATTAAATAACACTTTTGTCTGGAGGTAGCGGTCTTTACCACTACGCCATTATTTGAAAGGCAAAAGTAACTTTAACACTATACAGAACAAAATTATCACATTTAAGAAAAAGATAGTGTTATAGAGAAACTGAGTTCGCGGATCCCGGTCAGAGGCTGCGAACCAGACTGGCGGCGCCTTTCATCTCGAGATCCGCGCGGCAGCGGCAGACATCAAAGCCGAATCGATCCGGGTGTATTGTTACACCGATTATGCTACTTTTAGGCTTGTTTGTAAATGTTAGAAATGTTTACGTGGCCTTGTTTGGCTTTCTGAAATTTGGAAGGTAAAACTCACGCTTTTGTAAGAAATAGATTTTGTTTAATAGTATTTGTCTTCCCGTTGGTGTCGTACAGGTGAATAAAGAGTATTTAGAGCGTCGGTGGTGGCTAGAGCCGCTGCCTTCCGTCCGGGAGACGTAGGTTCGATCCCCACTACGCACCAATGTGTTTATTCGAAGCTCCTGCGGTTAAGGAAAACATCGTGATGAAACCTGCACACTCCTGCGAAGAAATTCAAAGATTGTATGTTAAGTCGACCAACCCGCACTGGGCCAGTGTGGTCGACTAAGGTTTAATCGCCCTAATTCAGGGTAGGCTCAAGCCCTTCGGTGGGGACGTAATATGAGCTGTTGATGATGAGGCGACAACCTGTCACTAAAAACGTGAAGATCGATACTTACGTTCGTTTAGTTGCGTATACGTCGAAAAAAATTGCCGAACGTGGTTTTAGCGTGTGTTTACCCACTAAAGCTCTGCTCACCACTTCGAGAATAGGAGCGCGTATATTATGTAGATTATGTAGGTATGTATTTTTTCAAGCATCTAAAGTTTTAAGGATTGGATTCTTTTTTCGCGATTGAGTCAAAAAACATGAGATAGTCGGCGAGTAAATAGTTGGTTGGTATATAATAATAACTATTGATAGATATTCTTCTCAAGAATTACTTATAAAGAGCTTTTGACCTTTCCGCATGTTTTCGTTCATTACCGAGTAAAAACATGGAGCAAGATCGCTGTTCCCTTAGCTCTATTGAAAAAATATTGCCTCGGTTGTCCGCCATTTTGCGAGAAAAAGATTTATCGATAGCTTGAATGAGGCTTTGGATTGCGGTAATAAATAGCTGGGAACTTGGGAATCAAAACGAGCCTCTAAGATGAAAAGTAGGTAAAAAGATATTACGTAATGTACAACATGTTAATACAATGTTTTGACCAATAATGTAGCACAAAACCTTTCAGATGGTTGACTTAATAGTTGAGCTTAAAAAAACTAAACAGCTGTTGTTCCAAAATGTTTAAAGTCTCTTAGATATTTTTTATTTTTTTCATTTTTTGTTAAATAATTTTTGTTAATGTGATTTTGTTTTTTTTAACAGTTTTGGTTCAGTGTGACGGATTAACTAGCGTTGCGTTATTGAGTATCTGGGCCTGTTATGGTATTTCAACTAATATGGCGTTAAAAAAGTACTTTCTCTGGGATGAAAATCGCAATCATCTTAAATAACTCGGAATCTAAAGGATTATCTTATACCTTAAAACGAAAATATAATCAAGATTTTATCTTAGAACCGTTTCTAAGTATTCTTTACAAGTACCTACATAAAACGTTTTAACGCAATGTTCTCGGGCGGGTGAAAGATTAAAAAAATGCTTTCACATATTCACCAGCACTAAAAAACTGCTGTTACCATGCCTTCACCATAGAGAACCACCATAATAAAATAAAAATAAATAAATATGTGGGGACATCTTCACACATGGCCATCTGATCCCAAACTAAGCAGAGCTTGTACTATGCTTGCTTGCTTTTATAATATTAAGATAATTTAAATATCAGTACATAAAATATTAAAACGCAAAACTTTAACATTTAAGCGTGTTGGTGACACTCTAAGTAGGTTTTTGAACAATTTACATGAAAAAAACGCGTATGCTTTTTTTCACTCTGCGCAGTCGGTTAAATATAAAAAATTACTGTTTATTCCATAAAACGCTTTTACGGTAATATTAAAATGGGAATAATAATATATTTTAAGCTTCATAAACGACTCTTAAAGGACTGGAATACTTCATAAGGCTCTTATAAAACTCTTATAAAGGAAGCCAATAGCCGCTGTCGGAAATAACACGGAAAACGATTACCGCGTTTTTCAAGCAATTTATGTTTTTTTTTCTCTGTTTTTTTTTTATCGATTTAGAATAAAAGAATCCTAATTAATCTTATATAGCTCCTAAAAATGCTTTATTTATACGATTGTTAACTGTAGTTAGACTCCAGACCGTAGTAGTTATAAAGGCTCTACACCCCTACTCTTCCCGTGGGTGTCGTAAGAGGCGACTTAGGGACTACACATTGAACAGGGAACGGGCAGCAGCGCTCTCTGATACAGTAACATTTTAATCTGCGATCTCCAACCCGCCTGCCAAGCGTGGAGATTATGGCAAAACCAAACACTTAAGTGGAGGAGGCTCATAGTCCAGCAGTGGTCTGTAACGGGCCGTTGATTTGATTTTTGACAACGAGGCGCGGGGGATGAAATCCCTGGCCAAGTTGTTTTTGATATTTATTTTCTTTTATTTATAAGTTTTATATTGATTGTAGTTTCATGCTAACGGTCATGACTCGTACTTCCTTGTTGGTCGTACCTTAGCGAAAAAATAAACAAACAAACAGACAGACAAAAAAACGAGTTAATAAAAACGTGTTAAAAAAGAATCGCTTATCTTTGAATTAATGTTATGCGTATTTGTTGTGTATTTAACACATTAAAGATAAAACTAAGATCTTACGTCCGGGCAACTGAACATACATGTAATAAACTTACGTTTGTCTTTTTTCAAATAAGCGTTCTTGAAATGACAAAATAATATGTCTAGTAATAAACGCCGTGTGGTGACGGCAGAGTAGAATACATTTGTCACCAACCCCTACTCTTCCCGTGGGTGTTGTAAGAAGCAACTTAGGGACCACACATTGAACAGGGAACGGGCAGCAGCGCTCTCTGATACAGTAACCTTTTAATCTGCGATCTCCAACCCGCCTGCCAAGCGTGGAGATTATGGAAAAACCCTCCACTCAAGTGGAGGAGGCTCATAGTTCTAGTGGGCTGTAACGGGCCGTTGATGTAATAAACAAAGTTTCCATAATCGAAACCTTTTACTTTAAACTAGATAGGATGTGCGTGCGGAAGCATAACTCATATTTTACTGTTTTAGAGGCCTAAACAAACAAATTTAATGATAGGTATAATAATATGCTTCACTTTTCATCACGGCTAGGTCACATAATTAGATCAAAACTTCGGATATTTAACACGAAAAGAAAGGTTTTTGACTGATTACACAAAAAATGAGCGTCGGTGGTCTAGTGGCTAGGGCCGCTGCCTCCCGTCTGAGAGATGTGGGCTCGATCCCCACCACGTACCAATGTGTTTTCGAATTCCGAATTCGTATGTACATTTATTCGACGCTCTTATGGTGAAGGAAAACATCACGATGAAACCTGCACACTCCTGCGAAGAAATTCAAAGGTTGTGTGTGAAGTCGACCAACCCGCACTGGGCCAGCGTGGTCAACTAAGGCCTAATCGCCCTAATTCAGGGTAGGCTCGAGCCACTCGGTGGGGACGTACATGAGGTGTTGATGACACAAAAAAACTTGCGAACTACTAGTTTAGCAATGTCGTGTCAAACTCCTCAATTTTTTAATTTTACTGTATAAAACTAAATAAAATCAATAGCATTCTAATATAAGACGCAACATTAACATCCTTGTGAAGGTGACAGAAAATGCGGATTATACGTATACTTTGTCTTATATCTTCCGTGATTTTGTGACGGAACTCCACAATCACAGTGCAATTGGCGTCTGTACCATGAAACCCCATTTCACCATAATTTGCTCATCAGCAGCCAAACTAGGTTCGCAATTAGTCGGCTACTGAACCGGCTATTCAAAGGTTGTGTGTGAAGTCGACCAACCAGTACTGGGCTAACGTGGTTGACTTGTAACGAGGCATTCGTTCTCTTTCCTGTTTTATGACTGGCAACCTTTCTTGCTGGCAGTTTTATCTTTCATTTTAAATTCATTTTCAAATTTAGATTTCTTACGTTTCAATTTTGTCTTTTTTCTGCTAAATTCTACACTTCATGTCCTGATCTCCAACAGTAAACTCTTAAAGCTTATCAATGTCAAATTTTTCCATGTTAGTTATATAATATATAAATATATAAATACCTTTTTCTTCGGACTGTGCCCTGGATATTGCCACATACCAATCCTCTACAACACTCTTCGTGTGGTGCAGCAGCTTGTGGCGGCTGCTGGGCGACAGGCTTAAGCCTGATCGCTCTAATTTAAGGTAGGCTCTGGCCTCTCGGTAGTGACGTATAAGAGCTATTGCTGAGTCAGATACTGTAGATTGTGACCAGTAGACAGAGTAAAATTAATAACACACATATCTAACAGGTTATTACCACGTTTTTTTGTTTAAAATAAGCTTTTTAATGAGCTTACCTATATTTATGTGTTATTTGTGCGTTATTAATTTTAACAGCCGCGAAAACCTAAAAGTGTTCAGATGACAGAGAGTCTGAGGCTTCAATGAACTCTGATGAAGCTGGACATTTTGCACCCCTGTTGCTTTCTTGTCGATCTTGGGTCATAGTCTCTGATAGCGATAACCCCTCGTTCGGTTAAGGACAGATTCGCGATATGGCAGATTCGGAACCCTCAAGGAGTTTTTCCTAGTTTTCAGGCAGGGACCGGACTACCCGTTGAAAAACCCCTTCAGTCGTTTGGGTTTTAAGTAAGTATTTACAGAATAATGATTAAAATAAACATATGTTTATCATATTCCTTGATAGGGTTACCCTATTATCCTATAGTAACCCGGGTATAGAGAACTTTTTCTTATTTATTTTAATTTTTACTATATTTTTTATTTCATTTTTTTATATAAAGTTTTTTTTATTAATATAATATTATACATGACAACAACTTCCGTGGCCGAGTGGTTGAACGTTCGGCTCTCAATACGGAAAATCCGGGTTTGAATCCCGATGAGGACACTGCCAAACTAAAATTTCTGTGAAACATTCCCCAGTTTGGTTAGGCGAGAGATATGATTCCGTGCTTCAGAAGGCACGTTAAGTCATCCCAGCTGCTATCTATGAAAGTAGTTGTTACATGATTGCTAGTAGACTATGTCACTGACACCGGGGTTTGTGAGGTCGGTTAAAAAGAAAAATCTAATATTTAAGTGCACCCAAAATTTTGACTGTGTAAGGTTAACAATTCATTCGTATTCGCTGTTTAACAATGTATTCGCTTCTATAATAAAATACTAGATGATATTGTATATCTGTCCGATAGCCAATTTAAAACTAAAATTAAAACTATGTTATGTTCTAAGGCCTACTAAACGATAAATGATTACTTAGATGATAAAAAGTCTGGTCAACTGTTGTTCCAAATCAGCGCAGTAGATTGTAATCATGACTCATGTATGATTCTTTATTCTGATTTAAAAGAAAAGTACAAATGATACGATTCCTGTGGAGTTTCTTCTGGCTGTTCTTCTCCACAGTGAGCGTACACTGGTAGTGAACGTGCCATCCATGATAGCTTTGACGTCGAAAAATTATTTGTAAAAATCTTAATTCGAATAAAATATTTTTGATTTTGAAGAAACTACTTACTTGCCTACGTACATATTTAATGTACCTATTTTGTGATATGTTCGAAATAAAACTTAGGTCATTCTCTTGCGATTTAAAAATGGAACACTGACGAAAATAAATGGACACGCAAGGTATTATTATCAAATCTGTATATATAAATAAAGATACAAATGTGTGATTATACTGATATAGAGATAACAAATATAGTATGACGCCTTTTGGTATCTATAGTAAGTGTGCGTTTTGTTAAAACGCCGGCACGCCCGCTATTTTAATTATTTTCTAAATATCAATGATAAATACAAAATAGACATAATTAATTACATAATTACAAACCTACATTATAAAATATCGATTTCATGGTCAGGCAGTATAAATTATTTCTTTTAAAGCTTTAAAATTTATACCTATGAATTGTATTGTTTAAATAAAAATAATAGTTTCATTAAATTATATTAAATATAAAATACTAACAATAATAGATTAGGTTTGTGGCAGTATGTGATATTTTAGTACTAACATTTTATTTTATTATTTTAATGCAAATTAATTTAATTATGTTTTAATTAGGGATACATAGTGACTGTGCAACACCTTACGAGGTATCAAATGTGAACCTTTTTTTAATGTAAGACCATAATTTGTACCATTGGAATGCAAAAAAAATAATATGAATATATCAAAAGTTATTAATGCATGTTAATAAATGCAACAATGTGTATCGTAAAGTTATATTTTTTTGAAATGATAATATTTGATATTATAGGTAGTAACATTCTAGGTAATACAAATAACCCTAAACAATTTTATAGATAAAAACCTAAACAGCGCGTGTAAAAGTGGATTGTGTTTACAGAAAGGTTCCAAACTAAATCTAATTATCGAGCAGACACTATCAAGAGGCTCGTTGAATCCTAAAACCTACAAAACAGACGTTCACCCATCGAATTTAACATTCAAAGGACATTAAAACCCAGAAGGTACTATAACGTTAACTGTATTCCGCCGAAAGCCGATTCACTCAGACTAAACCAGACGAAACGTACACATGTTACGCGGAAGACATAGAATCAGACTACTCACAGTTCCGCCGCGACGCTGCCCTCGGCGTGCTGATGAGATACTTCGATTATCTTATGTTGTCAATGTAATCACCATGTTGACCAGACCACGTGCTGAGCGACAAGTTTCGCTGGAGATTGGCACAGTGATGGCCAGCGGAGTGTCGGACGCGAGTGGCAGGAACGCGGGCTGGAGAGCGACTGAGAGAGGCGGCCTGGCGCATGCGTGGAGCCGGTCGATCGCACACTCGGTCACTGGGCCGGACTATTGTCTGAGTTTTGAATGTGGAAAACAAACCTTTGTCTTAGCAGGAGACGGTGCGGCGCCGAAGATGCACCCTGGAGATGCAACTGAATTAAAAGCTTAAGTCAAAAGTTGCCCTTAAGCTTTTGACGCGACCATTTGTCAGGCGGTGAGCGGCTAATTTTAAGAAACAATTTGTTAGAATCTCGTCTTAAGCAGTGAAATCTATCTTACGGATTCAAGAGCTGAACAAATTGGAATATTGTATTGAAATTTCAGTTAGTATTTCGCTTTTTAAAGAGATATCCCTCAAGGGGAACTTCGTAAGAATAACATTTGCATTTATTGCATATATTATGACGAAATTTTGCATTTAAAATATTTACGAGTTGCTAATTTTCCTTCCAAATTTCGCACAAATTTACGAAGGATAGTAAAATTTTATTACTGTATTGATTACCAAAAGCGGAAACTAAAATTAACAGTTCAGTCAATGAGTTAACTGTTAATGTTCAAGAATTCGTAGTATCTATAAATCACTGCAATCAATAGGGTAATTTAAAAAATAATTTAAACATTTACTTGTTTTATTCGCGGTGATGGAAAACATCGTGAAGTAACTTTGCACCCGTGTCGGCAAAGTTTAATTAAATATACTTCTCATCAAAAAATCGAAACACCTTGCAAGTTTATGTTTTGTAAGAAATACCGCCGTGTGGTGACGGCAGAGTAGAATACATTTGTCACCAATCCCTACTCTTCCCGTGGGTGTCGTAAGAGGCGACTTAGGGACTACACATTGAACAGGGAACGGGCAGCAGCGCTCTCTGATACAGTAACCTTTTAATCTGCGATCTCCAACCCGCCTGCCAAGCGTGGAGATTATGGCAAAACCCTCCACTTAAGTGGAGGAGGCTCATAGTCCAGCAGTGGACTGTAACGGGCCGTTGATGAAGGAATATCATAAAAATGTATATATTTCTAAATGTATAAATGAATATATGTCAATAGTGAGTAATGAATGATTACATAGGATTTAAAAACCTCATATTATATACTACTAAACGACATTTGACATTTATATTCCTAAATATACACATTTTTCTGTTATTCTTTACACTACATAAACTTGCAAGGTGTTTCGATTTTTCTAATGAGAAGTGTAGCAATTTGCATTTGTCCCAGGTGGTTGCCTAAATTCTTATCACCTTAAATTAGAGTAAGGACGTACTCATAAGCTGATAACACACTATTTATCTCATGTATCATTTCAGCATCATATATGAATATCATCATCATCGTGTACCCACACGGGTCGACAAGGTGATTATGATTGGTACATCAACATCAACGGCCCGTAACAGTCCACTGCTGGAGGGTTTTGCCATAATCTCCACGCTTGGCAGGCGGGTTGGAGATCGCAGATTAAAAGTATCAGAGAGCGCTGCTGCCCGTTTCCTGTTCAATGTGTAGTCCCTAAGTCGCCTCTTACGACACCCACGGGAAGAGTAAAGGTTGGTGCCAAATGTATTCTACTCTGCTGTTACCACACGGCGTATTGATTAGTACGTCATGTTAACTAAATCGCAAAATCTGGTTGGACTCGATGTAAACGGAATATTTCAGTAGTTCAGAATATGAAGTTGAACCACTTTTTTTACAACACTCAAAAGTATTCATCCAGTCTGCTAATCGATTTGAATGAATAGTAAAAAAAAGATTTTGGGAAAGTTCCAGAAAAATTTGTTAAACTGAGCAACCCATAAGGTCCAGCGTTATTATAACTCTTTGTTGACGAAAATGACAGTTGTACTTAACTTTTAATTAACTAACATGTTTACGCACATGACTACAAAACGGAACATCCAATTTCCATTTGTTTCAACGTAGTCGGTGACATGACCCGCTTTAACTTCGTTACTTATTCATCATCAACAGCTCATTCATAGTCCCAACAAAGGGGCTCGAGCCTACCCTGAGTTAGAGCGATTTGGTCTTAGTCGACCACGTGCGGGTTGGTCGACTTCACACACAACCTTTGAATTTCTTCGCAAGACTATGCAGATTTCATCACTATGTTTTCCTTAACCGCAGGAGCGTCGAATAAACGTACATGACTTCGAAAACATATTGGTACGTGGTGGGGATCGAACCCGCGTCTACCGGACAGCGGCCCAACTAGACCATCGACGCTCTACTCGTTACTTATTAATCGTTCACTAATTTCACCTGCAACTTTCGTACGAGTTGGAATATGTTTACGGCGCGACGACGCGGCGCTCCCAATATCCGGCGAAAGCTACGGTGAAATCGGAAATAAAACGTAAACTGGGTCAACTGTTAAAGGGTGAAATATAAATTAGAGTTTTCAATAAATAAAACTGATCAACTTTCCAACTTCCCCTAGAAACATTGTTTTGTGTCGTATAACTATGTCCCTACCGAGGGGCTTACGCATTTTCGTATCTACTATATTTTTGCATGGCTAGCTAACATCTCGTAATGAAATAACTATTATTTACAAAATTATTAAATTGATACATTGATTATGGTAATGTATGTCCATGTGACAAATGTTTTCTAACAACTGCAATATAATGCATTTAATATCGTAGACCCTCGTAGGCTACTGCTACGCGCTACGACCTAATGTGCTACGACGTAGCAATAAGCGTAGCAAAGACCTTCTAAAGTCCGTAACTTCTTCACGAAAAATACAACCTTTGACTTATCTTTAAAACCCGGTATTATTTTTAGATAAAAAAAAATTGATTGTTAGATTGACGGCTAGCTAATCAATATTTCATTCAGCCTCAATAACAATAGCCAACCGATCAGAGCAGTTACGTAACAAGTAGTAAGTTATCCACGTGCACAGTACATACAGGACCGATGTACATAATTGAATTGTCTTGTCTGCAAGTTATGCAACTATATTACTGCACCTGGAATGGACTCGTGAAGCAGCTACATAATGGGCCAGAAGCGTTGTTTTAGTTTAGTAACTGTAGTTGTTTCTGATTTAGTCAGTTTTACTCCGCAGAAAAACGCACGCAGATTTAAATATCTGCAAGAACGCATGTTTTGCTAGTTAATGTGCTTTTTATACCTTTAATTTATTCTTTTATATTATCTCTAGATGAAAATGTTACAACATTTATCATTTATTGTCGATTGAACTTGCAAAGAACCACCAGCGTTATCTAGTAAGAAATTGTAGAATTAAAGAAAAAGTGCCCATTTTTGACATCATAACGTGGATGTTTACTGACTTATTGATCGATTTTTACGAGAGGAAATTGTTATTGTTATCGGAGACGTAAAATAATAATTATCACACTAATATTGTAAATGTGAAAATATATTTGGATGTTTGTTCCACTTTCATGCCTAAACTACTGGATGGATTTGGATGAAATTTGGAATAGAGATAGTTTGTACCCTGGATACTTTTTATTTGGAAAATTTTACATAACGCGAGCGTAGCTGTGTAGCGGACCACTAGTTAATAATAAATTGTGTACTAGTTAACCGTTGCAGGTGCGACTCAAATGCAGCAATTTTATTCGAATTAGTCACTGACTAGAGAGGTGTAATCATGATCAACAAGTATTGAAGATCAACAGTTATATTTACATATATACAACATATCATGTAAAACGATCAATTTAATTTGTCGCCGCGTCCGTGTTTCTCTGGGTTGTGGCTGAAAATCTGCGATATCTGCTCTCTTGTTATGTATGTGTCTGCAGTACCAAATAAACGCTTTATCTATCTATCTATCTACAAGTTACACAAACTGAACTGTATCTTCATTTAAAAAACATTTTAGCTAGATATATTTGTGTACCACCTTTCATCATAATTCTGTGCAAGAGTCTCTGATCTATCTTAAGCTATATCCTTGTGTGCAATAAAGTATATTCTGTTCTATTCTAATCTTCTTTGAACCGGATTCTTAAAAAAACAAAATGGCTGCCGGTGTCCGGTTTTGGGCCATTGTATAGAGCGGCAATAACTTGTACCTGTAGCGGCTACAATACGCTTTAGATTATTTCAAGGTAAGCTATGTTATTCTAGATGGTGTTAAATATGTTGGTCACGTTTTATACAACGTAAAGTTGTTATAAAGAGCGTCAGTAGTATAAAGGGGCCACTGCCTGCCATCCGAGAGGCACGGGTTCAAACCCATGTGCGTATGCGTGGCGGGACCCTTCATCGAAACAGTTTTATACTCCGTGTGAAGGTTGATAGGTATAAGTACTAGTGTTATTTAATACAAAGTCTAATTACATAAAACATATTACAATTAAAAATAATCAAATAAAAATTGGTAACAAAGTACCTCATTAGTTAAAAAGGCCGCCCCTTGCCATCTTGCACTCGCGGCATTGCCGCGTTGGATGGCGACGAACAACCTTTGCACCAGGAATGACCCGGCACGGGAGTCACAACCCTTCTCCTATTATTATTTAATAGGTATTTACATAGTACCTACAGGGTTATGGAATGAGAAGCAAATAAAACTTATTCATCGCCAGCGAGGCTCTTTGCTGATTCAAGGTATTTTGATCTGAATCGTGTATTTTCAGGAAGGGCTGTATTAGTACCTACTAAATGAGTTTTATTTTATTTTTTATATCTATTGTTATAGTAGAAATAACTTTAACAGTCTATTTGTAGGCCAGCGGGACCCTTGGTCATTTTTGCGCCCAGGGTCAGGACTTTATGTTTGCAAGTAGCATTATATTAGTACCTTCCGTTACCTACCACGTAGCAATGTAATAATAATAATAAAAAGATTTATTTAAGCTTCTTCACTTTTACCTTAAAATTATATATTATTTCTCAAGACTTACAAATTAGGCAAAAGGAACTTGTGAAGACTGGTGCCTGAAATAGACGGGAGTCTGTGCTCCAATGGATTTGAACTACTGGATCCCACTGCTGGGCAAAGGCCTCCCCCGATTTTTTCCACCGCTCTCTGTCCTGCGCATGTTCTATCCAGTCTACGCAAAAGGCGTCCAAGTCGTCACGCCATCTCTTTTTGGGTCTGCCCCGACGTCGGTTACCGTCCTCGGGCACCCAGTGCATAACGACTCCAGCCCACCGTTTCAGACCCATTCTACTAACATGCCCAGCCCATTCCCACTTGAGTTTGGCAGTTTTCTCTCCAACATCAGCGATACCAGTTCGGGAACGCAGCGTGGTGTTCCTGATTCGGTCTAGCCGTGTGACACCTAGTATACTACGTTCCATTGCTCTTTGGCAAACCTTGAGTTTGGACTTTTGACATTCGGTGAGCTACCAGGTTTGAGCACCGTAGGTTAGAATAGGCAGGATACACGTGTCGATGAGTTTACGCTTGAGAGATAAGGGGAGGTCCCCTTTCATAAATTGCTTTAAGGACCAGAAGCTTTTCCAGGCGTTTTCAACACGACGGTCTACTTCTTTTTGCTGCCTGTTATCGAAAGAAACTATCTGGCCCAGGTAAATATACTCATCGACGTAGTGCATGACCTGCCCGTCTACCTCGACCCCACGTTTCGTGCTATTAGTCATGAGCTGTGTCTTCGTACGGTTCATTGAAAGTCCAACCTCAAGGCTCGCTACGCTCAGGTCTTGGAGCATTGCTTCGAGCTCGGCTGATGTGGATGAGAAGAGAACGATGTCGTCAGCAAAGCGGAGGTTAGTGAGTCTCTTCTCGCCGATGAGGATTCCCTTGTTCTGCCATGGATCCGCTAGTTTCCTAAATATCTCCTCCAGGGTGCAGGTAAAGAGTTTCGGGGATAAGGGATCACCTTGCTTCACGCCCTTCTCTATTTTAAACTTCTGGCCTGGAGGTTCAAGCTTGATAGAGGCTGTGCTGTGTGTGTAGATTATTTCCAAGAGCTGGACATAAGTTTCATCAACGTTCTGTCTGCGAAGAGCTGTAAAAATCGCTGAGTGCGTAAGGCTATCAAAAGCCTTGGAATAATCTACAAACGCCAAATATAATGGTTTTTGAAACTCGTTGTGCTTCTCAATTATGTTATTTACGGTGTGGAGGTGATCGGTGGTAGAGTATGAAGGTCTAAATCCAGACTGCTCTGGAGGTTGTGAAATTTACATCGTTTTGTTCCCGCCGTGTAGTGATAGTACCCGTCAAACTGAACAACTTTTCACGAAAAAAAAAATTCCAGTGACAAAAAAATTTTTAGTCTCTCCATACAAAATGGGTCGCTCGGGAGTCTCACTTTTGACGGGTACTATCACTACACGGCGGGAACAAAACGATGTAAATTTCATGCTGTATACTTTATTGCACACACAGAAATAATAAATGACAGGGTGGCAGTAAGAACAAATAGTCATGTACAGTTAGGCGGCCTTATTGCTTCATAGCAATTTCTTCCAGGCAACCTTTGGATACAGGAGACTATTAAAGTAACGCGGAATAGTGCAAGTATACCGTATAAACTACAAAATGTAGTTGTATAGTAAATACTCATCAATAATACTAAATAATGACCTAAATATAATAGACATACGTACAAGTACCTACATGGATTTGTAAGACAGATTTCGCAAACGCATCAATTTGTTGCAGCGAATTTCATAGTCGAATTTTTTAGCGAAAGCGTTGTTTATGTTTTCATATTCTTTTTCGAACGCCTTTTTTATTAACAGTGAATTTCAGAATTGGATTTTTTTTATGATTGCCGGTGCTTTCAAATTTACCTATATATTCATGTTGTTAACGTTAATTTGGTTCACATGAGAGAAGGAAATTTCGTAAGGGAACCTGCACATGCATGCAGAGAAATTCAAAGGTTGTGTGCAAGGTCGACTAACCAGCACTGGGAAAATGTGGTCGACTAAGCCTGGTCGCATTTAGCCCCTCGATGGGGACGTTTTGAAAACTTTTGAAAATACTGCAAGATTAAATAATTTAATGCAAGTGATTTCTTTGAAAAACGACCGGGTTTATAAGTCAGAAGTAGTCCGCAGTTTGTTGGACTGAAATAGAAAACGAAGTTTCGCTTTATTTACAGTTAGATAACACATTGTAGGTCAGTATGGCTTAAGCACTATTACTTATAATTAAACTGTAAACTATATAAAATAAATAGAATGAAAAAGCAGTCCACACCTTGATAAGCAAGTTCAGAAAACACAACCTCGCGTTTTTCCTGACATCTCGCGCCGATAACACGACAAGGTGCTTGCTTGCAGTTGGCTGATTGCCTACGCCTACACAGTACGCCCACGATTATCATTATTGGACTACAGAAGGTAAGGTGTTTTTCTGTAGATTGCAAATGCAAGAGACGCAAATTGATCTTTCTTGTGTAACTTGAATATGAAGGGAGCAGTACACTAAAATTTCTAGATGTTCTATTTCATCGTGTGGGTTGTAAAGTCGACAACCAACCTCACAAACCCTGGTGTCAGTGACATGGCTCGTGTAACGACTAGACAGTAGCCAGGACCAACGGCATAACGTGCCTTCCAAAGCACGGAATCATCTTTCTTTTCGGATAATCAAGTGATTCAGCCTGCAATGTCATAACCAAACTGGGAATGTCTCACAAAGAGATTTTTGCTTGACGACTCGTTCCTGAAGTGAACATAATACTATAAAATCAGTATAGTTACAGTTTGTCTAAAAAGTCTTGAATCGGAACTAGTCTTACCTTTCAGAAATATCCATAAGTCAGAGCAGGATAGCATCATATAAAATGGCAACACTGCAAAGGTGGTGGTGCCCCTATTTCACGACTTTTTAGACAAACTGTATTGACAACGATACATGTATCCATTATGCAAGACAACGATTGGTTAGCCGCATGTTGGCCTAGATGCTACTACGCCCACTGAACACACCCACGCTAAAAGTTTGATTACTTGCGTAAGAAGTTAGAACAGAGGGAGAGAATACAGCCTCAGTGGCCGAGCGGTAGATCGTTCCGCTGTCATTACAGTGGTTCTGAGTTTGGATTCCGGAATTCCGGTTTTTCTGTTCTATTCTAATCACTTTGTAAACCTGGCTCCAGTTTGATTAGGGTTGCTAAATCACTTCATTGATTGTCCGTATTCATCTTAGTAAATTTATCCAGATAAACTAGTTTGCGGGGAACGAAATATTGCGTGCTTCGAAAGGCACGTTAAGCCGTCGCCGTGTTGGTCCAGACTATTTACAATTACAAGCTTTTATTTAACTTGTACTGTATGTGGGTTATGTCCGGGCGGAATGTTGCAACTCAAAATTGAAGCACTTGCTGCCATTGGATTTTGCTGAAATTTTGTACACTTATGTAACCACGATGACAATGCAACATTATGGTACCATGGAGCTGGTCTGATGATGGTGACGAAGGTGGCCATAGGAACTCCTCTAATACACAACACAACCTAGTCATGTTTGGGCTCGTTGGATTTGTTTTAAAAAGATCTTTAGTCATACGTGATGTCCAGGGTCTCATGATGGAGCCGGAAGGTTGCCATAGGAACTACTTAAATACACCACAACCTAGTCGTGTTTGAGCGTATTGGATTTGTCTTGACAAGATCTTTAGTCACATGTGATGTCCAGGGTCACATGATGAAGCCGGAAGGTGTCCGTAGAAACTTCTTAAATACACACCACAGCCTAGTCGTGTTTGGGCTCGTTGGATTTGTCTTAACAAGGATACTCCACTCCACGGCTTTAAAAGCTTGTTTAAAAAGGATTTTTAATTAAGCTTATTTATCTAAGAAAATAGTCGTTGCATGAGCCAGGTCAGATCAGAAGACATTGAAAGCTTTATAATAGGGAATATGCATAAAAAAAAAATTAGATTTTTTTCATAGGTCATCTGAAAGTATACAAAATAGAATACTGACAGTCAAAACAGAATCGAAATTGATCGAAAAACAAACTACCTATAGTTACAACATTACAAATATATCTGTCCCTCTTAAGAAAACTAAATTTTCCATGGAGGGTGTATGGATCGTGTGACATATGACGCCACATGTCACGTCGGAACTCTCTGTCTAACCATCAACTTTGAAGCCTTATAACTTTGTTTCTAAGCAAGATATTTGAAATAATATTTTTATTGGTTTATCTGGAACTAGAAATATTCCGATTAATGAATTTAAAAAGGCGGCCTTTTTGACTGTCTTTAATTAGATATTTATTTTGTTATTTTATTTTTGACATATAATTATTTTTAAGTTTTTATTTGTATATTGATTTTTAAAAAATGTGCATATTCCTTACGCTGACAACAGAGTTTGCAGGGTCTGTATGCACGAGACTCATCAAGAACCTGCTAAACCTTCGTAATCGGTTAAAATACAAGATGGAGGATCGGACTGTTCACCATATTTTATGAATTTACTATATTTTCTGAATTATTTTTAAAATATAGATTAGTGGTAGACGATTCGCGAAGAAAAAAACAGAATCGGTTAAAAACGAATTTACAGTGATTTTTTAAAGTTTCAATATGTCTGTCTCTTTCAAAAACGATTTTTTGTGTGGAGATTATATGGCGTTACTAACAAATGACGTCACAAGTATGTGGTGGGTATGTGCCTCTCTGTCTAATCTTGAATTTCAAACCTTTATAACTCGGTCAATTTTAAAGATAGAGCAAAAATTATTTTAGTGTTCGATAGCAGAAACTAAGATGTTTGGCTTTATAAATTAAAAGAAAGTAGTCCGATCCCCTATTGTACAATACAATATGGAATACATTACGACATTTTACCAGCTTTTAATAGCATCTGTCAAACAAGTAAACAAACTAATTTATTACGATTACTTCGTACAATTTAATCTTGACATTACAATGAACACACCATTGTTTTTATTACAATAGTTTTGACACTACATAACTGTTTGAAGCCGAATATTAATTTAAAATATTTGGCAGACGGCAGTTCACGATAGGTATTTGTCGAATTGTCTGCATATAATTTCGAACATATTTCACTTATTTGTTTGAAAGATTGTGAGATTATATAAAAAATATATTAGGTTTTTTACTCATCAACGGCCCGTTACAGTCCACTGCTGGACTATGAGCCTCCTCCACTTCAATGTTTGGTTTTGCCATAATCTCCACGCTTGGCAGGCAGGTTGGAGATCGCAGATTAAAAGGTTACTGTATCAGAGAGCGCTGCTGCCCGTTTCCTGTTCAATGTGTAGTCCCTAAGTCGCCTCTTACGACACCCACGGGAAGAGTAGGGGTTGGTGACAAATGTATTCTACTCTGCCGTCACCACACGTTTTTTACTCTCTACTAAGTAAACCTTCACCTCCCAAGAAATGCACTCTCATTATCCGTTTATTCTATATAAATCTTCAAGCCAAACGTCTTGAGAGATCGCTTATCAGAAATCGTCGAGCAAACACTGCCGCAGAGCTGGAACTGGCGTTTTCTAGTCTCCAGTGCAAATACTTCAGCGAAAGCCCTTTACAGGTGTGCGATCATCGGTTTTGGAAGTCTGGGTAGGGATGGGAAAATGTCGATGAAACTATCGATAGCGTTTTTCCTGTAGAGCTTAGATTTTTATCAGGAATGAAAATTACAAAAAAATAATGCGATCTTATTAGCGAATATTGTAGTATTGATATTTTGTAGTCTTTCTTCCGTTCATCCTGTGACGAATAGCACTAAAATTAAATATTGTATAAACAAAAATGATAATGTATATTTTAATAGTTAAAATCTTTTTTTATTTTATAAGCAAGAGCAGGTTAATTTACTTCTTGTGTTTATTTTACTGTGTTTCATATCCACATGAAATAATTCTATTCGTCGTATTTGTATTCACAAAACAGTATATTCAAGTTGGAAGAGACGTATTAATTCAATTGAATAATGACGTATATTATTCCTACCTTAGTCTTCTCTCATGTAAGTGGCTTATTGTCTTTAATGAGAATAAAGTATCTTTAAACCTACGTATGTTTCGCACATAGCCCTTAGGATCTGTCAAGCATAACAAATAAAACCGAGAATCAAATATTGTTAAAACCTATTGTATCGAAGATTCACTAAAAATAAAATATGATTGACTTTACCCCATCCCTAGAACTCGACGGCAAGACGCCCAGTCAGCATACAGCCCGAAGATTAAAATGGATCCCATTATTTGTGAAGATTGCAACATGATGGCTCCGAGTGCATATTTTGATAGCGTTCTTTTGGCATTTGTCCATCTCCTTAGACCCGGTATTATTTGTTTTTTCTTGTATTTGCCGTAGGTCGTAGCTAGTAAAGTGGTGTAGCGGTTGACTACGAAATTGCTACAAAGCGCGTAGCTTGCGGCTACGCGTTTAAATAGATGGATGTATAAAATTACTTCTCATAAAAAAAATCGAAACACCTTGTAAGTTTATGTTTTGTAAGGAATAACAGAAAAATGAGTATATATTGAGCCGTGTGGTGATGGCAGAGTAGAATACATTTGTCACCAACCCCTACTCTTCCCGTGGGTGTCGTAAGAGGCGACTTAGGGACTACACACTAAACAGGGAACGGGCAGCAGCGCTCTCTGATACAGTAACCTTTTAATCTGCGATCTCCAACCCGCCTGCCAAGCGTGGAGATTATGACAAAACCCTCCACTTAAGTGGAGGAGGCTCATAGTTCATCAGTGGACTGTAACGGGCCGTTGATGATGATGATGTTATTAATATTCTAAATGAAAAATGGAACAGATAAATAATGTACACGTACCTTACTGTTGTTTATTATTTTCGAAGTACGTGCGGCACGTACCTGCTAAATTACCAATTCGGCTTTGAATAGGTATTACCGACAAACTAGAATATACGACTGTGTTATGTGAAACTTATGAGCGTAATTTAATACGAACTACATATTAATATAATGATCTAGACAGCGTAGTCCTAGGGGTCGGGCCACACTTATCGACGGCGATCGACGGTTTTCCTATATAAAACGCGCGCAAAGTATGGAAATCCTTTCGCATCATTTGCCGCGTCCGATGCGAAAGGATTTCCATACTTTGCGCGCGTTTTGTATAGGCAAACCGTCGATCGCCGTCGACAAGTGTGGCCCGACCCTAAGGCGTATAGCACATACAACCTGAGTCGAGGCACAGTCGAGGAACGGGCGCGCGCCTCTTCCAACTTTTGTTAAAAATTGTACGGGTAGACAAATAGTATCGCACACAGCACGCGTCGAGGCGGAGGCGCCTGCGCGGCGCGGGCGAGGAGTTTGCGCCGCAACGCAGCCTCGACTCTTGCAGTGTGCTACACGCTTAAGGCGTCTAGTCTAGTGGTCTAGTCCATCCGGGAGTCGCGGGTTCGATCCCCACGTACCAATGTGTTCTCGAATTTAGAATTCATATGTACGTTTATTCGACGCTCTACGGTGAAGGAAAACATCGTGATGAAACCTGCGCACTACTGCGAATAAATTCAAAGGTTGTTTGTGAAGTCGACCAACCCGCACTGGGCCAGCGTGGTAGACTAAAGCCGGATTGCCCTAATTCAGGGTAGGCTCGAGCCCCTCGGTGGAGACGTATGTAAGATAGATAGATAGAAACTTTATTGTTACATTTAACACAGACAGCACAAATATTACTAAATTGAATAACTTCACAAAATACAAAATAAGAATTTACATGTGATAAAATATAAAATAATAACAGGATAAAGCCCTACTCAAGCCACCACGTAACCCCAGCAAGAAACGCTAGCTAGCTACTCGGCGTCAACTTGCGCAGTACCGTGTAAGCTGCTGATGATGCTCCTTGGGAGCCAACTAATACTCTGCTCACCCTTTTGGGGATATGAGCATGATTTTATGAATGTATGTAATATGTATGGGTTTGTGAGTAGAAGCATGGATAAAGGTAAAGGTAGTACCTTCTTTGGTATTTGGTATTCTTTTGGTATAGCCAGCTGTTTGCAAATAAAACCACATTATTATATATTTCCATCCATTTATTGTACATAATTGGTTCGTAACGTATATCGTAAGCATTCCTAACAGCATGCACTTACTAATAATGATGCCTGATTCCATAGACCGTACACTTTCAACTGTTACAAATAATACCATCTAAAAGTGCTATCAGAAAGGACTGGACAGGAAAAAAAATATGATTGAGAGAGCTACATATCTTCAAGGTTGCCTGGAACGAATTGCTAATACCTATGTACATTTATTAACGAACTCTTTTTAAATATTATTTTAATGTTCTTTTACTGAATATTCTTTTAAAGCAATTTTTCCATGATATATTTATTGAAAATTTTTGATCAACAGTAATTAAATAATTCAAAAAAGGAAAATTTTAGAGACCATTTAAAAATAACTCTTGAAAATAATTAAGTATGTATATAATTATGAATTTAAATTCCTTTCTGATCGCACGACATAACACTAATTCTAACATTAAAACTAATACTAATAACTATAACATCATAAGATAGTGATAATTTTATTATAATAGATACACAATACACATGATAGTTTTTTTTTATAAACAAGCACTTTATCGTGCGAGTTGGAGGCTGTACGCAAGCCAAGCCTAGCCGTTGGCTTGGCTTCCTCTCTTGTCATGCCAATCGACCGCATTTCGCGCGAATATAATGCCAGTGGTATGAAATATACGAATAGTAACATGATAGTTTTTTATTAAACAAGGAGTCCACCTCTTGCATGTGGACCAAAGCATGGCACACCTTGTTTTTTTTTTCATATAGGTGTCATACGCAAATTAATTTCGTTGAACTCGACTTAAAGGTAATAGAAGCGAGTCAGAAACCGTAGAGTCGACGTAGAGGTAATAGAAGCGGGACAAGGCTTATGTCTCGACGTAAAGGGAACATATCGTGACAATAGCACACGCGACATTGATGTCACTGGAGTATCTATTTTAACAATAAATAAACAAGTTTTTTTTTTTTTTTTCAAAATCATTAGTCTTCGCTTTTGGTATGCCATTAAGCTTTATTTAGAAAATTCATTATTTCGAGCGCAATAATTCATTTATGTTAAAATAAAAATTAATTAAAAAGAAAATTAAAGGTTAGGGTTCTACCCGCCAAATTACAATAATGTTTTATTTAACTAATGCAAAAGGAATGATGTTTTAGGATGCTAATAATATTTTATAACTACAGAACTTCGTTATTATAACAGTATAATTATTGCATATATTATAATTTATAATAGAGATAGGTCCTATACAAACGTGATTTACATTTTGTTACATATAAGGAGAATAGTGTTTTTTTGAGTTAAAAACACTCGTATATTTAATATTAACAAAAGAATTCGTTTAAAAAGATATCATTCAAAATTCTGTTAAAGAAAAGATTAGATTTTTCTATTTACTCAACAATTTGAGATTCACAAGGCGTATTTTAATATAAATAAATATATTGACCTACACTAGCATGCATACGGTATTACATCAAAATTCCAATATACACTATACGTATATTCTAAAAATAAATCATTTGAAATAAAAAATAGAATTAATTATGGATAAAATCTCGGAAATTATCGTTATAACTTTGGAAATTATATACAGAATTCGTATTGTAACACGCCAAGTATATCATAGTGAACAAAACAATCTTATGTCGTCATCCGAATCGCACAGCGAAATCCTGTAACAAGATAAAGATAATTAATACCTATAACGATTTTTTATTTCAAGTATTGATTTAAATTCAATTCAATTCGTTTATTTCGTTAACAATATACATTGTGTTCGAAAGTATACATTGCATAAAATCAATAAAACACAATCATAATAATAAAAAATACGTAACAATTTCCGATTTCAAAATCATTTCCAATATTTGAAAAAAGAACAAATAAAATTTAAAACAAATCATGCAGCGGTCATATGCGGACCACAGCGGCCCGTGCTGCAGGACGAACCCTAAAAACGAGTTCAATAATAATAAATAATATAATAATTATATTGATTTCTAGTTTACAAGTTCATAGTATAACATTGTTGCGTTTAACTTCTATACTAGGCTAGGCCTGTATTATAGCAAGTCATCCAAGTTTACAAAACAGTTATTTGATTAACAATTATGTACTTACTTAAAATATTATTATCATTTTGATACAAAAGTTAAAACCATTTTTACTAAAAGAACAAAAACAAATATTACTTATTATATTATTAATGATGATGATATTATTAGGGAGCGAAACGTATCTTTATGGGGTGAATTGGGGTGTAAGCGGCGTGAGAGTATGTAGAAGTAGGTGTGAGGGTAGGGAGAGGTGGGCGTTTGTATGTGTGTTTGGGTGTGGAATGTGAATGTGTGTGTGGAGGGTGATGAGCTAGTGCTAATATTTTACTCGTACATACATTACACGTGCCCGCCTAGCATCGCGTCTCGTACAGCCCGGAGCGGCCGATGTAGCGCACCCACTTGATGACGTCATGGTCCGAGTAGTTCAGTTTGGGCTCGAACACCTTCAGGTACCGCACCTGCAATACAATCGCACAGTTATTTAAAATTCATACATAAAACCTCGGACCAACCACCCACTGGACACCACATGTCAGGGCGCTACTTTCCGAAACGCATAGGTGCATTTGCACATATAAATATCTCTGGGCGGCCAATACCTCGCGGCTCACTTCAGTTTCGACCAATCATGAGACCTGTCGATACGTTGCGTGAGCGAGATGAACCAATCACGACGCGTTCCCCGCGCCCCCGCACCTCAACTTTTTTCATAATTAGTTTGTTAGTAAATTGTACAGAATGCGGTGTCCATGGGTGGTTGGTCCGAGCATAAAAGTCACGAAAATTCAAGAGAGCGGCGGTGGTCTAGTGGCTAGGGCCACTGCCTCCCGTCTGGGAGACGTGTCCGGGTTCGATACCCACCACGTATTACAATGTGTTTCCGAATTTCAAGTTCGTATGTACGTTTATTCGACGCTCTTACGGTGAAGGGAAACATCGTGATGAAACCTGCACACTCCTGCGAAGTAACTCAAAGGTTGTGTGTGAAGTGTGCAGTGTTAGCCGGTGTTATAGAGCCGCCAAAGGCCACTGAAATGGCTCGTGTAACGACTAGATAGTAGCCGGGACGTTGGTCCCGGATGGGCTTAACGTGCCTTCCGAAGCACGGAATCATCTTTCTTTTTAGACAATCAGGTGATTCAGCCTACAATGTCCTAACCAAACTGGGGAAAGTCTCACAAAGAGATTTTCGCTTGACAGTATTCCCACCGGGAGTCGAACCCGGAACCTCCGTAATGGGCGTCGAAATCTCGACCACTCGGCCACGAAGGCTGTTATAGGTGAATGATATACCTTGAACCCGGAAGGAGCGAAGGGCACTTCAAAGCCCATGGAGATGGGTGGCCGGGTCCACTTCTTCTTGGTGTCGGTCTCCAGCAGCTCGATCTCCGCCGA
Organism: Carpatolechia fugitivella; assembly: GCA_951230895.1. Taxonomy (NCBI): domain Eukaryota; kingdom Metazoa; phylum Arthropoda; class Insecta; order Lepidoptera; family Gelechiidae; genus Carpatolechia; species Carpatolechia fugitivella. Next base: position 1,943,949 of record OX579652.1, on the reverse strand, counting down.
TAGCTGCGTCTCTTTCATACCCGCCATGCGCTTGATTCTATAGAAAGAGATAGATATAATATTAACAGACATTCGGTGAGTTCTTCACCACGGAGTTTGCTTATTGTATAGTGAAATCACCTTAAAATATTATAATTGGAGATTAACTTTTCCAAAGCACATGCACTGCTAATTAGGACTAAACTAATAGTTAAGACTAGGCTACTGCTGACTGACAATTACGACTAGGCTAATTACCTATTAGCGTATAGAGCGTCGGTGGTCTAGTGGTTAGGGCCGCTGCCTCCCGTCCGGGAGATGCGGGTTCGATCCCCACCACGTACCAATGTATTTCCGAATTCATATGTACGTTTATTCGACGCTCTTACGGTGAAGGAAAACATCGTGATGAAACCTGCATGCTCCTGCGAAGAAATTCAAAGGTTGTGTGTGAAGTCGACCAACCCGCACTGGGCCAGCGTGGTCGACTAAGGCCTAATCGCCCTAATTCAGGGTAGGCTCGAGCCCCTCAGTGGGGACGTATATGAGCTGTTGATGATTTTATGATTCGAATTACCTATTTAACGCTAACTACCAATTAAAACTAGATTATCTGTTTAAGCAGACTGCCAGTTAAGACTACTAATTGGCAATTAGGACTAGGCTATACAATCACCAACCCCTACTCTTCCCGTGCCGTGTGGTGACGGCAGAGTAGAATACATTTGTCACCAACCCCTACTCTTCCCGTGGGTGTCGTAAGAGGCGACTTAGGGACTACACATTGAACAGGGAACGGGCAGCAGCGCTCTCTGATACAGTAACCTTTTAATCTGCGATCTCCAACCCGCCTGCCAAGCGTGGAGATTATGGCAAAACCAAACACGTAAGTGGAGGAGGCTCATAGTCCAGCAGGGGACTGCAACGGGCCGTTGATATTGATGTTGATGATTGTGTGAAGTCGACCAACCCGTACTGGGCCAGCGTGGTCGACTAGACTCGAGCCCCTCGGTGGGGACGTATATGAGCTGTTGATGATTTTGATTTGAATTACCTATTTAACGCTTCTTTTTCTTAGCGTATCGGTTCATACACGGCTATTAAGTATATGCGGACCAGTACGCGGCTACGGATATAGCATTATCCGTAACATTATAACTACCAATTAAGACTAGATTATCTGTTTAAGCTGACTGCCAGTTAAGACTACTAACTGGCAATAGGGGATCGGACTGTTCACCATATTTTATGAATTTACCATATTTTATGAATTAGTTTTAAAATATAGATTAGTAGCAGACGATTCGCGAAGAAAACAACAGAATCGGTTGAAAAACGAATTAACATTGATTTTTTAAAGTTTCAATGTGTCTGTCTCTTTCAAAAACTATTTTTTTTATGGAGATTATATGGCGTGACTAACAAATGACGTCACAAGTGGGTATGTGCCTCTCTGTCTAATCTTGAATTTCAAACCTTTATAACTCGGTCAATTTTAAAGATAGAGCAAAAATTCTTTTAGAGTTCGATAGCAGAAACTAAGAAGTTTAGATTTATAAAATTAAAAAAAAGTAGTCCGATCCCCAATTCGCACTAGGCTACACAACCACCAAGCACGCACTCACTTCCACACGATGGCGTTCTCGGAGGCCTTGTACTTGGCCTTCCCCTTGAGGCAGATCAGCTGCACGCCGCTCGTGTTGAGCGGGGTGGGGATCTTAACTTCGATCTTCTGCCCGAGGAGAGAAGGTTTAAAGTTGCTCTTCAGGACCACCTGCAGAAATAAGATACGAAAGAATTGGTACGTATGTTAAGAAAACGTTTTTTTTTTTCCTTTTTACGTCTAGTTTTGTTTAATCGCAATAAAATTATATGTTCTAGAATGAAGGCTTATTATAACGATGATAACCAAACCATAGTGGTTTAGTAGCCATTGTATGAAGCGAAAATTTTAAAAAGAATCGTATTTGAATTTGTTAATTTGACCGAGGTTTCGTCAATTTTGCTTCGGTACTTTCTTTCCTTTATGTTCTTAATTACATGAATTAGTTGCACTAAGAAACATAAACGGTTATGCCATATCTTAACCCGAAAATATTGTCAAATGTTGTTTTAGCACACCTTGGGAGCCCACTAAAGCTGTACTCGCCCTTTTGGGGTTATTAGCGTGATGTTGTGTTGCGTGTGTTTCTCAATAAGTAAAGGATCATGCCCAGTAATGGTACCAAAAAGTCTCATGCATCACTATGAAATAAAAACCAAAATTTAATTCATACTTTTATAGTCATATTGGGTAAAAGAATCAAGAATTTGAATAGGGAATACTAATTTAGTCATATAAAGTCACTAAGGGCGACTTTTACGAAACCCCTAATTGAAATTAAAATGGTATTTAAATAGAAAATTTTGTTTAACGTATTGCACCATACGTAATCACAATTAGGTGAGCTGTCAAAATTAATTACAGAAAAATGGCAAATTAACTAAGCTAATAGCGATTAACAAAAGTGTCATTTTGATGTTGTTTGCTGCAGTCGTCAAGACAACGGTTTTTAGCTGCCATGCACACGTTTCAAACCAAGCAAACAATTTTCGAAGTACGGTATGGAACCTGTCAAATAATTTAAATTTCTATAGTCAATAATGTTTCTGACGTAAAATGGAACGTAGGTTGGTAGTCATAGACATTATTTTTTAGTTTATTTTCTACAAAAATTGTCACAGAAGAGACTCTAATTACAATTTCTTAATTAATGACAAAATCTATTTCGTGCAAGACATTACTAATTTTAATTAATTTAAATTGCAATTAGGGGTTAATTATTATTAGTTAATTCAAATTTAGCTAATTTTAAACACTATTTGGTAAAAGCCACCCTAAATGTTTCCAGAATTTAATGACTTTTATAACTCACGGTTTGCCATTTTTTTTATCGGCAAAGGTTTGTCATAGAAACAGTACCTCTATGTAAATATGTTCTAACTTAAAATATAAACTCTATTACTTAAAATATAATAAATAAACGTTTATTAACATAACATTATTTAGTTTTGTCAAAAAATAATAATGATTTGTGTTATTTAATAAAAAAAAAACCGTTTATTTGGTATTTTTAAAACTTGGCTGTATGAGCTTTAGCGTCTTTGCCAACATTTTCACGCAGCTACGGCAAAAAAATAATCCGCGCGCCATTTTCTCAAATCTTTTCTTTGTAAGTATTTTTATTCCGTTTCCTCGCAAGTGTGTTGAAAAACGTCGTAATGTACTATTGTTTGTGCCTGTAACTGTGAGTAGATTGTGTGTTAAAGCGTTGAGTCGAGCCTATGTTCCTCCGCTTTAGCTACTATTTTACGTACAATACAAATACGTTACGTATTTCGGGAAAGGACCCTAGTTTCTTGTTCGCTGGCCGCTGCCGCGAACAAGAAGACTTATTCAGTGAGACCTGACCGACCAGAGAGAGATGTCTTGTTAAGACGACGGGTTCCATTGCATACGGTTTGTCAATCATATTTTATATTTTAATGTTACTTGTAGATATTCCTTTTTCAACTAGAGAAAACCTCCACTATCAAATAATTCGGAGTCATTCTGGTTGACAAACTAAACTGACAAATAAAAAATAAATGCTTTAAAAATGCCCCTCTTTTGTTTTTATTTCTTCCTACGAATATTACTACTACAGTTGGACGTAGTTACACGAAAAGGATCCAATCCACAACATTGTCAAAAATGACTTAAGTACACCAAACTGACCGCAAATATCGCTTCTATCGTCCAGTAATAAAAATTTGACAAAAAAGAAGAGGTTTATCTTTTTTACCAGCCATTGAACCAACCAACATGTATGACAGATTTTTTTGTTCTTTCACCATAAACAATCCAATTGACCTGGTTCACAGCCTACAATATTAACCATTTATCTTAAAAACGAATCAAGCACCCTGGATTGTTATTGTGTAATTACAATTTGTTCATCACCTATACTTAATTAAAAATATAAAAACGATCCACAGCGCTTGGTTCTCCTTGCTGAATATTCTAACACCTACATTTAATAATTAAAACGATCCAAAATGCTTGGATCCTTTTCGATAAATTCATTTTCAAAGTAATATGCCAATAAGATTTTCAACGAACTTCTTAGAGTGTAGATGGTAACTAATTATATCTATCTCTCCCAAAAAGTACTAAAAATTAAATGTATTTTTGATCGCAGTATTATTTTGTTGTATTATTTTGTTTGCAAAGAATTCACTACATGGAGCGTTTTAAAGAAATTTATATTAAGCATGCGCCAAAGAAAAAGTAATAAAATGAAAAGGATCCAACCCACCAAAACACATATTTCTCTGAAAATACCAATCGTCCCATAAATATACTATTAACAATAAAAAGGTTTTAATGTTTCTCACAAAACATAACACTTTAAATTTATCTTGAAACAAACACCTATGAAGAAAATCATTTTGAACTTCAAACTTCAATATCTCAAAAGTGACTTTGTGTGGATTGGATCCTTTTCGTGTAACTACGTCCAGTTTAAAACAGCCCACCACTGAACTAAGGCCTCTCCCTTGAGAAAAAAGACAATGTAACTGAAGATTCAATGTGTGAGCAGGTACTTTTGAGGTTATTGTTCGTCCACGATGATATCTAGAAAACTCTTATTTGGAGTGAAAAATAACTTTCATGGAAAATATCATGGAATATATTCTTTATAATTTTCAAGTTTAGGTTTGATGCAACATGAGACGCGGGTCCATATACCCGTGGGCATGATCCTTTATTTATACATATTTTATTCATGTACCTTGACTTCCATCTTAGTGCGGCCCACTTCACGAACCAATGGAATCACGCGGAAAGGAAGCGAAATGTCTTTGGTCGTGCGGTATCTGAGAACATTCAATAATGGTATAAATATCATAATTGTTAACTATCTAAGATTTACAAAATGTATCTATGATTATCAAGATTTCCCTAATGTATGTATGTATAACTTACCAAACCCATCTTAAACTTACCAAAGTATAAGTGACTCACCAAAAGTATCTGTAACTTAATAAGCCTATCTAAAACTTTCCGTCGGGTAGAATTAACACACTGATAGGATTAACGGTCGTCAATCACTACAAGCTCATCTATGACTTACCAAACCTATCTTAAGCTTACCAAATGTATCAATAACTTACCAATCCTATCTCAGACTTATCAATTTTTAATGTATCTATAGCTTATTTCATGTATCCATAACTTACCAAATAAAACCATGACTTACCATAAGTATTTAAAGTCTTAAATAGGTGAGTCCACCAAATGTATCTATAACTTACCAAACCTATTTCAGACATACCAAATGTATCTACAACTTACCAAAGCTATCTAAAACTTACCCAATGTATCATATAACTTCCCAAGCACATCTACAACTACAATATAAAATTCACCTCATAAGCTCGAACTCTCCGTCGCGTCGGAAGGAATAATCGCACTGACAAGATTGACAATCAATCACTACCTGACTCTATCTAAGAGTTACGTATCTATGGCTCATTAAATGTATACATAACTGACCAAACCTATTAAGCTTAGGAAAACTTACCAAACCTATTTCAGAATTACCAACTAACTAAAATTTACCAATAACTACTTACTTTATCTATAACTTACCAAACAACTAAACTTACCTCATAAGCTCGAACTCTCCGTCGGGCGGTATGAACGAGATGGAGTGTTCAGTTTCGAACTTGCTGAGTTTGACGCATTGATGGAACTGGCAGTCGTCAATCACCACAACCGGTTTGCCGCTGCGAGCGGGGTCGCTATCCGTGTTGCCGGATATACCACCTGTCACAGACAGACACCAATAGATCTATTTATTTATATGGTGAACACACAGGGTACAATCTTTCATCAACGGCCCGTTACAGTCCACTGCTGGACTATGAGCCTCCTCCACTCCGCGTGTTTGGTTTTGCCATAATCTCCACGCTTGGCAGGCGGGTTGGAGATCGCAGATTAAAAGGTTACTGTATCAGAGAGCGCTGCTGCCCGTTCCCTGTTCAATGTGTAGTCTCTAAGTCATTGCTTAAGTAAAAACAGATCATGTTACACAAGAAACTAGATTGGCACCCAATAACGTGTCACACAACAGCACAAACATTAGTAATAATAATAAATAAGTGGTACAAAACTATGTGAATTTATTAAATACTTGATTAAAATAAAACTCGACGCTTAAACGCAACGCTTACACGCTTAAAACCACTAGACAGATTTTCATCAATCACCTGTTCGGAAGCTACGACACGTACAGACAGAACGTCTGACATACAACAAACCTTTTTTTTTCTTTGAGGATGACAAACACAAAAAACAGGCAAACACAGATAAGTTGAATAAAAAGTATTTTTAGGATTTTCAATCATTATCAATATGAATAATGTTTATTCCTCAAATTTGAAAAAGTGATCAATATAAGTATACATTCATTTAGATGATGAGTTTGTACTGAAATATTATCTTTGTATTTATCTTTCGATCTCCAACCCGCCTGCCAAGCGTGGAGATTATGGCAAAACCAACCACTTAAGTGGAGGAGGCTCGTAGTCCAGCAGTGGACTGTAACGGGCCGTTGATTATGATTTATCTTTCAGGTTGCATAGATACCATTGCCTTTGCCCTTCGCCTCCATGACGATCTTGTCGTTGATGCCGAACTTGCACTCCGGCATGCCGGACAAGTAGGACTTCATCACCACCTTGCCGGCCACGTGCGCTGACAATACTTGTCCTGAAAACAACAAATATTTATGTAAACCAGCGGTCCGAAACAAATTACAGTCGAGAACAATACAAGAAGTATTTATTTTTGTACACAACTACCCAAAAAGAGGAATAGAATAGAATATACTTTATTGCACACAAGGATACAGCTTGAAAGTACAAAAGATAGATGAAGGGGTGTAACGATAGGCGGCCTTATTGCTAAGGTAGCAATTTCTTTCAGGCAACCTTAGGAGTTTAATGTACTCAGGAGAAGAAGAATACGTGAGTTTCTTTGTTCCAAAAACCTCTGTAATGGCGTCGACATCTCGACCACTCGGCCACGGAGGCTGTTAGCGGGGTCTAATAATAACAGACGAGACCAACGCCTTAACGTGCCTTTCGAAGCATTTTAAATGCTAATTAATGTAATTGCATTGTACTTGTACCTTATGACGACAATGATTTTTCTCTATTAAAAAGTTATAGAATGATGATCATGTAATTCATTGGCCATGCTAGAAGCGTCAATGTTTGGACTTACCTTGAGGAGACATGAGCAAGTTGACGTACTCCAACACATCGAGGAATAGCTCATTGCGTCGGTACTTGATGCCTTCGCGGCGCCACCCGATTTGACCCGTAACCTGTCGACGATAACAACAATAACTTATTTATTTGTAAAACCGTGTGGTGACGGCAGAGCAGAATACATTAGTCACCAACCCCTACTCTTCCCGTGGGTGTCGTAAGAGGCGACTTAGGGACTACACATTGAACAGGGAACGGGCAGCAGCGCTCTCTGATACAGTAACCTTTTAACCTGCAATCTCCAACCCGCCTGCCAAGCGTGGAGATTATGGCAAAACCAAACACGTAAGTGGAGGAGGCTCATAGTCCCGCAGTGGACTGTAACGGGCCGTTGATGATTTGTAAAACGAAAAACTATTGTTAGTTCTTTAATTAAAAAGCTTTACACCCAGGAATAGAACAGAAAAAAGTGTACGGTTAGGCGGTCACTTTGTTACTAGCAATTTTTAGGAAACCTTTTAATCATAGTCTTGTAGCCCAGCTGCCACGACAGGACTGCTGGCCGCACGATGTTAGATAGTAGTTTGAAGGTGGTGAAGACGAGGTAAAAGATGTAGTTTTAGAGAAGTAGCGTGGCAGAAGAAAACAGAGTTCACTCCAGATAGTTGCACACATGGTTTATTAGTATAAGAAATCAACGTATTATCACTTTTAAAAGCTTACTTTCAAATAAATTCAATAAAATACAGTTAATAAGATGGTCACAGTCTGACGACCTGAAGTGGAATGAGGAAATTTTGATGATGACAAGACCGAAATGGATGGATTCCAAATTTGAAAATAAATTGAAAATGAATGATGAGACTGCCAGTACTTAAAAGTACTTAAGAATTGCCAGAAACAAATAGCAGAAGAAGGTAGGATAGCAACACTGCTACAGTCTTAACTTTAAATAAAAGGCAGGTGATTAGATCAAATTTCACACTATTACTATTTTTCTAATTATAATGTTTAAAAACACACGGCACTAAGAGTTGCTCATAGCAGTATTTAATACATTTATCAAGTACCTGTGAGGTGATCTGTGCCTGTTCCTCCTTGGAAGCAGACTTGATGCCCTGCTGGGTGATGAAGGTCTTCAGAACGCCAGTGTCCGAGTTCTGAGGATAGCCGAAGTCCAAGATCTCTGTGCAAGTGAACAACGAATATAAATAAATGATATGGTTAGAATATCGAAAAAAGATGGAAAGTGCAGTACTTCTAGTCAAATCTATATGTCCCACATTGATGGGTTGGGTTACCTGGAAGAAATTGCTCAAAGCAATAAGGCCGCCTATTGCCTAGCGCTGTTTTCAATGTACTGTATGTTGTAATTTATGTATGCAATAAAGAGTTTGTATTGTATGTCTATTTTATAGATAAAAGATTTGCAAGAAACCAATAATAGTGTCCGCAAAAACATGAAGTACTTACAAAAATTCTTTATGTACCCTGGGGCACACAAAAAAATGTGTATGAATGAATGAATGAATGAATGAATGAAATATACTTTATTGCACACAGACAGAAACATACATAAGTGTCTATTCAAAATCCATCTATTCAGAAGCTACACATCAAAATTTATCTATTTAATCATCTCATTCTCATGTTGACTACCTACGTGACAATGGGACAGCAAAACACACCATAACCAAAATATACTCGACAACAGTCATCAACTTACCATCAAGCAGTTCATAGATGAGCACAAAGTTGTTCTTAATGTTCTCTTCGGAGATCTTTCCGAAGTAGGACTGCATGACGTCAATGATTTTGAGCAGGAATTCGAACACCATTGCCGCATTCACATTCTGCTTGGTCACCGCAGCCAGCCAGATGTTGGCGCGCTGATGAAAAGGGAAAATTTGTATTAAAATACAGTTCAAAATGGGTTAAGATATTAAGTTACAACCTGAATTAATCCACAAACATCACACAAGAGCAGGGTTCGAGGATATACATACACTCACCGGCACATCTAACCGCCCACCCTTGTATTTCGGGTTAATTTTACACTACGCTTATTGTTATACATTACAATTGATTTATTTATAATTTTACGATAAATTGAACACACTTAAATAAACGTTAAATTAACATCTTTTTAACTAACATCAGCTGTAACTAATAGAATTATAAAGAATCACGAGTATTCCCTGAAATGAAGGGTGGGCCTATAGATGTGCCGGTGAGTATATATCAATGGATATATATTATGATGATATATATCCTATATTATATCAAATGATGTTTTGTGATATATATCAATGCAAAAATAGTTTAAAAAATTTGTTATTATTAAGTAAATTTTTGCAGTTTTCTACTGTGTATTTCTACTTCCCACATACATACTCCCTAATAGTAAGTTTTTAATACTTAAATGGGCATCTCACCGGCGATTGATTGATTGATTGATTAATGGCGTCAATTACGTCAGTGCACTACATGAAAACATCCGTTACGAAAAAGTGTTTTTTTTTTGTGTTTATCCTATTATTTTTTTACACAGAAGGTACAGTAGACAGCACATCAAGCTATACATTTTTGTTGCAAACTAGGCCGTATTACCAACGCGCAAGATACCCCGGTGTATAGCTTGATGAGCTGTTCACTGTACATTGACAAAGTGCAGAAACGATTTTTTAGTTCATTATTGTGTATTGCATCAAATAAATTTTGTATTTATAGACTGTTTATTAAATGATGATTTTTATCATAAATAAATCAATAAATACATATAAGTTTGTTTTTCAAATTTATTATGTTTATAAAACACATGCAAACAGTATACATAAATAATAGAACAAAATAATAATTTGGCTGCCATACAAAATGGATATATACCAAATTTTTGATATATATATTTCAGATATATATCATAAATATCGGATATTTTCGAACCCTGCTCAAGACGGTAAACATTTAGAGATGGATGATATCCAAGTTATAATGATTAACAGACAATATAATTATTATTTCTTTTCATAATCATGAAAGAAATTATGTTTACGATATCTATACAATAACCTACTTTTTAGAATATCAATACAAATTGCATTTTTATTTTTTTTACTTTTTTTATAATAAAATAAATCTTGATACTCACTAAGACTGTACTAATATTAGTTCCTAGTAGTTACAGTAAGCATGAACTCCTAAGTACACAATCACAAACATGAAGTACATGATTAAAAACTTCATAGTCATTACGGGCTGGTTTCCGCAACTCGACGTCTAATGCGCCAATTTTGCGTGTTTAAAAAAAAACTTTATTTCATATGTGTTTTGAATGATAATGATGATTTCTGGAAACTGCTGTACCAACATAACAAATGATAAGGTGAATGATGTAATCATCGACGGCCCGTTACAGTCCACTGCTGGACTATGAGCCTCCTCCACTTAAGTGGAGGGTTTTGCCATAATCTCCACGCTTGGCAGGCGGGTTGGAGATCGCAGATTACTGTATCAGAGAGCGCTGCTGCCCGTTCCCTGTTCAATGTGTAGTCCCTAAGTCGCCTCTTACGACACCCACGGGAAGAGTAGGGGCTGGTGACAAATGTATTCTACTCTGCCGTCACCACACGGCTAAAACCCACGGGAAGAGTGATGTAATCAGTTCACAATAATCTCTTAAAAAGTAAGGGGTGGAGCATTAAATTGTACTTACTTAATATAAATAAATAAATAATATAAATCATTTATATTTTATTATTTTATGTCCTCTTTTTGTTATTTATGTTTTATGGATGTATGTTAAGATTTTATTTACCCCAATAATGTGTTTGTTGTAACAAAATTCTTACCTTGATGTGAAAGAATGATGTCCGTGCAATATTAGTGACCGGTGACCGGACTTGCTGACGAGCATGGATGACATTCACTCGGAATGCGTCAACTGCATTCCGTCCTATGTCATCCCGGTAGACACGGGATATCAGCACTTCTCCCTTGTGGTTATATACAAAGAGGCCTCCAATCATAATGAAGACCTGCTATAAAAATAATCATAAATAGCTGTAACATTTTGTATAATTCGTTTTTTTGAGATAGCTTCATCAACAGCTCATATACGACCCCACCGAGGGGCTCGAGCCTACCCTGAATTAGGGCGATTAGGCCTTAGTCAACCATGCTGGCCAAGTGCGGGTTGGTCGACTTCACACACAACCTTTGGAATTCTTTGCAGGAGTCAGAATGTTTTCCTTCACCGTAAGAGCTTTGATTAAACGTACATCTGAATTCGAAATTCGAAGACACATTGGTACATGGTGGCAATTGAACCCGCATCTCCCAGATGGGAGGCAGCGGCCCTAGCCACTAGACCACAGACGCTCAATGAGATAGCAAGAAATAAAACTCTTAAAATGTATGATTCAATTCAATTCAATTCAATTCTTGGGTGAATGGCGTTTCCGTGGAAATGTATGATTAATTACTATAAGCTCTTAGTGAGATCTGATGTAGTCACAATCTACCCTCTTTCACCATAGTTGTTGTAAAAGGGGAGGATACCTACTTACCACCTTAACCTAGTTTTGATTCTCAAATACCTTTGATTATTGACATAAAATAAAATGAAGACATAAAATGAAGATGAGAAGCAGAATAGCCTCATACATGGAGAAGTTACATAGCTTTCCACTTCACACCAGCAGTCTGAAGGTTACAACGGTGAAAAAGCTTACATAGATTGATCTAAAGAATACAGAACGAAGCCCAACGAAAGCCGTAGACAAAAAAGAAAGGCAATAAGTTGTCCAAGTCAATACAACAGGATATGACCAATAAAAGTATTGAAATAGGGCCTAAGTATAAGAAACAATTTTTATACACGAGATCACTTACCTATTACTTTCTACAGTGAAACATTGATTCTTAGTGTTATTTGAGACGTGCTGGAGCTAATGGGAATCCCGGAATAATCTTATTTTCCTCTGAATTTCACTAAAAAAGAAATAATACCCGCCCCCAAAAATGAAACGTCAATAGCTGAATGTCATAGACAATATTAGACAATATAGAATAGAGGAGTAGTGCCAATGGTAATTTCTTTTTTTTTTTTCATTTTTTTTTTTTCTGATATCTATTATTCAAAGTGTAGCAACTGAAATGTTAGTAAGAGATGCAGCTATAAGTTTGAAAGAAACAACAAATGCAAAAGTACCAGAATTCAAACACCCCCATTCACATAAAATCAAAAACCGGTATGAACGTTTGCGAGCAGCACTATTCCATAGACAATAAATGAGAGAGAAAAAAAAAAGTTTAGTTTATGGTTGCGAATTGGGTCGATTATGTCATGGCGGGTTAGATGTTTTCGGCACTTGGTTTTATCGAATTTGTTTTGAATTACGCCGTCAATGATCTCGTTTCAACCGCTGTTGTTTAACACTAGGCCTATTTATATAATAGTAATCGTTTCTTAATCTATTCAAATGCTTAAACAATTGCAAATGGGCCTTCGCGCGTTCATGGTGATAGCATCAAAAGTATGGAGTTGTTTTTGTTATATGTTTAAGAAGCAATATCGAGCGGTAAATATAAAATACAATGCGTGGGATGTTGTGTGTTTGATTGTATTTACGCAGGAGTTTGTGTGTCTCACGTGGTGTTTGATTTTTCAGTTGGCCCAGTACCAATCTGTCAAGTATGAAATATATCCACTGTCACCCGTTTCTAGACACAGGCTGAGTGAGTACCTGTTGGTTTTTATCTCGATAGTGACTGCGAATCATTATCCTGTCGGGCCGCGCTCAAAGTTTTATCAGAAAGTCACTGTAGGCAGCTGGATGTTGTCTCTGGTGTTCCACAAATCAACATTCCTGATAAGGCTTAACACGTCGTATCCTGTCACTCTAACTTAATGATAAACAAATCATAAAATATCTAAGCGCTCTATCTCCTTATTCTAACACATAGGTACCCATTTTTTTTCCAACCTTTAAATTTCCTATGCTCTTGGTTCTACTTTCACTCATATGGTTGATATTCAAATCATATTGGTGCTAACAAATCATAAAATATCCAAACACTCCAACTGCCTCCTTACTTCCAAGTTCCAACACCTATACCCATTTTTGTAACCTCTAATTTCATATTCTCCCTGGCACTATAAACATACTTTCTCACATATGATTGCATTTATGTATATCTAGATCATAATTTATCATCAATCAGCAAGAATATTGATGAATACTCATATTTTCAGCAATTGATAAAATAATGATCTGTTACCATGTCAACCTTACTATGTCTCACACACATTATAAGAATTTTGTTTAGAAGAAATCGAAATAATTATGTTCGTCAGTGCACGTCTTGCGGCTGAGATGATGATGATGAATTACCATCTTTCTGTTTTCATACTCAATCTGTCAAAAAGAGTAATAATTACTCTTGCTACAATTATTGTAGCACACTAACAAAATATGTTAATATCAAAAATAAATTTAAAATATACTAAAATGTAGAGAACTATAGTCATCGCACTGTGAGAATGCCGTCCTGAAGTTTATCACGTGACTATTTTTATGTGATGTACACTAACCTTGAATTAACGCTCCATGAAGCCTGGTCACAAAATAGCATTTTGCGTACAATTTATATTTTTATATAACGAAACACTTTATTTTATTTGAAAATCAAATACAAAATAATACATTTATCAATTATTTCAACGTGTTTCCTGAGATGAAGTTATGAATGAACGTCGATGCAAGGTTAGCCCGTTGGGTCCCCTTAGGGTCCGCTGTTCCACTTCGATTCCGAAGTATCCCAAAAATATTTAAAATTGCGCAAAGTGAAATAATAAAAAATGGTAACTGCGGTATTTCAATTAGCATAGTAGAATTCCAGTTGAGACTTAACATTAAGAGCTATTAATCTATTCTTGTGTGGTTATAAGCTAAAAAAAAACTAATCATACAAATCGATTTTGAAAACTAAGTAATTAATATTGATTTTTGGATATTTTCGTATATTTTCATTATAGAATATTTTGTGCTACATCACTAAGAATAGTCACGTGATAAACTTCAGGACGGCATTCTCACAGTGCGATGACTATAGTCCTTCTGTCTATTAATTTACCATTTATAAAAATTCTGTTATTAGCCACTTCCTTTGTTTGATGTTACAAACTGCTAATTATTTGCTTTACAGGTCTAGTCAAAAGAAAAATGCTGGTCTTAGACTTAGATGAGACATTAATCCATTCACATCATGATGCGATGGTACGGCCGACGGTTAAACCAGGCACACCGCCCGATTTTGTACTCAAAGTCACTATAGACAAGCATCCTGTGAGGTTCTTTGTGCATAAACGGCCACATGTGGACTACTTTTTGGACATAGTAAGTTTTATTCTTTGTTTTATTTTGTGACACCACTGCCACCTGCTGTTATGCCTATGTTTTTTTCTTTTACTGTTAATAGCTTCACTTTGGACCATAAAATATTATCACTATGCAATATTGTATTATCTCATATAGCTACACTGCTAAGCTAAATGAAAAGAAGATAAACCAACAAAGACAGTTTTACATTTATAATGATACAATTATGATATAAGTATGATTTTCATCTGTAAGGTTCTGCAGCTGGACCTTCAGGCTTATTTACCTTAGAGAGGCAGAGTTAATATGGCCTACTTAATATAATCATGTTATTTTAAACATTGTTTCCTTAATAATAGTATGCAACTGTTAACAGGAAAACCTTTTAAAAAATATAATATTATTTACTATACTGCTTAATGGGTCTAGTATTCCATATATTTCTAGAAAATGTTACATCTTAATTTTTAATAATTGAGCTTGTTCATTATAATCATCTCCATTTCTGTTCCTGATACTGCATCATACATAATAAAAATAGGTTAACTGCTGGCCAGAAAAATATTTTACCACCTTAATATAGTCCAATGTTAAATAATTTTTAAAATTATTGAAAAAAATAAATTAATTTGCCGTTTACAGAGTTTTTATGAAAACTGCTAAGAAAAAGAGAAAAATTGGTAAGCCACTTTCTTGGTTGACTGTACGTATAGTCAGTCAGAAGCAACTCTCCAGTAAAATTCTGTACTTAAAACAAAGTTACTGCAACATACATACCATAACAAAAAACTAGTGATACATACCTACCACTAACAAACCTCACAATACTATTTAACAGTTTTCAAGTAACTTCTAATAGTTTAGTAAATATTTTCATTTTGTACCTAGTTAGCATTATTTGTTCTATTTCTCACATATTTACACGGTACCAGGATACCTAAATCAATTCATATAACAAAGTAAACACTCCACATGTGGTTGCCATGTTTACCAGTTCTGTAACATATTTTGAACTATAACTAGAATTGGCATGAAATGGCGGAAATATAAGAATTTATAATTTGCTAGCGTGGTTAAGTCGCTAATTGAAAGTTCTGTCAAGAAAGAAGACTAGCTTCGCGATCCTAACGAAATAGGTATTTATTTATTTCGCTTGTGCGCTCATTTCCCCGAGCATCGTGCGATAGAGAGCGTTGCAGCTCGCGACTGACAGACAAATAAGTACTTTTCTTGATGAAATTCCCATTTCGGGAGAAAACGGTTTTCTTCCACTAACTAAATTTCAACAAATCACTTTGATTTTGATGTCGATCGTTTCGGCACAATATATTCTAGGTTTCGCTTTTTAAAAAAGGCATTGTTTTTGTGGCTTAATTCGACACAGTTTTAATCACAAAAATTACGTTACTTAAGTTTGAATCTATAGCAAATTTTGAAAAAAGAAAAAGTTATAAACCTAGTCATTCATTGTGTCAATAACATACTAAAAAATCATGGAGATAGGAAAATATTTAGAAGTGGAAAAGACGAGCACGTACTATTCTTCCCTCTTAATACTTTAATGTAGCTTTCATTTAAAGTGTCTTCTGTGCTTCAAAAGGCACGTTAATACATTGGTACCGGCTGTTATCATATGGTGGTCTTTGAGCCAAGTCAGAGGCCTATTGGAGGCCTATTGGTGGCTAACAAAAGGGCTTAGTAAATAAGTTTCAAAATGCACCAGCTCGCAATTGTTGTTTCAGTGTAATTTGATCCTTAAATGCTTAATTTTAGAGTAGGTTTGAGCCCCTTCATAACAGATGATGGGGCCAGTATGTGAGCTAAAGAAGTTATTTTGCTTACTCATCCTCATACAAGCTGCCTCATTATAAATTTCGAATGAAAAAAGTGTTTAACATAATGTACGTGATCTTGCCCCGACGATGACGTCACGCCATTCACATGTGGATCTCGGCCGTTATTTCGGTTAAACTTTATTTAAATTTTGTTTAATCACGTTCTATTTGGGTTGGGTTTATCTGTTTGTTCAAATCAGAAATCGTATAAAGATGCTTGTCTAGACTTCAATTTGTATGTGAAATAGGCCGACTTTTGCAAAATGTGTGGGAGTGTGTAATTTAAGTTTGTAGCATGCTAACTTGTAGCAAACCACTTTCGTGTCGATGCCGGTCGCTTTTTCTATAGAATAGAATAGAATAGAATGCGAATATATGCGATATGTGCGCTAAACTCCCATTTGTAATATTAATACCTACAAAAGAATACACGTTCTGTAGTTAACAATAGGGAATATGCATAAAAAAAATAGTTTTTTCATAGTTCATCTGAAAGTATACAAAAATATAATACTGACAGTCAAAACAGAATCGATATTGATCGAAAAACTAAATACAACATTATTAAACAAATATATCTGTCCCTCTTACGAAAACAAAATTTTCTATGGCGGATGTGGCCCGCGTCACATGTCACGTCGGACCTCTCTGTCTAACCATCAACTTTGAAGCCTAACTTTGTTTCTGAGCAAGATATTTGAAAAATTATTTTTTATGTGTTTATATGGAACTTTAAATATTTCGATTAATAAATTTAAAAAAAATTGAGCATATTCCCTACAGAATCGTAGTCGTGTCTTGTATTCACCCGCTCACGTGTGCTATTTAACTCGATTTCTCGTCGGTTTGAGCGGAGCTTCATAACATTTTGAATAACCAAGAATGGATAATTAATAACTTCAGTTTTAACGGACATCAGCAATATGGAATGTGCACAATTTTTTAAAATTCTTTAATAGATATATTTCAAGTTCCAGATAAACACATAAAAAACAGAGTTATAAAGCTTCATAGTTGATGGTTAGACAGAAAGGTCATTTGACACGTGGGCCATACATCGGCCATAGGTAATTTTGTTTTCGTAAGAGAGACAGATATAATATTTGTTTAATAATGATGTATCTAGTTTGATTTTCGATCAATCTCGATTCTGTTTTGACTGTCAGTATTCTATTTTGATATACTTTCAGATGAACTATGAAAAAAACTAATATTTTTTTATGCTATTTTACAATTTTAATGTTGATTGAAATAACTATTTTAGTTTACAAACTAGACATTACACAAGAATAAAGAATTACAATATAGGGTGTTTCTCTTTCAATAAAAAATAACGACATGTCGCTTTCGATAAGGCGCGGCGACATCTAATTTCGGCCGATTTTTACCGAATACGAACTTTGGCCGAACATTTTTAACCGAATGTTCGGCCAAAGTTCGTATTCGGTTCTAACCACATTCGGTCCATCTCTATTAATTATTAAGTATTTTGTTATAAAATGAAATGTTTTGCTTGCAGGTATCACAATGGTACGAGCTGGTGGTGTTCACAGCTTCGATGGAGATCTACGGCGCGGCGGTGGCAGACAAACTGGATAACGAACGAGGCATCCTCCGCCGGCGGTTCTATAGGTAAATTAAAACACTATTTCAGCTTGTAGACGTCCACTGTTGGACAAAGGCCTTCTTTCAAATCAACGGCCCGTTACAGTCCACTGCTGGACTATGAGCCTCCTCCACTTAAGTGGAGGGTTTTACCATAATCTCTACGCTTAGCAGGCGGGTTGGAGATCGCAGATTAAAAGGTTACTGTATCAGAGAGCGCTGCTGCCCGTTCCCTGTTCTATGTGTAGTCCCTAAGTCGCCTCTTACGACACCCACGGGAAGAGTAGGCCTTGGTGACAAATGTATTCTACTCTTCCGTCACCACACGGCGGTTGTGCGGTCATGTGCTTTCCGCATCCAGTCTCTCCCTGCAACTCGCGTCAGATCGTCAGTCCATCTCGCGGGCTGCCTCCCCACATTTCTACGCCCCAACATACACAGATATCTATATAATTCTAAGTGGTTACTACTTAACAACATTAGTTTTACATTACTTTTACATAATAATGAGAAAAAAGTCTACCTCGAAAATGCGACGACTGCGGGGGAGCACCAATGGAATCCTAAGGATGATAGAAGATAGAATAGATTCTTTTGTATTTGGCCGATTCATCCATTTACATTTTACAAAGAGAATAAAGGGATGAATCGACAACTTAAAATAAAACATATATTTTTTGTTTACTAACATATATTAACCATAATTGGGCAATATTAGTATGAAATATAACATTTTTATTAATTATTTACCATTAGCCGTGTGGTGACGGCAGAGTAGAATACATTTGTCACCAACTCCTACTCTTCCCGTGGGTGTCGTAAGAGGCGACTTAGGGACCACACATTGAACAGGGAACGGGCAGCAGCGCTCTCTGATACAGTTACCTTTTAATCTGCGATCTCCAACCCGCCTGCCGAGCGTTGATTTACCATTGACGCACTGTCTGACGAATAATAAACAGGATGTTGTTGTACATTACAGACAGCACTGCACGGCGGAGCACGGCTCGTACACTAAGAACCTGTCGTCTATATGCGACGATCTCAACAGGGTGTTCATCCTGGACAACTCGCCCGGGGCCTACCGGGACTTCCCAGGTACTTCACCTACTTAATAAACCAGGGCTGGCCGATTCAAATCAAGTTTATTTAAATCACGATTTCAATCCAGTGATTTATACCTATCGCACCGTAAGAATGCCGTCCTGACAGCTGTCATACGCGTACAATTTTTCTTCTGTCTCTTTTGCACCCATTTGGTTTTCATATTTCCTGCCTGCTGTCAGGACGGCATTTTTACGATGCGATTACTATAAATCAAACTAAAAATTGTTTGTATGTTTTCAATGTATAAAATGTTGTGATGTAAAATAAATCAAATAAGTAAAATTAGAAAATCTTTAAACAAATTTTTGTTACTATAAATAATCACAGATTGATTGATTTTTGTAGATCAAATCACAGTGGTAATAGTAGTAAAACATAAACAAAACAAGTTTTTTTTAAAGTGGTATTTTTTTGGATTGGAAACTAGTCGTTCTGGTCGTGTACTTAACTTAGATGTTATCAGTGTTGCTATTAATAAACGAAGAAAGTTGCAAAAAAAAAGGAAATAAATCGTGATTTATTTTAAAAAATCTGATTAATTTTAAAAATCTGATTAATTTTGATTTTGATTAAATAATAATGATTTGATTAAAATAAAATCTCTTCTTTGTCTTATTCCCACGGGAAAATCTTACACAACGTGAGCGTAGCCGTGGGCGGACCGCTAGTAATAGGGAATATGCACATTTTTAGGGTTCCGTAGTCCGACAAGGAACCCTTATAAGATCGTTCAGTCCGTCTGTCTGTCCGTCCCAGTCTGTCACAGCACAATATCTTCTACGTTTATGAACCGATTTACATGTAACTTAGTTCGACGATACTTTGGATATAGATCTCAATTTTAAAAATACAAAAAAAATATATTACCCCTTTTTAAGGGTACCTCCCCATACATGTAAAGTAGGGGTAAATTATTTTTTTTGAGCACATCCCCTTGTGTGGGTTATCGTTGAAATCGTCTTTAAAAATGAAGTTGGGTTTCCGTACAACATTTTTTTATCAGCTTTACCATATGTGAGATATAGCACGCCAAAGTCGTTAACACGGTCCCCCCCCCCCCCTGTAATTTCTAAAGTCTTGGACCTATAAACTTCAAATCACTCACGTAAATAAACTGGCGCGGAAACTCTTAATTAAAATTGTTTCGGGTATCTTGTGATAAATACTTTTGAAATTATAAATAAAATAAAATATATACTTTTTTTCCAAAAGAACAGTAACTATTAAGTTTTTTTACATTCTTTACTGTGAGGACTGAATGTAGATTAATCATTTAAAATAATATCCAGGGAAGAATAAATAAATCACCTACTAAGAACTAGAAAGAAACTCGCGCGGCGACAGATAAAATGAAATGGGCGCGGCCGAGGTGCGCGGTGCGGTGCGGTGCGGAGGGGGAGGTTACTCGAGTGTAGAACCCGCGAAAGCGGGCAGACGCTTGAGCACTGAACACTCGCTTGAAGGCCTCAGATTAGTTTATATATATATTTGAGGCAAGACGTAAAGTCGGCCATTAAATTACATTTATGTAGATACAATTTTTGAGCAGAGACATTAGTAACTTGGTTTTCCATATAAATATATCGCAAATGTATGGCATTACAAAGTTATTTTTGCGGTCGGTCTGAATTATGCATAGACCAACGCGGCGGCCCTGCTGCGCAGGGCGGGAGCGCGTTTTTTTTCTGCTCGAAGGAATTATGTAATGATGTTTGTGGTTGTTCAGTTGTATGTTTGTGGTTTTCAAGGTGTGAGCGTAGGTGTTTATGAATCCTTGTTTAGTTACCATAAACCATTATGGGCAAGAATTGTCTATTAAACCCATATTAGAGTCCGTATATCAACATGTGATTTTCACTAATCAAAACCATTTGTCCAAGAAGATTTGACAAATTATTATTAGTGAATCATGCAATCCGGTTGCTCCAGTTGTTAGTGCTTATTCATTGCGATCTCCAATGTTAAGCACCCATCGCCATAGCCAGGCTATGGATGGGTGACCGGTAGTGGTAAAAAAACACGACCGTTTTCCGTTCTTTAAAAGGCACGTAAACCTAATCTAGTTTTGGTCCTGGTTTCCGCTCTGGGTTGCGGAGTTCAGATGGCAGTCGCTCTGTGTGAATACCAGTATTCTCGTCAAATCCCCTAGATTAAGTAGCCGAGATGGAGATGATGATGATGCAAGAAATGCGAAACAGCGCGGTGTCAAAAATGACTACGGCCGGTTGGCCGGTTTTTTTTATATATAATATTTCAAGTTTTAGATAAACATATAAAAATATATTTTCAAATATCTTGCTCAGAAACAAAGTTATAAAGGCTTCAAAGTTGATGGTTAGACAGAGAGGTCCGACGTGACCTGTGACGTCAAATGTCACGCGGGCCATACATCCGGCATAGATTTTTTTTTTTTTATAATGTTGTATCTAGTTTGTTTTGCGATCAATTTCGACTCTGTTTCGACTGTCAGTATTCTAATTCTTATATACTTTTAGATGAACTATTAAAAATGCTAATATTTTTTTATGCATCTGGTTGCCTGGAAGAAATTTCTACCTTAGCAATAAGGCCGCCAATTGTACATAATTCTACTTTCATATTGTTATCTGTTTGTGTGCAATAAAGTATATTTCATTAATTTTCATGCATATTCCCTATTCATGTAGTCCAAAAACCCTGTATTCTTGCAGACAACGCGATACCAATAAAGTCGTGGTTCTCGGACCCGCTGGACGTGGCGCTGCTGAACCTGCTGCCCGTGCTGGACGCGCTCCGCTTCACGCACGACGTGCGCTCCGTGCTCTCGCGCAACCTCCACCTGCACCGGCTCTGGTAGCGCCGCGCCGCCACGCGCCGCGCCACGCCCACTGTGAGTCGACCGTGAGTACTTTAGTAAACACGTAGCTTCATCATCATCATCATCATCGTGTGGGTCTTGGCTCGTGTAACGACTAGAATAGTAGCCGGGACCAACGGCTTAACGTGCCTTCCGAAGCACGGAATCATCTTTGCTTCCGGACAATCTGGCGATTCTGCCTGCAAATCTCCTAACCAAACTGGGGAAATTCTCGCAAAGATATTTTTGCTTGACAGTGACCCCACCGGGAACCGAACCCGGAACCTCCGTAATGGCGTCGATATCTCGGCCACGGAGGCTGTGCTGTATGTATGCTTAAGTCGTATGTTGAAAACGCTGTTCTACATGAAAAATATATGACGTCACAGTGCATTTTTACCTCTCCTAATCTTGAACTTTTAACCGTTAGAACCCCTCCGGCCGCGTACTCACTAAATTTTAGATAGGGCAATTTTTTTATCTTTGATAACAGGAAGTAAAAAGTTTGGATTTATAAAAGTACATAGTGTTAACCGAACTTTATTGATATTGCTACATCACTAGTGGTTGTGTCCATAGAGCGCATGCGCACAACACTAGTGGGAGGATTTTGACAGATAGACAGTGTGCTCTCGCGCCAATTTGGTAGCTCTTGTGAAAATATAATAATTACGTGTGTAAGATGGTTTTCTACTTATAATCTACTTATTAATAGTCAGACACCCTACTGATTTAATACTCTCAGTAAATTACTCCATAATACTCAGAAAGTTACTTCATTTAAATAAATTTTAAAGCAAATCAGTAAGTGACCCCATTCGGTCATAAGTGATCTTGAATTAATGACTTATTACTCAGATAATGACCTCTTGCACGCGGAAAGTGATTGGTTGATAACATACATTCAGTAAGAGGAAATAAGGCCTCATAATAATAATATACTCACTGGCACAACTAACCGCCCACCCTTCATTTCAGGGAATACTCGTGATTCTTTATAATTCTATTAGTTACAATTCGTGTTAGTTCAAAAGTAGTTAATTTAACGTTTATTTAAGTGTGTTTAATTTATCGTAAAATTATCAATAAATCAATTGTAATGTATAACAATAAGCGTAGTTTAAAATTAACCTGAAATACAAGGGTGGGCGGTTAGATGTGCCGGTGAGTATAATAAAAAATAAAGAATATTTTTCTTTAACAAGTTTCTTAACATATAGTGGCAGGGGACTCCTTTTAAGCCATAGCCTGTGTCAGGAGGCACCGCTCTTCCTTAATTACATTAATCTAGTACAACGAAATTGAGTTTATAATTAGTCTACATAATTTAAAATTTAATTATGATAAGTTTTTGCGTGTACATGTTCATGTACTTACGTATTTTATGATGAATGCGTGTACTATGCGAGCCAAATAAGAATAGTATGGGATTAGCTGCTAACGTCATAGCTTAACTGCATTTTTGTACTGCCAGCAGAAATAATTACGGTCTAAAAAATTGGGGTCCTCATTGTTTAACTTTATATAATTATTAGAATAGAATAGAAAAGCATTTATTCCTTGAAAATAATAATTACAATACAACACAAACAGAATTCAGTGGTAGTTATACATAACTTATGTTAAGACACAAAAACTTATAGATGTGAATGCTGTATTGCATCAAGGAAAGGGTTCCGACTCAGCATGTGCTGCAGACAAGTCTACAGCGCTGATATTCTGCCGGCACCAGACAGTTAAACCAAATAACAGATTACTAACTAAAAAATAATTAAATAATGGAATGTTGATATGAAGTACTATTCTGAATACATAAATAAATATATGCGAATCACGATTGCGGTTTGACAGTACTATTCTTATTTGGCTCGCATAGTATGTGCGTATAAGTGAGTAATGTTTATAATGTTTTGCTCATAAGCTGCCACTACACTCTTTAACAAGTCTATAAAAACCCCTTCACACTATACATGACCTCTAAACTACATATGCATGTCGTGGCCATATCGTAGAATTGACCACATCATGAAATTTTCGATCATTTCATGAAATGGTCGCATTTCATGGAATTTTCACTGTCTATTGGTCACACCGTGATGTGCCTTGGCCAGATCAATGATAAGAAATCGTTTGTCGATATGTTCAACTAAAACACAGCTACTTCATGAAATGGTCAAGATTATTTGATCATATCGTAAAATTATTACATTTATTGCCGATAGAGGCGCTGGAAGCGCTTTATTTATGTACCAACATGGCGGCCGGCGTTATTTCTCGCAGTGAAAAAGTGAGTAATCTGTTATTAAAATAAGGAAGAAAAAGGAGTTTATGATGAAAAAGTACTCTGAAAATGTCTGTCGGACCAAACATAATTTAGATTCTTATTAAATATTTCATGGACGCCCTATTTTCATGATATGGCCAATCGTGGACGACAAAATCGTTAAATGTTCACGATTTAATGATCTGGTCAAATATAGTTGCCCACATCATGAAATGTGACCATTTCATGAAATGATCGAAAATTTCATGATGTGGTCAATTCTACGATATGGCCACGATATGCACATCTGCACCGGCTACAAAGTGCAGTAAATAAACACTAGACACACAGAAATTGATCTTAAACCTTAAACAGTAGTCATTAGTTGACCTCACATTCTAAATAAATGACCTCATACTCTTAGTAAGTGACCTTAATTAAACATGACTAATACTAATAAAATTAGTGACCCCTATTCTAAAACAATTAATTATCAATCACCTTTTATAAATACTTCTAACATTTTGTATTCATCTTAGAGATCTCCCAAATAAAAATCTATCGAGGTCAAATATGTAAAAACTTCCGTTTTTACGGTATATTTCACTTGTTGTTTATATTCAAACAATAGAAAGATATTAAATATTTTAGATTAATCGAAAACAACCAAAAACGTCCGGCGGGACTTGAATTGCTTGAGACGTTGGCTGCGTATAGGCCGAAGGTCGTGGGTTCAAGTCCCCGGAAGGTTTACGTTTTTGGTTGTTTTCGATGAATCTAAAATATGTGAAATATGTAACCAACAGCTCATATACGTCCCCACCGAGGGGCTCGAGCCTACCCTGAATAAGTGCGATTAGGCCTTAGTTGACCACGCCGGCCCAGTGCGGGTTGGTCGATTCACACACAACCTCAACTAAATAAAATAAACAAAAAAAATATGAACCCCAACTAAGTAATTTCAACATCAACGGCCCGTTACAGTCCACTGCTGGACTATGAGCCTCCTCCACTCCGCGTGTTTGGTTTTGCCATAATCTCCACGCTTGGCAGGCGGGTTGGAGATCGCAGATTAAAGGGTTACTGTATCAGAGAGCGCTGCTGCCCGTTCCCTGTTCAATGTGTAGTCCCTAAGTCGCCTCTTACGACACCCACGGGAAGAGTAGGGGTTGGTAACTAATGTATTCTACTCTGCCGTCACCACACGGCCTAGTTACTAAGTAATTTGTATTGTATGAAATATGTATTTTACTAGAATTATTTTTCTTTTCAGACACACCCTGGCTTTTGTACAAACGAAGGACGCCCCGGGCTCCTCGAATTATTTATTATTTTTCACTCGTTAGACCATTCAGCGCTCTATTCAATTATACATATAGATTAAAAGTATAGTTAATATTTTAAGTTCGTTTTTCATAAATGAAATGTAATGCATAGACTTTTATGTGACACCTACAACGTTGTAGGTATAATAGCTAAATGTTAATAGTGTTTATTTATTTAGTTGAGAGGGCTACAGTGTTCGTAAGTACTTATGAATTATTTAAAAAATGTGTTTATTTTACGGTCACACTCATACGGAGACTTTAAGGTGTTACTTAGACCATACCACAGATAATATAATACTATAGACTTGAACCACTCTATTCCAACGCATTATCTATAGTCAAGAAACGTAACTACGCTTCAAAATTGACCCCACCAAATGAATACCAAAGAAGCAAAACTATACCATACCACATTCACGCGGTACAATGATGTGTTATAAGAACGTCGTCGTAAGCTTCAATGTGCAGCAGCCACGTCACCTGCCTGTCGGTCGTCGTCGTCTGTCAAAGTTAATTGTGCTAGTTCGGTGCTATGTTTGGGCGGGCTATGCCAGGCGGTTACTCTTCAAGACTATTGTAGTTCGTTGCTCTATTCATAATAATATTTTCGCCCAATCAAATTAATGTAATAATTCGTCGTGATAATTGTCAAAATCAATTAAATTAGGTAATTAACTGTATTAAAACCAAATAATTTTTCAATAACCAGTAAATCTCCGTCCCTCTTTTTCTTTTAAATCGACCCTGCGGTAAGATTTAACGTCAATACGTCATTGATCAATATTAAAATCCATTTTGGGTCTACAGAAACTATCATAGCAGGGCGTGACGTCACGAACTAGTATTCTTTTCTTTTCAATATAAACTCATGTAAAGAAGCCGATTTTTTTGTTTGTTTGTATTAGCACGTTCACCAACAAATGTGATTTATCTATGGAGAAAAATGACCAAAAATACTCCGTAGTGCATTATAATATTTTTAAGTATATAACAGCAGTATTGGGAGAGAACACGCCCATCTTTCTCTTTCTAATATAAGACGTATTTGTATTACAGAAAGAGATGGAAAGAAATTCAAATTGGACAACACTTTTTGATGTTACCAACTTGTGCCGTCTCAACTAAATAAAATAAAAAATGGTCATGAAATCTTAAGGCATTTATAAAATGCACCACGTGTCTAAAGATTTGAATTAGATAAGTGCAAGAGCTTGTACTAAGTACTTTTGTGAAGTTTAACTGACTTGATACATTTGAATTAACTGTGTTATCAGCTCCACATACGTCCCCACCAAGGGGCTCGAGCATACTCAGAATTAGAGCGATTAAAATTACTATAGTTCTAGTGCGGGTTGGTCGACTTCACACACAATTTCTTCGCAGTTGTGCGCAGATTCACTCACGATATTTTCTTTCACTGAAGAGTTTCCTAAGCGTACATATGGATTCGAAATTCATTGATAAGTGATGGGGATTGAACCTGCGTCTCTCGGGAAGCAGCTATCCTAGTTACTAGTGTTGCCGCTCGATAGTCCAATATCGATATACTATCGATATTTTAAGTAAAAAAGATAGTATCGATATTTCTTTTAGTACAATACTAGTATCAATACTATCGATAGTTTTTTCGTTTTCAACGATCGATACTATCGATAGAATTTCTGCTTAACAATAGTATTGCACTAAAAGAAATATCGATACTATCGATTGGGTACATGATTTTTGGTGTTTTACTATGGATTGTAAAATTATTGATTTTTCGGCAACACTATTAGTTACTAACCATCAATGCTTGCATCGACTACGAAAGAAAAAGTTGTTAGTAAAACTGCACACTCCTGCGAAGAAATTTGACCAATCACACTATTTCCACCTTATTGTGTATAAGCCACCAAAACAAAACAATATTTCTATTTAGTATGAAGTATCATTTAAACTTGATCAAAGTACTAGTGTCCACTGCTTTAGGTAATTTAGCATCTCGGATAGAAACTCATCATTCGACCAATGAAATGACAACTTAATTTCTGACCAATCATAAAACTCGTAAAGTGACGTGATATGACAATGTTGCGACGCGATTGACTAGCATCTTTCGTCTCTTTGGTGGAATGAGATAGAGCTATGATATGACACTGTTTGAAGAAAAGTAACGAAACGATGTAATAAATAATAATATCAAATGCCCGCCAGTAATGTAAATAATTTTGTAAAGACTTAACCCTTGACTGGGGACGTGAAAAAAGTGGAACATTATCGTTGACGTGGGGTCTGGGCATATTTATGGGTATAGCAGGGAGAACACCGATAGGTTCTTATTTCACAATAATACATGCCTTATATTAAAGTTTATATCATGTACATTACATTACTTTTTATTTCACTTCAATACATGCAATATTACCAAAGTTATGACCGCGAAAAGTTCCGAGCATGTTACGTCATATGCAGGCGGTTGCGGGCGGTGTAATAGGTACGTTGCTGGCATATGACGTCAATATCTCGCGGAAGCTCTCGTGCGGAAGTGTGCACATTGATCGCTAATAACTTAGTCATTTTTAAAGATATAAAAAAATAAAGACAGTATTTTTTATAATTTTTTATAGAACATTTTGGCATTTTCAGCTAAAATCGTGGACAGACCCATTTCATCAAGATGCGCGAGTTGAATATTTATTCAAATGTGGCTTTAGACTATAAACAATAAAAAAACATCAAATAAATCAGTCTAAATTTATTATTTTTTGGAATCATAAACAAAACGTATTTAAGGAATTTTTTCAGTCTTAATAGGGAATCGGACTGTTCACCATATTTTATGAATTTACCATATTTTATAAATTATTTTTAAATTATAGATTAGTGGCAGACGATTCGCGAAGAAAAAAACAGAATCGGTTGAAAAACCAATTTACAGTGATTTTTTAGTTTCAATATGTCTGTCTCTTTCAAAAACGATTTTTTGTATGGAGATCATATGGCGTTACTAACAAATGACGTCACAAATGGGTATGTGCCTCTCTGTCTAATCTTGAATTTCAAACCTTTATAACTCGGTCAATTTTAAAGATAGAGCAAAAATTCTTTTAGTGTTCGATAGCAGACACTAAGAAGTTTGGATATATAAAATAAAAAAAGTAGTCCGATCCTCTATTGACTTGATATCACTTAAAGTCTAATAAGCTACTATGACGTTCGTACGCGGGGGGCGCGGGGAAGTGTTCCATTCGCAGAAATCAAATTAGGGAGGGGCCTCACAGACTCCACGTCACTGGTTAAAGACTCGAAATTGAACTATTCGCGCGAAATGCGTGCATGTTTAAAAGGTCTGTGTCCGCGATTCTCACACTAACGGATTAAAACAATAATTATTTTTGTCTAGAATTATAAACTTGTAAATCAGATGATAAGTTCACCTGCTGTCTTACTCAGAAAAAGTGACAAAATAATATCTCTGCTATCTCGAGAATCGCCCAAATGTCTCTCACAATGGTTTGCCTATTTTTGAAAGTCGTATTGATCTCTTAGGTTAATTTTCTAATGATTTTCCTATGACATAGTAAATTATTGAACAGTGTGGTCAATTCTCATAGAAACTTACAGAAATTGCGGTAGTCCCACAGAAAAATCAAACTGATATTATGATAGGTCAACTTATTTTCTTTGGTTACTTTCTGTGAAAATCGACCACATTATTATTTAAACTCTTGTTAGAATAACGAAAATAGTAATTTCGTTTGTTTTCGAAAATTGGCAAATCGTGATCATTATGATATCCTTTTGCGCTGTGAAATTTCTACGACAATAGGCTAACGTTTCTGTACAAAGTATAACAACTGTTGCAGTTACGATTTTGTTAAACTTTTATCTTAAAATGTCTGTGTAAAACTAAAGTATTAAGATCCAGTTTTTGACTTTATTAAAAAACTTAACATTAGTTGAAAATTAAGTGTTAGATTTATAAATGTATTTACTAGCTGGTGGCCGCGACAAGTAATCAAGCCACAAGCCACTTGAGAGTTTTATCGAAATCGGCATAGTGGTTTGCGATTATGAGTGAACAAAAGACAAATGATAAAAATTGCAATTTTGTAGGAATTAAATGTTAATTAATAAAAACGACTTGATACCCTCTATTTAGATAGATGATGATTTTGCAGGGAATATGTGGTTTAGTGAATGTAATTAATTCAGAATTTACTTTAACTAAAATTAAGTTCTTGAGTCCTTTACGTTGAAAAAGAAAAAAGCACATGAGATGATTATTTATTTTGAGATCTATTAAATCAACACCTTAATTGCAATTAAAATAGAGATAATCTCACAGATTGAGTTTTTAGTCCAAGCAATTTTAGTTCAGCTCATGCCCTTTAATTTTTCAAAAAACGTGTACAATAGAACTTGACTTCAGCTTAAGTAAGTCTGTGAGAATCGACCTCATTGTTTGTATCTTATTGCTTCAAATAGTTATTTACTCAAGTTTTAAACTGGCAGTAAGCCGGTCAGTAATATTCCTTTTATGAATAATACGGTATGAACTTCAATAAGTTCCTAAATTATGTTGTAATTAAACAGTTGGTTGATTTTCTACTACTTTTTGTACAGATTGGGTGTCATCATACTTGTCGACGTGGCATCAATTTTCCATATATTTTTTATCCCTTCCTTTTTCTTTTTAAATTTCGGCAGAAAGGTAACCCTTTCGGGGACTGATCGAATATTTGCCTCTATTTAAAACAAACCTTTGTGTGAGGCTAATATGAAATTTTATTTTAGATTTAAAATCACAAATAAATCCACTAAAAATAAGCTGATTTATCTAGCCACCCGAATCCCCATTTATATCTGTACCTTATGTGGAATTTGAGTACAGATGGTACAAAATTCCCGTCTGGCGATAGAGTGCAGAAAGAACAGTTTCTTTTTTGAAAAATCGTGTTTTAATTACAGAAAGAGATAGATAAATATACGGAAAGATCCAGTGCCGTGCCGATAAGTCTAGTGAGACCCCCTAATACTTCCTTAGAATATGTTTTCTACTTAATTTTGTTTAGTATGTCTTGAAGAGTAACTCTGAAATCAAGATATTACGAGTCTTTCCAAATTGATGTGATAAAAGTACCAACTACTATAAGTTTAACTAATGCAGTCAACTTTCAAATGTATATGAATTAGGTATACAAAATTGGGAACAATGATCTAAACCGAAATTATATCATTAGATAACGATGATTAGAAGAATAGCCTAGTTGGTATACATCTGCCTTCTCTCTTGGAGCTCCCTAGTTCGAGTTCCGGCCGGACACTGATAAATTAAATAAATATTTTTTTCGGATCCGGGTGGTTTTTGAGTTGGGCTTATTCCAACAATCCCCAGCCTAAATAAAATCCCCTTAAGGGAATTTTTGGTCTTTTTGTTTTCAGAAATCCCCTTATCTAATTATGTAAATTGTTTTTATTAAAGTAAAATAGACAACTATAATTACGTATAATCAGTCTTTATTTCTCATAGTTATTTGATTATAAAATAAAGATAAACATATTATAAATCAGTTTTTTTTAACAATCTAAATTGAAAAGCCCTCTATATCACAGAAAAACAGAATAATTTTCTTATAACTAGGGTCTGTCCATTGTTTGTAACATCCCTGATAGTGTAACCGGAAAACAACGAGCCAAAAGATGCTTAGTGGAGGAAAGTTTGCGTCCATCTTCTCTATCCATTTTGCTTTTTCTAAGTTTCAATTTTGATACGTGCTTTTTTGTACACAATGATTTGGAAAGACTCGAAACGATTTTCTGTTTTGTAAATATAGTTTAGCATATCATGTTCGTTCCAGTGTTGAAATTCACAGGGTGACTTTTCTTTATAATAATGAGATTAAGGTAATGTTTTGTTGACAAATATTAAAACCACAACTATCCATACCCAACTAATATCCATCTCAAAAATTTCAATATTCTTAGTATTTTTACTTTAATTACCTGCTTTATTTATGAACTTTATGTATTCTTAATTATAAACCTAAAAAGTACCTATTTAGTAAAGAATTTAAAAAGTTCATTTTTAAGTCAGTTTGCTCTAGCAGTCTTGAGGTGATTTTAAAACAATATAAGTTGTTTTATAATACTAAAAATATTGGAAATGTTTGATATAGATATAGTTATCAAGACAACAATAGATGAAACATAGCACAATTTCCTGAATTAACCAGATTAAATCAACATATTTTTAGGCAATCTATATGTATGTCTAAAAATGTGACTTACTTTCAAATTGTATTTTACTTACAGTATTTTAAGCTTCAAGTAAAACATCTACGTATCCCATATTTTTCATCAGCCGACCATATACCGGACCCTTTGTAACCTGGATTAACACATAGGATACTTTTTACCGGTAAAAGTCTTATTCCCACGGGAAAATCTTATACCGCTAGTAATTCATAATATTGACTCGGCCAGCAGCAGTTGGTCTGTGATCAGGATCAGTCTGGTTGAACGAAAAGTAAACATTTTTAAAAATGTTCTAGAAAAAAGTTATTAAATTTTACCGACTGAACGGACACCCTTTGACGGCCGCAGCTTTATTGCCTAAATCAACTGCCGAAGGGAAAAATAAACTTGCCATATAATAATCCACTGTGAACATTTCAAATAAAGCCTCAAATTGCCGGATGACGGATGCAAACATTCGACGTTTTTGACGTTTTGTTTTGGTTTAAATTTAAACCATTGGCCGTCAGGGGACGGAAGTTGGACTCATTATACTTAAATTATTATGTGGGTCAGGCTGGCTGGACGGTTCTTCAAAATGAGCCACGTTTAAGTAGCTCAATACACCATTTTAGGTGACGGCTAATCACCCTTATTTCAGTTTATGTGACGCTACAGAACCCGAGATAATCGAACGCAAACGTGTCCAGCAGCCAGCTTCAAAACCGCTTTTCGCTGGTCTCTCAATCTCCAAAACTATTTCTTGCTTATTAATACGGCGTCACCTAAAGTTGTGACAGGCATCCAGTTTGAATTTTATTATTGTGTTTTATTGTTCCGAGGTAAATATGATTGACAAAGACTAGTTTGGATGCTACAGCCAATATAGTCGGCCCATGCTTATGGTTTGAAGCTTAGAATACTGATGTTGAAAATACCTAAATGTCGAGAATTTGATTAACAATATTGTGGTCTCAACTGGTTGTTAAAAGTTCAAAATGCGATTTGTAATATAGCAATATTAAATCGATTTGAAAAAAAAAATTGGTTTTCATTTTCTTACCCAATTATTTTATTGCAATCATACATAAATTTACTTATTATTTAAAAATCCGCTTTCACGGTGTTTTGCAACGTATTATGGACACATCTAAACTACCATGGCACGTACTGAAGAGCAAGGAACCCAAGCATTTAGAGAGCGCCACTGGAATTTACACATTTTCAAAGTAGCAGGGCTCTTAGTAGTACCTCTTTTCACGGCCTCTTCCGGGCCTCTTTTCACGAAGCAACAAGTTACAATTTCATATACATTGCGTAGCCGATTCGCCTAAACTATAAGCCATTATCGTTTTACCTAATCGTCTACGTAATGAACATCGAATTGTACTTGTAGCTTCGTGAAACGGCCTCCAGGTGTGATAGTAGGAAAGAATTCTCAAATCTTTGTGTCTGGATATCCTTAGTTGCATCAAGGTAAGTTCCAACTATTTGATTTTATTTATTACCTATCCTAAAGTATTTCGCTATACAATATTCGGATTTCACTACACAGGTGGCGTTAGTAGCAATATGGAAGAAGAATAATAGGTATTTACAATTTTTAGAATTTATCCCAAAAGTTCATCATGTCGTGCGAGTCGTATGGCCGACCCCAGGGCCCTGGTGCCCCTGGTGTAAGAATAGGGGATCGGACTACTCTTTTTTTATTTTATAAATCCAAACTTCTTTCTGCTATCGAACACTAAAATACTTTTTGCTCTATCTTTAAATTAACCGAGTTACAAAGGTTTGAAATTCAAAATTAGACAGAGGCACATACCCACTTGTGACGTCATTTGTTAGTAACGCCATATTATAATCTCCATAGAAAAAATCGTTTTTGAAAGAGACAGACATATTGAAACTTTAAAAAATCACTTTAAATTCGTTTTTTTTTCTTCGTGAATCATCTGCTACTAATCTATATTTTAAAAATAATTCATAAAATATGGTAAATTTAGAAACAGTCCGATCCCCTATTGTTTAGCCACCAGTGGCTTCTTATATGGCTCATGTAATGACGAATATTTCCGTAGATGATAATAGCAGGGACCAACGACTACCAGGATCCATTCACCCTTCCGACTACTTCCGAAGCATGGAACCCGAAATATCTTATTCTTTAGAATTTTATATTCATTCTACTAATACACACACCTCATCCAAACCTGAGAATAGACAAATGACCAAATCAAGGTTGTAGCAGTTCTGAACGTAAGTCGTGAGATGGGGCGAATTTTATTGAAGAATACACCTCGTTTGTGGAAAAGCAGCTTTACTCCTGGGATTCATTTCATTTACTTCCACTATTATAGGACTCCTTTCCTGAACATTTTGTAGTTTATACGGTACATACTTGCACTATTCCGCGTTACTATAGTAGTCCTGTACCCAAAGGTTGCCTGGAAGAAATTGCTATGACGCAATAAGGCCGCCTAACTGTACATGACTGACTACCTGTTCTTACTTCCACTCTGTTATTTATTATTTCTGTGTGTGCAATAAAGTATATTCATTCATACATTCCTCTCTATTGGATCAGGAAATCAGGATAGATACGGGAGGGAATTACAATTAAAATGCAGAAATTGCTTCATGAACCTTTTAATTTTAGACTATTTTGATGAATGCCACAATGTCCAAAATGTATTCATTGCTGAAAATTAATAAACAATCGTGATACTGGTTTCGTTGGCGCTTTTCTGGGAGCAACAATATCACAAAGTGATAGAACTTTAATCAGTTGTATGTATTGTGTATTACAAATTAATTAGGTTTACAATTTTCATAGGCCAAAATCTATTATCGTCATTCTGAATAGGTAGATGATTGTTTTAAGGCTCCCTCAAATTAAGTTGAAACAATTATACTGTAATCTTGAAATTATCAATCTCAACAAGCTCCATCTCTCAAGAAAATGATTTTATTTGTATGGTCTAAGATGTTAGGACCATAGAAAAGATTTAATCTTTTATTTGTCAGTTTTATATGCCCATAAAACACACACATCATTAAAAAATCCTAAAATGATATGTTTATTTTACAGGCAAGATCGTTACATTCGTTTGCACGAATATTTTACACTTTTAAGTTTCCAATCTTTATAGAACTTTAAAAGTGATTTAAGTATATATATCACACCTTCAGACATCCATAATTGATTCTTAGGGGAAATTTAACTTAGAAAATTATTAGCTCTTTCCCTAACAGTAAATGAAAATTTTTAAAGAAAAAATATATTAATAAGAATTGATTTCCCTGTATGAGGTTTCAATTTGCAACCTGCCTTGATATTTTAGAACAAGTAAGCTTACTAAAATTTAACAACTGAGATAATTACATACAAAACATGAGAAATCTTACTTCCAAGAGTCTACTGATAAATTTTACATAGGTAAAATATTAACATATATAATAAGTAACTAAAAAAATGGATGCATAACCTACTAAGGTGTTATGAATAAGAAAAAACCATGTAAAGAAATAGCAAATTTCTGCAGTCCTTATAACAATACAAACAAATGTCTATTTTCAAAATTATGATGTCCTTACTCTCGAGATTCATTGCAACAGGTCATATTATTTAAATCTTGACATAAAATCATTTACAAAACAATATGAGAAGTTATAGTTGTTTAAAAAATGTATAATTGCAATGAACCAGTTACAACTAAGCTAAGTCAACAAGGAGTTGTTATAGAGTACCAGATTTAGCATACAATCAAAGCCAATAGTACAAATATCACACACTGGCTTGCCAAACTAAACATTGGACTCGTCTGGACTAAACAAGATAAGAAAGTCACTAAAATTCATTCTCCGTATAGATTTTAATGACACAGTCAAAGGTTTAAAACTTATTTAAAAATACTCTGTCCAAACAATGAGCTACTACAAAACTAGAAGGTCTACACAACATTTTTTTAGTGGATTTATACTTCAAGTTACAACTGTACATTGATAGCAGCTGGCAACATCAGCTGCATGTCAAATAGAATGAATTTTATGACACGGAGAAAGCCTTTTCTGAAAAGGACTTAACATAAGCCTCATGTAATTTGTTGACAAAATCGGCATCATGTTTTAACAAGTAATTGAAAGCTTGGAGTAGCTGGTTCCTAGTGAGGGGCTCCGGCTGTGGCTGCGCGTCTCCGCCTGAACTAGCCGTGAACATCGTCGGAGGCATCAGAGCCGGCTTCTGCTGAGTGTTTAGATTGTTAATCAATGGAAAAATCCCAATATCGTCCAACTTGCTACCATTAAAAGAGCTTACCGAGTGACCGACATCCTGGGATTGGTTTAAATATGAGGCCAGTGGAGAATTGGGCTTCGGCGAAGATATATGCATTAAATTTAGCTCATTATCCAAAGGATTAGGCCCATTGTTCTCAGTTCCATCCAGCCCCTTCTTCATTCCTGGCACCCTCTGTTGGCACTGCTTGTCAATTGGAGTAGATTTTAATGGAAACCCTTGATTCTGACGCATTGGATCTAAGGAGATGTTGCCATTACTATTGTGGGCTTCTTGGGGAGTGACGGAGCGTTGTTGCTTTTCTATATGTTCCACCGAGTGAGCTGGGTTGCTCATCAGCCTTTGTAGCAGGAGCGGAGCGTCTCGAGCGTCGTTCTGCCGCGGCCCAAAGATTCCCGGCGAAGGCAGGGACGAGACGGCTGGCATCTGCGCCGACGCGCCGCCACCAGCTTTAGCAAAGAAGTCCATCACGCTCTGAGACGCCATGTCTGGCGCCCTAGCTGACGCAGAGTCATTCTTATTCGCCGCCATACCCTTATTAGAGTTGAAGTCGTCCTGAGCCTTACTCAGCATGCTGAATATATCCACCTGTGCGTTCGTCGGCGCCGATGTATTGAACACGGGATTTTGTGCCATGTTTTCACTACCAGGGGCTTGCTTGAACGACTCCTTGACCAGCGAATTCAACTTCGTGGCCACACGAACACACTCTTCTTTGTCATAGAACCAAATGCCGTAGATCCGAGACTTGGCGTTTCGGTACAACAGGAACGGTTCCTTCAACTGTAATTCGATTCCTTTCGATACAGGCTCAATGAGGTTGTTAGTGTTCAATCTGTTCATAATCACCAAACTGTGATACGGTTCTCCATTTCTACTGTACACAAATAAAGCTCCCTCGATGTTCGTTTTCTCCCACTCGTTTTCTTCAAAAGTATATAGCGCAACGTGGGTAGCACTATCAATTATTTCCCTTGCATATGGATCTGCCCTCTTTAGAGCAGCGAAATTCATACGTAGTCCGGTGTCAGCCATTTTATAGCAACAAAACATAAGTTTTCACACAACGAGCAAGCATCACAGTAAAAATGACAGGAACAAACGGGTAATATCGCCATTTTTTTTCAACGTTCCGAAACACGCCGTTTTTGTTTTAATAAATTTAATTCCCCACATAACAAACATACAATCAGAACGGTTTTGGCATAAAAATAAAGCAATCCTAATAAATTACAAATTAATTAAACACTGATTTGTATCCATACACTTTTCATCAAAAGTACGTTTTCACCGGTAATTACATACTGCGTGAAATGAATAATTTTGTTCTACGAATGTTCGTATCATTTATAAAATAATATGTTATTTTTTTACATCATTGCTTTGTTAGTTACTTTTTTGAATCTTTTGTTAAGTTTTTCCTGAGAGTGTTTCCAGTTTCATGCATGCAATGCAACCCAATATGCAACGAATTATCTATAGTCAAGAAACGTACATTATAACTACGCTTTAAACTTGACCCCACCAAATGAATACCAAAGGAAAAAAACTATACCATACCACATTTGATTTGAATACGCGGTACAATGATGTTTTATTAAATGACTCGGTTTGTAAGATCCAATGTACAGCAGCAAGATTATCTGCCTGTCTGTCGACTCTTCTTGACTATTTGTAGCTTTGAGTGCACTTCGATTTCAGCATTTCTCAGAACGCAGGGTTTCATTGTTCCAAGAAGATCTAAACTAAACACATACTTACGAATAATATTGTATTCAATTGTATTCTGCCAATAACATTTTACTTATTCATTTATCGTTCTTCAACCTTAGCACCCCCTAGAATCTAAAATAAAAATAGCCGGGCAGGACCATCAACGGTTTAACGTGCCCTCCGAAGCACTGAGTCATCTTACCACCGGACATGCGTTCTCACGTGGTTCTCACTAAAAAGGAAAAAAGGAACCATATAGGACACAGATATAGGATCACCTTGCTCGTTAAAACCGTCTGTATTGACAGACATATCAAGTCCCTTTTTCTCAAAAACGCATAGAACAAATCTAAAATTAATGTCAGTAATCCTGGTTGGCCTAGAATAATGAAGGTTTGCGAAAAGCAAGCTCTTACAGCACAAGTAAAGGAATAAATCTGAAACTCGGAGTTTTTCCTCCGAGATCTGAAACTTGAGAATTTGTGCTTATTTACAAAAAGTGAAGTTCAAACAAACCACAGGAATTTTTATTTTAATCAAATCACACATTTTATTTTGGATATTGTATTTGCACTGTACATCAGCGTTCTGTAGTGAGAAAATAGCTTTCCAGTGTCCAGTCTTCCCAGTCACCTCTGGTCTGGTGGATCGAGAGAGTGTCTATTCCCCATAGACCCATTTTGTCTCCGGTGGCAGTCCTCGTGGAGATAAATAAACAGCGATACTATTGCGTGAAGAAAATATTTATTATCTAGTCCCAATAATAAATAGTCCCATTCTGATGTAATATTTTTTATCATCTACCAGTTTGACCTACGTTGACCCTAGTGCGCACGTTGCCCTTTGTAGCGAAAGAATGACCAATGTATTTTATTTAATTTTGCCATCAAACGAACAGGTTCCTTATCAAAAATAGAGTTGTAACATCTAGTAAAATCATCGATTGTCGGTATATCTGCCATCTTTAACAAAAGAATATAAAATATAGGTAGAGCTTGTCTAGGCTGAAATGACGCGCCCGGTCCCACTACCGCATTTATACACACATTGTTTTTGTTTTAGGTTTTAGTTTTTCTATTTGACCATGATGTAGGCATACAGATCGTAGATCACGTAACAGTCGACGCTCTCACACAAATGAAATATTTCACTTGAACATCTAAAACAACTAAATAAGTAGTGGGGCGCGTCATTTCAAACTAGACAAGCTCGCAGTGGTAGAAATTGTCAGTGCAGGCAGAGTCATAGTTTGGCAGTAGTTATGATACACTTACTAGTGGCACTGTGAGCTGTAGACCTCGCGAGCGAGTCTGTATATCTTTTCATATTTTTTTTTATTTTTTCTCCACAAACATCTGACCTGCTCAAAAAATTTTACGAGAATCGGTTGAGAAATGCGACCAGAGTGAAACAAACAAACAGTTGGACAGACAGATAGACATACAAAAGCAAATTTGACAAAGCTGAAACAGAGACGCTTCGCTCGCTCAGTCAATTAAAGTTTTTATTTTGATGTCAGAATTTTAAATTATTAATAAACAAATATGAACTTATAAAGTTCTGTGGACTATTGGTTTTGCGCCTTTTTAGCTGGCCAATTTGCATGCCCGCTCATGCCAAGCTAGTGGACACAGCCTTAAACGAACTTGCCAGATCATTACTGGTTGTCTGAAACCGACACCGGTTAAGTTGCTGTTTCCACCAGCTGGTATAGCGCCTCCAGATGTCCACAGAGCAGTTGCCAGCTCCTTTGATAGGCGTAAAATGGATGACGACTCTTGGCACCCCCTGAATGGCTATAAACCAGTGCCGTAACGGTTGAAAAGCCGATTTTTTATAAAATGCGTCGAACCACTGACCAATGACCCGCGCCGGCGGCGCCACAAGCAAAATGCAACCTCAGGGGGCCGTTTCACGAAGCTACAAGTTACAAATTACAAGTACAATTCGATATACATTGCGTAGACAGTGAGATTAAAACGATAAAGCCTTACAGTTTAGGCGAATTAACTACGCAATGAATATCAAATTGTAACTTGTTACTAGTAAATTGTTGCTTCGTGAATCGGGACCCAGGGGCCGTTTCACGAAGCTACGGATATAAAATTGTAACTTGTTACTAGTAACTTGTTGCTTCGTGAAACTGGGTCCTGGCGCCGCCGCCGTAAAGTCTCCCTTCCTAGCCCCTTCCTTTGTCATACCATCTGAGAATCTCCCACTCGGACATCAGTTACTGTTGTCGTGGTCGATCTGAAAATCTTTAAATAGACTTCGTAGGTACTCAGGTCGGCCGCAGTAAAAATAACATTAACATACAATCCGCCGTCCAAGTGGCCACACGGGCTACAACAATTTATAAAATTCGACTTGCCATGGCATTGACTCGCTAAGAAGAAGAAGCTTATAATAAAAAACTAATAAACCACCATCATCTTTATTCAAAATCCTATCCTTATCGATATCAAAAATAAATCTACTAATCTACTTCAACTCTATAGCAAGACGACAAACGTCAAACTTAAACTGTCATTTGAAAGTTTACGCGTGTTGTGGTCAGTTGTGGCCATAAATTAATTCGTTAATAAAACTTGTTATTGACTTTATTACGTCTCAAATATCGACTCTACTTATACCTTATACATAATCAAACGAAACTTTTACACTTTTAAGTACCCTTTGAGACATTTATTGACAAAAATAAGTGCGCACGTGTCGAGTAAACAAACGTTTCGAATTAACTTTATAAGTGCTGTAAATTGATTTGGAGCAGTTTTATTAGTTGGATATGGCTGGGAAGAACGTCTTGGTGGTCGGTGGTGGCGGCCGCGAGCATGCAATCTGCTGGAAATTGGCCGAGTCGCCTCTTGTGAAGCAGATATTCTGTGCGCCGGGTAGCGTCGGGATTTCTCAGATTAAAAAGGTTCAGAACGTCGATGTCAGCGTCAAGGACTATCCGGTAAGTTGTTGATTGGAATCATATTGACTTAACCCGAAAACAAGCCGACTTTAGAACTGTTGTAGCAATATACCTACCTAAATGTGTATATTTCTTACATGTAAACATTATGGCCTTGTTAAGTATGGCTACGCTCGCGTTGTGTAAGATTTTCCAGTGGGGATAAGACTTTTTCCCATAAAAAGTATCCTATGTCTTAATCCAGGGTATAAACTATCTCTATTCTAAATGTTATTCCAATCCGTTCAGTAGTTTTTGCCTGAAAGAGTAACAAACATCCATCCATCCTTACAAACTTTCGTGTTTATAATAAGTAAGGATTATTATAGTCAATATTTTGATTGTGCCCTGAAGGCAACTCTATGACTATTTTTATCAAGCTGCGTTCTATGGTAGTGAAAGACATTGTTCAATATGACGTTAGCTTACATAATCTTTTAAACCAGTAGCTGTGATAACCTCATACACCCAAGTGTTATCAATTGATTTCGTTCTACAATATGTTTGTTAATTTATTGGTATTGATAGATATTAAAAACAAGGTACCTACAATTAATTATATAATTGAAGAAAATATATTTATTTATAAAAAATCCTTTAGTTCGTATCTTATTAATTGTTAAGTGGGTTTTGTTACTTATTTCTTATTGCTTACTCCTTATAATTTACGTAAAGTAAAACAACATGATTAAGGAAAAAAATAATCTAAAATCCATTTAAATCTTACTCAAAAACACAATGTAAAAAAAAAGAATATTGCATCATTAATTGTTGCATTAAACTAAATTTGAGAAATAACATGATCTCTTTGCATATGATAATATAACATGTACATTATTTTCTTATAAACTTATACATTTTTCATTTATAAAAAGTAATTTTGCTTCTCAAAGAATGATAAAGTACTTTCATTGCATAATTATATCTCCTTTTCAACAATTTTATAAATACACACACACTCACAAGATCACGCTCCTTTCCCCGAAAGGGTGAGCAGAGCTTTAATGGGTTCCCAAGGAGCATACTAGCGATAGCATAAGATTTTCCCGCGGGAATAAGACTAATTCGTGTAAAAAGTGTCCTATGTGTTAATCCAGGTAACAAACTATCTCCATTCCAAACATCCAAATCCGTTGAGTACTTCAAGCGTGAAGGTGGATCAAACATCCAAAGTGATGTACTAGAATTATGTAAATCTAGCGGTCCGCCTGCGGCTACGCTTGCGCTATGTCCCGTGGGAATAATACTTTTCCCGGTAAAAAGTATCCTATGTGTTAATCCAGGTTACAAACTATCTTCATTCCAAATTTCGTCCAAATCCGTTCAGTAGTTTAGGCGTGAAGGCGGAACAAACATCTAAACATCAAAATATATTTTCACATTTATAATAATTTGTGCGATATCATACAACTCTTTAGTCAAAAGCTTGTTAAACATGTCGTGCGAAACATGCGTAACATGGGGCAAAGACAGAAAGAAACAGAATTGCAAGATTGCACTTAATATCTAAAATAACTAATACTAACATCAACATTAGAAGATAGATGCCTTAAATATTTTGTTTACTCCTTAATTTCTACAATATAACTATGATTTTGTACCACTCTCCTCTAAACTTCTCAAAGGTACTGTTTCGACTAATTCACATAGTACTTTGCCTCTGTACTCATCTTCTATCTCTTGCAAAGTTTTACCTCTTGTCTCTGGTAGCTGCCACCACAATGCCACTAGGCAGTAGAATAGTAACCCTGCATACACCAAGTATGTTCCGTGTAAACCCATACTGCTTTTCAGACCTGGGAATGTCTTCAATGCTAGGAACATAAAAGCAGAGTAAAATCCTATACTAAGACTGCCACCAACACTTCTGTAAGCTAAAGGATATACCTCACCAGCTATCACGCCTGGAAGAGGAACCATTCCTGTTGCAATAGACACATAGTGGCATACTAACAATATCCCTGGTATCCACATAGAGTCAAATGATAGATAATTATTAGTTTTGGCAAAGACATACCCTGATATTGCTAAGTGGCTGATAATACACAGACCTAATGTGATAAACATCATAGTGCGTCGCTTGACGCGGTTAATGACGAAGATTGCTGCTGTGTTTGTGAATATTCTTTGGGTATCTAAAGCTACCATCCACGTGTTTGGATCAGCGTCGGGGCCTATAAGTATTGATATAATTTGTGTAGAATACGCCGCAATCGTCATTGCTCCAGAGAAAGACAACATGAGATATGTATTAAACATTATGTAGCTTGGTTTGTAAAATTCCTTCTTCAACATCGTCTCGAACAACTTCTTAATTGGATTCTCTTGTCGATTACTCGTTGGCTTTTTCGAAGCAATTCTAGCGTCGATCATCTCCTCTAGTTCTTGGTTCTCCTTGTTGCCTCTCAGCCAACGAAATACTTTTCTACATTCTTCGTAACGGCCTCTATCTGCTAGCCAACTTGGTGATTCTGGCGAGTATAAAGTCATTATAAGACTGGTGAGTGAAAAAATCATGCAAATTAACGCAGTCATCTGCCAGTTCACCAAAGATCCTATTAAATGTACCAGCATAATTCCTAGGCCTTGTGCAAGGGAGATTGTGGTCAAGAAAGCACCACGGTTTTTAGGGCTTGCGTATTCGCCGATGAGAACTGAGCGTAGAGGAGTGAACATGCCGAAAGAAAGACCTTGAAGAATTCTGCCGATCATCAGCTCCTGGAAAATGATAAACAATTTAAGATTTGTTACATTCTTTTGTATTTTGTGAGTTACTACATTTTAAAGGAAATATGCACGTGCACATATGACGTTTTTTAAATTCCTGCTTGTAAAAATCATCGTTTTCTTTCTTAGGATAATATCGCTAACAATTTGAAAGTATATGGGACCCTAAAATTTAAGTAATCGCTGAAAATACATATTTCGGAAAGGAGTACTGCAAAGTTACATTTTGGTACCATTTTTATTAGTAGTATTATAAGTAATCTCTTGTACATATGTTTTAAATTATATCTAAATAACAAAAAAAAAAAACAAATCAAAATCGAATCGCTCTAATTCAGGGTAAGCTCGAGCCCCTCGGTGGGGACGTATATGAGCTGTTGATGATCTAAATAATATAAATAAGTACCGTGACTGTGGAAGCTAGTGAGAAGATAGTCCAGGCAGCAACGAGTGCCAGAATAACGATGTAATGGGCCTTTTTGCGCCCTAGCCGCCCCATAGCTGGTGGAGT
The DNA here is from genome assembly GCA_951230895.1 of Carpatolechia fugitivella. Taxonomy (NCBI): domain Eukaryota; kingdom Metazoa; phylum Arthropoda; class Insecta; order Lepidoptera; family Gelechiidae; genus Carpatolechia; species Carpatolechia fugitivella. The sequence continues at coordinate 1,899,901 of OX579652.1, read as the reverse complement.
CAAGAAGATGCCGATCAGCATAGCTATACCCAAAACGGACGCTGAAATATTAAAAAAGTATTGCGATTAATATAATTCCTTCCCTTTAGTCGATCGAAACAAAACTAATGCTAACGAGAGTGCTTAGAATTTTGATCTTTGCAGACCTGTATAATCGTAGTTTTGCTTAAAATCACGGATTAGTAATAGCTCTTTTCTAATACGAGAGTAAAGTAATAGGTCTTTCTTATTTTTTCCTAATCGTCGTTTTAACTTTTCGGTTCATTTATTACTTCTTTTGGCGGATCTAAGCCTCTATAACACTGACACCAGGGTTTGTGAGGTCGGTTGTCGACCCAACTACAACCTACACGATGACGACGATTACTTTTTTGGTTGTTCGTAGTTTGATTTTGAAGTTATTTTTATGCATACCTATATTTTTCATACAGTAAAAACTTTTGTACAAAAAGACGCAAGGGATCTGTATTTTTTGCAATAAGTTTAGTAGGTACCCCTTTTAAAGTTTCTGCAATGTCCGTTTCCTTCCAACAGTTTTTAGAACTTTTAACGGAATAATAGGTAAGTATAATAATTGAAACATTTCCATTTATTTAATTATCATTGTATATAAAAATTTCGCGTTCATAATTTTTTCACTATGACCGTCAGCTGACTCTTATCATGTTGGGGTTACATTATTAAAGAAGTTATCATTGTAATACCTATTTACGGACAGTCTTTTTCTTACGCAATTAAAGTTATTGTAAGGTAAATAATTCCGTTTGTTCATCGATTATTTACTATCTTTTGTGGTCCCTAATATAATCTTCTTGTTTGAGGATTCTCAACCCATTTTATGCGATGACAATGGCCTCGATTCGGGATGTCATGCTCTAATTCTAATTTTAAAATCCAGCTATCCTTTTCTTTTTTATGACCAATGAAAGAGAGGTGATGAACGAATGATATTAACTTGAACGAATGATAACCTAAAATAAGGGCATAGCTGTTAGTTTAAGAGATTTTTAAGTCGCATGTTTTAAGTGCTCTCTAAAATTGTGCAATCGACACGGCCATAAGGTTTAAATTCGATGTTTGACAGCTCTAATATTAGAATGGCCATCTCCCGACTTACTTAAATTAAGGATTAGAGCGTGACAATGTGAATCGGGGCCACTGTTGGCTATTTGTTAGGAATAAGTCGATTAGGCAAGGTATTAGTGTATGACACTCGAGAGCAAAAAATCCGGGTCGGGTAAAGAACACACCTCAAAATCTCGGAAACTAAGAATTCTAACTTAGTGAAACAAATTGTGTTTAATAGACAAATAAATACTCCTTGACTAGATAATAGCCGGCTTAACGTGCCTCCTCATTATCAGAAAAGTAAGAAAAGAATAGAATGTAACACGGGTAAGGGAATATATTTAAAAAAAATAAGATAGTAAGGAGAATAATCGTTATATCTGAGAGCGTCGGTCGGTGGTCTAGTGGTTAGGGCCGCTGCCTCCCGTCCGGGAGACGCGGGTTCGATCCCCACCACATACCAATGTGTTTTCGAATTTCGAATTCATTATATACGTTTATTCGACGCTCTTACGGTGAAGGTATACATCGTGATGAAACCTGCACACTCCTGCGAAGAAAATCAAAGGTTGTGTGTGAAGTCGATCAACCCGCACTGGGCCCTCGTGGTCGACTAAGGCCTAATCGCTCTAATTCAGGGTAGACTCGAGCCCCTCGGTGGGGACGTATATGAGCTGTTGATATCAGTCAAGTTTTTCAGCGGCTCCATAATTTTGACGTTAGGGTTTCGTTAGTCCAGGGTTTGTGAGGTCGGTACCTTACAAGCCACACGATAACAGCCTCCGTGGCCGAGTGGTCGAGATTTCACCTGATTGTCCGAAAAGAAAGATGATTCCGAGCTTCGGAAGGCATTGGTCCCGTCAACTAGCTAATCGTTACATGAGCCAAGTCAATGGCCTTTTGCGGCTCTATAACACTGACACCAGGGTTTGTGAGGTCGGTACCTTACAAGCCACACGATACCAGCCTCCGTGGCCGAGTGGTCGAGATTTCACCTGATTGTCCGAAAAGAAAGATGATTCCGAGCTTCGGAAGGCATTGGTCCCGTCAACTAGCTAATCGTTACATGAGCCAAGTCAATGGCCTTTTGCGGCTCTATAACACTGACACCAGGGTTTGTGAGGTCGGTACCTTACAAGCCACACGATACCAGCCTCCGTGGCCGAGTGGTCGAGATTTCACCTGATTGTCCGAAAAGAAAGATGATTCCGAGCTTCGGAAGGCATTGGTCCCGTCAACTAGTTAATCGTTACATGAGCCAAGTCAATGGCCTTTTGCGGCTCTATAACACTGACACCAGGGTTTGTGAGGTCGGTACCTTACAAGCCACACGATACCAGCCTCCGTGGCCGAGTGGTCGAGATTTCACCTGATTGTCCGAAAAGAAAGATGATTCCGAGCTTCGGAAGGCATTGGTCCCGTCAACTAGCTAATCGTTACATGAGCCAAGTCAATGGCCTTTTGCGGCTCTATAACACTGACACCAGGGTTTGTGAGGTCGGTACCTTACAAGCCACACGATACCAGCCTCCGTGGCCGAGTGGTCGAGATTTCACCTGATTGTCCGAAAAGAAAGATGATTCCGAGCTTCGGAAGGCATTGGTCCCGTCAACTAGCTAATCGTTACATGAGCCAAGTCAATGGCCTTTTGCGGCTCTATAACACTGACACCAGGGATTGTGAGGTCGGTTGCCGACCTTACAACCTACACGATGAAGATAAGATTCTTACCAATCCAAGAAGCTTCGTCTTCGGTCATGGGTATTGTAGGGTGTTTCTTCAACTGCGGCAGCAGAACAGCTGGGTACCCCACGATGCAGCCGTGGCCGATCACGTCCATGCAAACGCCGAGTGTGACGAAACACTGAAAATGAGAGATTTCTATCATCAATATCATGTTTTATACTAAACAAATCCTCTACTACTCCTACACTAAGAGACGTAAAGATCGGTTTTAGAAACGAATTTTATAACGAATTTTAGAATCGAATTTTATAAAATTAAAGAATACCTGGATTCAGACTTATAATAGGTGGTGGTGGAGTCTTGTATATTCATTTTGTTTTATTCTTTTGTTATTATAATTGACTGTTTTGGATCTAGATTACTAATATAAAGACATTAATAATTAATAACTCTGACCTATGATAATGTACAATTTAGCTAATAATGTAAAATACGTATTGAATTTAAAATCTTTAATATTTTTAACTTTTATATTTGCACACCTAGCAGGTTGAATACAAAAGCACTTTCATTATTTTATATAAGACCTGTATATAACTGTATTCTGGCAAATAAATATTTCTGATTTCTGATTTCAGTGCGTTTTAAGTAGCGAATCGTAGCTAAAGTGGCTACGGTTGTTACAGTACCTTCGTTTAGGTGCGTATTTGCCGAATCTTAACCCAAACATATTTATATTTTTTTTATTGCAAAAGTACACATCAATTAATGAATCAATCAGCCTATTGCAGTCCACTGCTGGACCTACGTCTCTATTACTGCTGGACCTACGTCTCTACGGACCTATGTTTCTATTAGTAACTTACTACTGGCCGAAGTGTAAATCAGCCTTTACCAGATTTTGCCTCGGTTAAAATATCTTATGTTTAATTTCACTTAAACTTGTGCGTGTATAAGTCCAACCAACTATTCTCTTTTTTTATTATTTATTTATTTTTATTTTATTATTTATTGTACACAAGAACATTACAAAAGAAAATACGAACATAAAGAAAAACGACACAACAGGCACTGCTTATTTCTAACGAAATGTCTTCCAGCAAACCTACCTTTTAATATGTAAATTTATCGTTTTGTTTATTTAAGGCCTTGATAGATGACCATTAAACCAATCAACCGTAGCTCGTTCAAGTTTAAACAACAAATCATTAGTAGACAATAAAAAAACACAAACAAACTTATAGCCTTCAATAGCGGTTGCCAAAGCATGAACAGTATCTCGTAAACTGAAAAAATCTGCATCAAACCAGTTGTTTCCTGTTTGCGTAAAAATAACTCGCTATTGTATGTGTTTATTGAATGCAATAATGTATTTGTGTTTCTTGAATGCAATAATGTATAGGTATGTTCTATTTTAATCTTCTTTTAAGTGTTTACGTCGTTATTTTGAGGACTTTTATTGCCTAAAAACCTCTGCCATGATTTACATACATAACATAGGGATTCCCAATTTTTTTTGTCTCGGAACCCTATTTTGATAACTAAAGAAATTACCTGGTAGTTTGAATATTTTTCATGTGAGACTTGAAAAGGAGGAACAAATTATAAATGAAAAATAATGTAGTAAGCCGCAGCGCCCGCACTTCTACCGGGGTTTAAGCGAAGTCGTAATTAAATGTAGTTATGAGTCTTTTACGGATGTTTTATTTAACTCTCGGACTGAACGTGGAGCCCCTGTGACCCTTCTACGGAGCCCTAGGGATCCGCGGACCACCTTTCGGGAATCGCTTCATAAGATCACGTTCCTATACCCAAAAAAGGGGTGAACAGAGCTTATGTTATCTCCCAAGGAACACACATTAAACCCACGTTTGGCAATATGTATACTCTTTTTTTAGAGATAAGCTTGCCTGTAGCAAAGGCAAGCTATTAATAATTTAATTTCTGTATGGTGTACTTTTCCAAGTGGTCTGATTTCCTGAGGAAGGTCGCTGGTGGTGACTGGATGAGGAAAGCGGGTGATCGTGCGCTTTGGCGTGCCCTCGGGGAGGCCTTAAGTCCAGCAGTGGACTGCAATAGGCTGCATGATTGGAAAAAAATATATGCCAAATTGCAAGCAAGTGAATCTAGAGTCGGTTTAGGCTTCCCAAGTCCACGCCCGCTATATTTCCACTTTGGTAAAATAGCGATTAGGTCCGTGAAGGAAAAAAATCCTAAGGGAAGATTTAGGCTTCCTGCGCAGACGCACTGTCAAAGAGCTTAACGGATTGTCATGTTATTCCATAACAATACTTATTCCGTGTTGACAAAAAGATCCATTCGCTGTTAACAATAAAATTATGCAGGCTATTATTCTGATAATTAGTTATGGTGTCAGAGCGAATCGGTTTTAATACAGTTCCATTATAAAAATTGTTATTTTTTTGTTGAAGTATAGAAGTGATGTTTTCCGCACATAGTTAACGTAATGCATATATTTATTGTTTAATTTTTGTTTTTCCCATACACAATTTTGGCAAATATGTTATTGTTTACTATACACTCCTTGTGGGCCAATCAAAGTTCTGCTCACCACTTTTGATGGCTCCGTAGCCCAGGTGGTAGTATCTCTGCCCCCGACGCACACAGGGGTATTTGAACCAAAAAGTCGATCAAAATTATTTACGTGGTTATTTATCTTTATTTGTACTTTATATGAATGAGTACATATAAAACTAAACATAGGGAGCTTAAACATGAAAAATTTCGTATTTGTCGCACTAAGCATTACAAAAAAAACGGGATTTTTGAATTTTTTGCTTATTTTTTTTTTATTATTAGCTGTTTATTATTACAAGCCGCCCACGGCTTCGCTCCCGTTGACCTTTTTTTGTGTTTTTTTTTTTTAAATAACCTCCTGATAATAACAAACACAACAAAAAAAGAATTATCCAATTTAGTGTAGTCGTTCCTAATATTATGCGCGTACATACATTTCGATGATTCATTTTTATTTACCTTAGTTAGATAGATATATAGGTATAGATTTAATCATAATCTGATGAAGCATCCCATACTTCTTCATCTGAAAACTCATCAAGGCTGTCAGCTCCTTCTTGCAAATTATCTTGATCACACTATTGTCATCTGCATTCCAGGCTAGCAGCATTTTTATTGTTTCAGGCTTAAATAGTTTTGATTTCTTAGAAGGTTTTGACATGATAGAGCTCAAAAATGGATCAGATGTTAACAATAGTCTGTTTATTACATCCATATTGCACTGAACATGAGAAAAAATCCTTGAGTACCTTTCTCTATACTGTTGGAAATGTTTGTTGCGTGCTTCTGCTGCATCTTCAGATAAAGCTCCTATAGGTAAAAGTGCAAGTTGGATGACTACATGATGTCCATGAATTAATATTTTGTGGACTGTGGGTGACATAGGATGCCATGAGTATAGCTGGACGTAGAGTTTGGCTGTGTCTCGGCAATACACAGCAAATTTGTCCACGTCAATCTTGTGGCCTATTCGCCCTAATTCAGGGTAGGCTCGAGCATCTCGGTGGGGACGTAGCTGTTGATGACTAATCTTGTGTCCACTGGTAATTAGTTCATTCTATCTGTTTTTAAATAAGAAAATTTATGAATAAATTGTGCCGTCTGATCGGGTGGAAATGTAGCTCTATTTATAATTTGATTCTCCACTAAATCCAATTTTGTTGCAAAATATTTTCATTTACAATCCGTCATCATGCGATATATGTCTCTCGGGTCACAATTTTCAAACCAGACGGCCCTATTATAAAAAAAAACCTAACATTAATACAAGTGATCGCAAAAATATGTTTGTCTTGTCAAAATCTTATTGACCTTTTGTAGGTAATTAATTGGTTTTGGCACTTTTTGGCATTTGCTTTTCAACTTGTCTGATAATATACTCACAAGACTGTAAAATGTAGAAGAAAAGACAATTGGGAAAGGCCTGGATACATAACGAAATGCTTTATAAACATAATTATCATCGTAAAAATTTGCTTATTAGAAGGTAGTTAGAAAACAATTACGTAAATAATTACTGGTAAGACAAAAAAATAAAAATGGGGTATTGTATAAGGGCTACATACATGCTTCTTCAATATCAATAATTTAAATTTTCACAGTGTAACTTTTCAGATACCAAACAATTTTAAATGTAACAGTTTTATTTTCGTGTTTACTATACAGTAGTTACGTGCGATTTGTGATGTGCTCAAAACACGACAAATTTTACGGTGCGGAGGGTTCCTTAATAATTTAAACTTATGGTACGTTGTTCCTTAGTGTCTTATCGTATACCAGGCAACAATAGCTACTTGGAATTCTATACTTTTTATTTTCGACTTTTGATCGAGTTTTTAGTTCAAATACCCGTCTGTGCGACGCACAGGGTCGCGGGTTTGAATCCCGCCCAGGGCAAACATTCGTGTGATGAGCACTCGTGTTTGCCTTGTGTCTGGGTGTTGTTTATTTAGTATTATAAGTATGTATTTATCTATTCATTTAATGTATATCAGCTATCTGATAGTACAAGCTCTGCTTAGTTTGGGATCAGAAGGCGGTGTGTGAAGATGTCCCCACATATTTATTTATTATTATTATTATTTATTCAAGGATGAGAGCATGTACTCGCTTCACATGTATACTTCACTTCCAAAACCTATCAGTTCAAAATCACCGTTGGAGTATTTGCCTGGCCGCGAGTCCCGCGAGTTGAGTTGCGTAGATGATGCAGTTTTCTTTTTTCAAAATATTTTCGAAAACCCCAGAGCAAACTTAGCACTTCCTATTCCATTTTCAAATCAATCCAGCATCCAGTCGTTTATACAAACCGAACTCACAAACTATTAATTTATTAATATTTGCGCACTTACTTGTCTCAAAAAGGGCGTATACCAGGTCCACCGGGTCTGCTCCGATTTGGACATGATGTGATAGTTGATAACAACCAAATGCACTCGGAAGACGAAATCACGGTAGTTTTAATACCATTTTATGTCCAAGGTTCTTAGATGACCTAAACCACTTTCAGACCGGTAAAACTTATGTAGAATTTATGTATAAAAATATGCAAAAATACCGACTTATCTCAACAAAAGTCTTCAGTGGAGTAATTGAAGGTGGAAAACTGAACGATCGTGAAGTTGTATTTGAATAAAGATCTTTAGACTTTACGACCGACGACTTCTATTTAAAGTCTTTAATTTTATTGTAAGAAATAGTCTTTCATCCATGCGAAGGTCATGTCGAGAAAAGTGTCAAGTGGAAAACAAAAACATGTCAACTAAAAACAAATACAGCTACTTCCTTTAACTATTTAATAAAACTTTAACACTGACTAAATCGGTGGATAAAAGCATGAAAGAAAAGAAAGAAAGAAAATAATAAATAAAAGACAGCGCAGGTGCAGTGGTGTGTCCAGGATTAACTTTAATGGGGTTTCATCTCATTAAGTTCCCGTGAGGCCCCATTGGTGCACACTAACAGATAGTTTGTTTTTATAAATCAACAATCCTAATTCCAAACTCTATTTTTCTGAAAAACTAAACAAGTTGTAAGTATGTCCCATTTTGTCTTGGAGAGTCGCAGTTAAAATCTTGAATAAATATATTTCGTTTATTTATTACACAATTTGTAATAGTAACAATATATCGTGTCGTTCTAGTGTCGTATTGTCTAAAACGCAGGACCTCGCTAGTACGATTTAGTCCATTGATCAAATCACATGATAGCTACAACCAAGTGCTGTAAGTTTGCGAAAAATATTGGATTTATTTAAAAAAATGCTGTTCTTAATATTAATACATTTTGTAGGAAAAAGTATTAGACCTTCGGAAGAGACAGTAGACAACAACAAGCAAAATATTAGACCTTCGGAAGAGCCAGTAGAAAACAACAAGCAAAATATTAGACCTTCGGAAGAGTCAGTAGAAAACAACAAGCAAAATATTAGACCTTCGGAAGAGCCAGTAGAAAACAACAAGCAAAATATTAGACCTTCGGAAGAGTCAGTAGAAAACAACAAGCAAAATATTAGACCTTCGGAAGAGTCAGTAGAAAACAACAAGCAAAATATTAGACCTTCGGAAGAGCCAGTAGAAAACAACAAGCAAAATATTAGATCTTCGGAAGAGCCAGTAGAAAACAACAAGCAAAATATTAGATCTTCGGAAGAGCCAGTAGAAAACAACAAGCAAAATATTAGATCTTCGGAAGAGCCAGTAGAAAACAACAAGCAAAATATTAGATCTTCGGAAGAGCCAGTAGAAAACAACAAGCAAAATATTAGACCTTCGGAAGAGCCAGTAGAAAACAACAAGCAAAATATTAGATCTTCGGAAGAGCCAGTAGAAAACAACAAGCAAAATATTAGATCTTCGGAAGAGCCAGTAGAAAACAACAAGCAAAATATTAGATCTTCGGAAGAGCCAGTAGAAAACAACAAGCAAAATATTAGATCTTCGGAAGAGCCAGTAGAAAACAACAAGCAAAATATTAGACCTTCGGAAGAGCCAGTAGAAAACAACAAGCAAAATATTAGACCTTCGGAACAGCCAGCAGAAAACAACAAGCAAAATATTAGACCTTCGGAAGAGGCGGTGGGGGTGTGTGTATGTGTTTGTGGGATGAGAGAGGGAGAGGTTAAAACCTGAATGGAAATAGTTTGTACCCTGGATTAACAACACATAAGCCACGGTACTATATTAATTCTGTGACGCGGGCAAAAAGCTTATTCCCATGGGAAAAATATTACTCGAGGAAGCGAGCGTAGCCACGGGCGGACTGCTAGTATAGAATACTTTTATTGTAAACACTTTTATGTTTTCGCGGTTGTTAATATTAATAACACACATTATCTACCGGGTTATTACCACGATTTTGGTTTAAAATAAGCTTTTTAATGAGCTCACCGATATTTCGACCACGCTATGGAATCTCACACAGTGCGAGCTGGCATGCGAGCTAACCTAGTCAGTTACTTAGGTGTAGCTACTCGCACCGTGTGACCGCATCATACGAGTTACTGTCATATGCGAGTGGGTCAGTTGCTGGCCTCCGAGTTACTACAACATTTTTTGTTTTTACTCGCCACTCGCCTTCCCCCACCACGTCACAAGCAGCAACTCGCACGCGACTCGGACGTCACTCGTACGATTTTGCGAAATGACAGTACGCTCAGTACGCTCGGGCCCAGTGTTTTTTGTTTATTTCGGACGAAGCATGCGAGTACACTGGTCAATAGCTGTCTACTGCGACGCCTTGGTGTGACCGAGCGAGGCGAGTCGAGCTACTGTCATGCGAGTGCACAGGCACAGTAGCTGTCTATTGTCACTTCAGGTGCTCGCACTGTGTGACCTATCCTTCAGTACAAATTCATTTTTCGGCTCTGCCTCGCCCTCTATCCAGTGGACCATTGAACTAAAATACTAGTGTTGCTTATTTAAGAAAGTATATAGCACATTGGTAGAATTATTATAAAAAAATTAAATTAATGAATAAAAAAAAAAAGGTAAAATTTTAGCAAATAAATCTAATTATTTTGTATTACTTTTAAAGCAAAATAGATTCACAATCACATAATAACAAGCTAAATACATTTTCATTTATTATTTCGTTTTAATGTTTTTACACCTTTCGCGAAATTGTCGAAAATATTGAAATTTTAATTTGGCAACACAAAACAAAGTGTCACCAATCGATTCTTGCGCAACTGATTTCGTTCGACATTTGTTTTTCATTTGTTTTGTTTATTTGTTATCATCACAGATAAGATTATAACTGTGAAGAAATTATCTAAACTGTCAAAACATAAATGCTGCGGGCCAGGATGTTTAGTGACTAGCAAAGAAGGTAAGGCGTAATGAATTCATTAAATAAATTTTTAAATTTAAATTTTTATTGAATTCTTTAAATTAATTCATTATTATAATTATCATCATTTCTTCTTCTTTTACAGTCTGAAAGCAGCCAAAACTTATAGTTTATGTATACATTGCATTTCTATGGACAACGTGTGCGTTGATAAATACTTATGTACCTATATAATGGTAGTTATGAACAAATATCAAATCTTAAAAAACTCGCATACATGCATCGCCGTACGTTTCCAGGTGTGCCTCTTCATCGTTTTCCTGATCCGAAAACTGATACAGCAAGATTCGAAGCATGGGTTCTCAAGAAACATGGGTTAAAAGAAAACGCATTTTTTTATTGATTACAATCTGTTACATATGTAAGGGAAAATGGAATCTTCCACCTGGCAACACTGGTTGGACGGCGGGTGGGGCGTTTGTGCGCTCCTGTCAGGATTCGCCGTGTGGTCAATGTCAACGATCTTCACTTTGGCTTCGGATCTCGTCATAGGCATCAAGTTGTATCCAGTGTTTCTATCTTTGCATTTTTAATAAATTATAATTTTTATAATTTTGTGTTTTGCTTCTGAGTATTCTCATACATAAAATACAAAATACACAATCAACTATTTTCTAGACATAATTAGTATATTGCCAGTATTTTCAAAATAACCGAGTGTTTTTAATAATTTAAACATGTATAGTTCAAAACTCACAAGTCTTTTATTTTATTATGCCAAACCAAATATTGATTACTACAGTAACTATAAGATTTGGACTCGCAACGTATTAAAATGTACATGGATTTCCTACATTTTTTAGGGAAACCATGAATTTTCAATATGGTCTAAATCTTATGGTTCAATTTATAAAATTAATAAAAATATAATTTGTAGCTACAGCATGAAATTTACATCGTTTTGTTCCCGCCGTGTAGTGATAGTACCCGTCAAACTGAACAACTTTGCACGAAAAAAAAATTCCAGTGACAAAAAAATTTTTAGTCTCCATACAAAATGGGTCGCTCGGGAGTCTCACTTTGTATGGAGAGACCAAAAATTTTTTTGTCGCAGGATTTTTTTTTTTTTCATGAAAAGTTGTTCAGTTTGACGGGTACTATCACTACACGGCGGGAACAAAACGATGTAAATTTCACGGTGTATGTGTACCGCTGCTTTATTTGGTCTGTGAACAAGACGGCAGCACACGAACCTTCAAATAGAGTTGCCAGTCTATAATAGTAGTCTTTGATTTCGACTATGTTGCAAATAGTCATGATTTTATATTTATTTTATTTTACTTTCTTCGGAAAACTTACAGCTAATTATTTACAAGATAGTATAAATAGTATAAAAAATTCGAAAATAGAATTAAATAAAAAGCCATTTACAAGTTTTCGCCTATAGAAACAATAAAGAGTAAATAAGCCTTAGCAACTCTATAAGAAACTCGAATAGTAATAAGAGGATTACCATATAACAAACCAAGTGATATTTAAATAGGGAAATAATATGTATGGTCTTAAAAATATCACATACCTTAGCAATAAGGCCGCCTATCTGTACACCCTTTTATCTATCTTCTGTACTTTCAAGCTATATCCTTGTGTGCAATAAAGTATATTCTATTCTATTCTATTCTATTCTATATAAGAAGAAGACATAAGTTAGTGTCACTCGTCAAAGAAACCTTTACTCAACAAACACCTTATGTTGTCTCTTTTAATGAAAAATAAGTCCAGTGATTTAGTGTTTACCAACTCGCCAAAGAAAAGAGTTTTGTCTATATTTAGTGCGGCTAAAAGGGAGGTAAACATTAAAATGATTGCATCGTTTGCTTCTAGTACTTGGTATAAGAAATTGTATCGACGATAATAAGTCAGGTGCATCTATTTTGCCGGATAGAATATCATCCATCATATCAACAACATCTCATTTACGTCCCCACCGAGGGGCAGTTAGGGTGATGGATGAGGCCTTAGTCGACAATGTTCTCAGTATCCAGAATATTTAACGGAAAAGAAAGAGAAATATTCAAGCTGAAAGCTTTAAAAGTTATACTGCAATTTATTATTTTAAAAGATAATAATTAACTTTACATAATTTCACTTATATTGTAACTCTGAAGCTTGTGCTAGAAACTGTGTTACAAGCTTCAGCGTCTTCCCAATTAATGACACTGGTTACAACTTTACAAGATTGAAGATAAGCATTTTAAAGTGCGATTCTTATTAAATAATATGCCTTAAAATATCTAAGGGTAAAGTCTGGCCTCCTTACATAATAAATATGAATAAGCTGATAATTACAATGTTATTTTGAATTAGGTTTTAAGAATTGCTTTTGTTTCTTACTAAGAAAACTGTTATTTGTGTCTAATATTCATGGCACTTGGCATTGTTTCAGTGCGAATAAAATATTATTAGTATTACTTTGAAATAAGTATTCTTAATAATAGTAGATTTATTTTAAGGTTAATTATGGTTGTCCAGTTATTTGTTATTGAAACACTGCTCAGCGTTTTCCGCGGAAAACGCGGAGCCTGAGTGCGAGTAGCATGATCCTTGTCGCGATCTTTGGGAGAGCCGTTGTCCAGCAGGGGACGTCTTTTTGGCTGAGACGATGACGATGAACCTCTCATTAAACACCATGCGTAGGCTCTGATTATAACGTCGTCCAAATTAAACCCTCTGAGCTCCCCTTATACTTCTGATTGAGATTTTACGTTGTATAAAGTTTAGTTGACGCCGTGCGCAGAATATTTAATTCAGTAAACACTTTTAGGTTATCGCGGTTGTCGGTTGTTTATCGTGGTAATAACCCGGTAAATATGTGTTATTTATCCAGTATCATTAAAACTAGCAAATTTGCCCACAGGCCCTCGCACAATGGTGCAAAGACAACACCATCGACCTGGTCGCGATTGGTCCAGAAGATCCCCTGGCTGACGGGATTGTGGACGCGCTCTCAGCCCAAGGGATCCCCTGTTTCGGGCCGAACAAGAAGGGAGCCCAAATAGAGGCCAGCAAGGACTGGTCCAAGAAGTTCATGGAGAAATATCAGCTGCCGACTGCGAGGTACCAGTCGTTCACCGAAGCTGCACCTGCTAAGGAGTTTATTAACAAGTAAGTAAGAATTCGGTGCTGCAGTGGCTAGGTGCGCGTTCGATTCCCACCTCGTACCAATATATTTTCGAATTTTGAATTAATAATGTACGTGTCTCTCTGTTTTCTCTGCCACTTTTCTCTATTTTCCGCCAATGATTTAACATCTTGATAAGACATGACATTCACTTTTTCCTTGATTTGTTCGAGAGCGTCTTGGTCTTCCTATTCCTCATTTCCCTTCAATCTCCCCTTCCATTATGTTATGTGTCTCAAAATGTCGTGTCGTATTAAGTATCCTATCATTTTCTCTCTTCGTACGTTTATTCGACGCAAAACATCGTGATGAAACCTGCACTTTCCCGCGAAGAAGTTCAGAGGTTATGTGTGAAGTCGACCAACCCACACTGGGCCAGCGTGGTCGACAGGCCTGATCGCCCTAGTTCATGGTAGGTTCGAACCCCTTGGTGGGGACGCATATGAGCTGTTGATGAAGAATTGATCGTATCGCAGCAGTGGATGCCACTCAATCCAAATGGCCACATTCTGGGCCCAGCATTGAGAGTTCGAAATGACATCGACTCTACTTTAAGTTTAATGTCTTCGGTACATAAATAATAATTATAATAATAATAAAACATTTATTTCAGAAAAGAATTCCATAGTTTTGTTAGTAAATGGGTTAGAAACAAACTGCTTAAAAACGATGTTAGAAAAGTTAGAACTTATTTTAGAATTCCAATTGCAACGCTTACCCAGTATTTTTGAAATGGGCCGTCATAACGCGACGCTATCATTTTCAGGATGCTGTTGTCACTTTTCCCAAGGCGCCGCATTAGCGAGGTGGCTTTTTTGCGCATTATTGCATAAAAGTCATCGACATGAGCCTCTGCGAACATGCCGGACGCGCTGCAGCGCCTTGGTAGTCCCAACAGCATCCTGAATGCATTATTGTATTGGATGCGCAGGACGCTCGACGCGTATATCTCACCCACAGGCCACTCGAGTAAAATGACTGACTAAAGGCTTTAAACAAAGTTATTTTTACTTCTTTAGTACAACGAGTAAACCTGCGAGCAAGCATATTGCCCCTCACCGCCAACGCCCTGCGCTCCCTTTCTATATCTTCATCATCCGTTAGATCACTATTCACAACGTGGCCCAAGTATTTAAAACTTTCCACTCTATTTAGAGCCATCCCATTAAGCAATACAGAAGGCACATGAATTAGCTGACGTTTACCTGCAGCTTTAAATGTAAGAATCTCGCTTTTTTTGCGTTATATTTTAAACCATGTGCCTCCACATAACTTTCACACAAAGCTAACAGTCTCCTCAATCCATTGATTGAGGGATTCAGCAGCACCATATCATCCGCATAACTGATATTGTAGACACATGTGTCATCAATGTGACGGCCTACATGTGTGCTGCTAAGTCTCTCAATCAACTCATTCATGTAGACATTAAACAGAAGAGGTGAGCTGAACCCCCTTGTCTGACCCCACATTCCAAAGAATACTCCTCCGACAGCGCATCGGCCCATCTCACTCGGTTCTTTTGGTTCTGATACCAATATTTAAGTAGCGAGATATATTCACCCGGCACACCCGCACCACCCAACTTGTCCCACAGTTTGTCATAGACAACCAAATCAAACGCTTTTGACAAGTCAAGAAAGCACGCGTGTACCGGTGTTTTTCTCTCTGTGTAGTACCTGACTGTATGTTTCAATGAAAGAATAGCACTCTCAGTGGATAAACCTGCTCTAAATCCGAACTGTGCGTCATTTAGCGTTATGAGGGAGTCAAGCACCTTTGCTGTAGTGGTAGCAAGTGAGATAGGCCGATAGTTACCTTTATCAGACGAGTCTCCCGTCTTATTTTTTATAATTGGTACTACTATGGTCTTCATGAATGCATCAGGTAAATACCCGTGTCCCATACACAAATTAAAAAGCATCGAGAGAGCTCTAGGTAGGTGTGGTCCTGCATATTTAAAGTGTTCAATGCTGAGACCATCGTGACCAGGAGACTTGCCTTTCTGCATATTTTTTATAACACGCGATAATTTTATTTGACGCTCTGTCCCGATAGTCTCAGCATTGTTTACAGTATGCGATCTGTTATATATAAAGTCCTTAACTTGAAACCTAACTCATTGGAATGTAAGATAGGTTCACATATTACAATTTTCAAGGGACTACCCCCAGGGGTTTGGCCAGACTCAGGGGTATGACCAGGGGTATGGTGGGTCCGGAGCGGAGGTTTGCCTGAGGATATCGATTTAAATCGGATAGTTTAGTTGTACTACATTTTGTTCTTTACTTTTACTACATGGCACTGCACTAACACAATAATTTTCCTCCCTGTTCCGACATTTTTAAGATAAAAAAGTATTAGACGAATTAAACGATGCTGTGGTTAGTAAGTTCATTACTTGCTAATTAGCTATAAGAAGGTCGCAGCAATAATATAAAATTATACTCTGTTGTTTAATCGCAGGCCACATAGGGGCAATTGCTTGTTTTATCACAAAAATTATATATTTTCTTTTTAATGTCATCCCTGACCTGCGGTGCTAGTATCCGTGATTTATATTTATTACTTGAAGATGTAGAACAATGTCGGTACAAAGGATATAAGTCGTGCTTATTTTATGTAAAACTTTACATATTATGAACCTAGGAGTTTTTTCGTAAGAAATGACCCTGGTTGCATCATAAGAGCCTGCATTTTCACTTACTTACTTACTGTCTTCTTCTTATTTTTATTTATGGCGTTTCACTTTATAGTATTTCGCCAGTATCAAGTGGTTTTGCTAAGTACGTACGTAGGGTGAAGGAATCCAGTAATTTGATAGCGAAACTACTGAAGCCACGTGGAACCGCCTGACACCATCAAGAAATGCCAGTAAAATGTAAACGTTTCAATTGCCTTAGTTTATAGTTCAGAGTCATTCGCTGGATAATATATTATCTAAATTATATTGAATTAAATTATTTGATGAAAAGTGATTTATAATATTTAAACACATTTAAACTATATTTATTAGAATTTTAATACTATAGAAATAAAATCATAATAAAGTTAATTAAAATAATTAAGAAATAAAGAAATACACCAAAATACTTCTACTTCTTTACTCTACTCTACTTATTGTGTATGTAACTGTAAATGTAGTTTTTGTATTAAGATTTTAATTTTAAGTAATAGTAGAGCCCTCTGCTTGTATTTTATATTGCTGTGCCCTAACGGGGCTTCACAATTAATAATTTTAACACCTTTTCCTACTAGTACCTATGTGTCTAATTAATTGTGGAAATGCAATAAATAAATTTGAATTATACACTCAAATAAACTAAAATAAAAGGATTAAAACGAAAACATGGTTCGCTATTACCGGATGTTGACGGCCCACTTACTTGTCTATATATAAGATTTCAGATGGAGTAGCTTTGATGGTTTTGACCCAAACATGCTAACACTTGTTTATCCAACTACTAGCTGACCACACGCGACTACGCTTGCCGATTTTTTCTGTAGGTTTAAGAAATCTCTCGGTAAATAGTGGTCATTGTAACTTTCATTTAGCCTCATATATAAACTATATCTGTGCAAAATCACGTCGGTCCCTTGCATAAGACAAGCTAACAAACACTTTCGCGTTTACATAATTGACCGAGCGAGCGAAGCGTGTCTGCTTCAGCTTGGCCAAACTTGCTTTTGTATGTCCATTTGTTTGTGGATTTGTTTGTTTGTTTCACTCTACAGGTCGCGTTTCTCAACCGATTCTCGTGAAATTTTGTGAGCAGGTTCGATAAATTAATCGATTTTTTTTATCGAGCCAGTTTTTGGAAATTTAAAAAAATGACGGAGTTATGGGGGTTGCCAGCTTACAAGGTCTACCGCTGAGGCTGTTTTCCTCTACAGGTCACATTTCTTAACCAATAAAATAAAATAAGATAAAATAAAAAATAAAATAAACGAAAAATAAAGAATAAAAAAAACAAAAAATAAAATTAAATAATAAAAATAAAATAAAAAAAAATATATTTAAAAATAAAAAATGGGGTTGGGGATGTTTGTGGAGAAAAAATAAAAATAAATATGAAAAGATATACAGACTCGCGAGGTCTACAGCTCACAGAGCCACTAGTTAGTATTATGATAAAGAGCATCAGTCCCATTCGGAAGCCCCGGTCTAAACCCCACGTGTTTTTGAATGACGTTTTTTAGACCCTCTTACTGTGAAGGAAAACATCGTGAAGAAATCTGCAGTCTCGAAGGAAATTTCCTCCGAATCAATCGGCCATAAAGACTGTATCGGCTTATTCGGAGTAGGCTCTACTCCCCCGGAGGGTATAACAGTTGGTAACGAGGATGATAGTAGCCCCGGTTCGGGAAGTCATGCTCCAATTCTAATTTTAAAATCCAGCTACCGTTTTCATTTATATGACCAATGAAAGAGAGGTGATGAATTCAGACGAACGAATGATAACTTAAAATAAGGGCATAGTTATCAGATTAAGATATTTTTAAGTAGGATGTTTTACGTGCTCTCTAAAATTGTGCAATCGACGCGTTTATAAGGTTCAAATTCGATGTTTGACAGCTCTATTATTACAATGGCCATCATCTCCTGTCCCTTTTTAATCTTTAAAAGGTGAAAAGGACTGACGAACTTAAATTAAGGATTAGAGAGTGACTGAGTGAATCGCTACTATAATACCAAAATTATCTTTGTCCTCTTTTAGCGCCCCTTTCCCAGCTCTGGTTGTCAAGGCTTCAGGCCTGGCCGCTGGCAAAGGAGTCGTGGTGGCCACTACCAAGGAAGAGGCCTGCCAAGCTGTGGACGAGATCCTGACTGACGCCAAGTATGGGTCAGCTGGGGAGACTGTTGTGGTTGAAGAGCTGCTGGAAGGAGATGAAGTTTCGGTAAGAGATATGCTCACTCACTCATTGTTACCAGGTTTACTGAAGTTAGCACTAAATCTGAAGAAGAAAACTTTCCTTTTATAATACACATTACGCCTCCCGAGTCACTGCTTATTGATAACCCATGACCACTCAAGCTGACACAAATTGGGTCTACAGCAATGATATTATATACAATTGGTCCTAATTGTGACCATTGCAGTCAGTCGAGCTGTGACCGCTGTCTCTTTCACTCTTACGCTTTGCAAGCACTTATAGCGTGTCTGTGTCGCGGAACAATTTATGTTGTGCGTGCAGTATGAATGTGACGTATCGTTCTTAAAATATCATTAGTCTACAGTTTAAGTTAAGTAAATAAATAATAATAGTTTAAAAAACTAAAAAACATGCTTTTAGCACGCACAAAAAATTACAAAAGTGCAT
Source organism: Carpatolechia fugitivella (assembly GCA_951230895.1). Lineage (NCBI taxonomy): Eukaryota > Metazoa > Arthropoda > Insecta > Lepidoptera > Gelechiidae > Carpatolechia > Carpatolechia fugitivella. The sequence continues at coordinate 1,880,817 of OX579652.1, read as the reverse complement.
TTAAAATAGCCAATCCGCCATCTTAGATGTTCGCCATGTTGCATTTAAGTCACGTAACTATTTTTTTCGTATTCCTGACAGCAAACCCTTTCATTTGATACCCATATCATGGGGGGTGCATTTCAAATAGCCTGTCCGCCATCTTGGACGTCCGCCATATTGGATGTAAGTCACGTGACTATTTTTTTCGTTTTCCTGTCAGCAAACCCTTTCATTTATGCCGCCACATTGGATTTGTAATGACGTTTCTTAGCTAGTCATGTATTGTCATCAGAACTCAGAGCATGTGCAAAATTTCATTCTAATCGAAGACCGGGAAGTGGGTCAAATTAAAATTCCAAGATTTTCTTACATACATAGTCACAAGTGAAGCTAATAAAAGCGTGTTAAAAAGAAACTCGCCTATATTTAACACCTACTTATACGAGTATTGTTTTAATTTTACTAGTTCATGTAGGTAGGTATTATTTATACTGACCAGTGCGGTCACCCCTGTTGCCCGAACTTAGTCTGACTTTACTCAGCGACTACTCGATTTGACCAATGCAGGTCTAACAGCTTAATGTGCCTTTCGAAGCACGGAGATGGTTTTGGCTTGAAAATTCTGACAGTGCTAGTGCTAGTTGGTTTTAGCCACTAGGATGATTGGTACTCATATTATACCGATACGGTATCCAGGCCCTCTAAATATTATTTTGTCTTTTTTGTTACATCCGTGCCGTGTGGTGGCGGCAGCGTAGAATAGTGCCGTGTGGTAACGGCAGCGTAGAATACATTTGTCACCAACCCCTACTCTTCCCGTGGGTGTCATAAGAGGCGACTTAGGGACTACACATTGAACAGGGAACGGGCAGCAGCGCTCTCTGATACAGTAACCTTTAATCTGCGATCTCCAATCCGCCTGCCAAGCGTGGAGATTATGGCAAAACCGTCCACTCAAGTGGAGAAGGCTCATAGTCCAGCAGTGGACTGTAACGGGCTGTTGATGATGATGATGTTGATGTTTGTTACATCCTGTTTTATGCAGTTTTATCACTCCCGCAAACACCAAATGGGGTCTACGGATAAAGTTCATTCTCTATTAGGTTTGTTTTTCTCATCAATAATTAGTAAAAAAATCTTATCAGGGTAGCCAAATGTCATGGACATTGTAATTTGTTATGACGAAATATTCTCTGTTTATTGACATTCATCCATAACTTGCATAAAATGTAGATCGTTTTATTTTTGAGTATGTCATCATCAAGGGCCCGTTACAGTCCACTGCTAGACTATGAGCCTCCTCCACTTAGGTGGAGGGTCTTGCCATAATCTCCACGCTTGGCAGGCGGGTTGGAGATCGCAGATTAAAAGGTTACTGTATCAGAGAGCGCTGCTGCCCGTTCCCTGTTCAATGTGTAGTCCCTAAGTCGCCACTTACGACACGTACGGGAAGAGTAGGGGCATGTCATTAATACAAATATTATGATGCTTAATCTATAGGCAGCTGAGGCAGTTATAGAGGTGAAAGAACATTAATTAATGCTATTACGAGTATTTTTAACAGCAAAAATTAATTAATTTGAAAATTCATTTGACTCGATGTCGTAGGCATAGTGAAGACGCGTGTATTGACCGATTTTTATTCAGGTGATGATGCCTGATGTTAATGATATTTTAGTTTTTTTTATTATGATATTTTTACTCTGTATTGAAATATCTCATCATCATCATTATCAGCCCACATCTACCCACTGCTGGGTATAGGCTTCTTTTCTACTATACATATACGCCACTCCTGACGGCTCTGTGGCATCCGCATCCAGCCTAATATATATCGATTGAAATATCAATCTAACCTTAAACTCCCTTCATCACCAGGTCTTAGCCTTCACCGACGGCGAGACCGTTTCCATGATGCCACCAGCGCAAGACCACAAACGCATTGGCGATGGAGACACAGGGCCCAACACTGGAGGCATGGGCGCTTACTGCCCGTGCCCTCTGATCACCCCCGACCAGCTGCTGGATGTCAAAGATCAGGTCCTGCAGAGAGCCGTCGACGGGTTAAGAGCTGAAGGGATTAAATATGTTGGTGAGTGGCGTTTATGTCCTACTAGCGGTCCGCCTGCGGCTACGCTCGCGTTATGCAAGATTTTCCCGTGGGAATAAAACGTTTTCCCGTAAAAAGTATCCTATGTGTTAATCCAGGTTACAAACTATCTCCATTCCGAATTTCATCCAAATCCGTTGAGTACTTTAAGCGTGAAGGCGGAACAAACATCCAGACATCTAAATATATTTTCACATTTATAATATTAGTGTGATGTCCTCAACGGGGGGTTGGGGCCTACCCTAAATGAGAGAGTGACTGACGATACAAATTGGATGGAAAATCATGACAAATCTGTGCTATGGTAGTTTGTTGGTACCATTATGGGTTCAGTGCAGTTAATTGTTCTTAACTCACAACCCTCTTATGAGCAGTAAATAATAGTAGATTGAAATTCGGAAACATTGGTGTGTGGTAGTGGTTTTCTAATGATGGTAGAAGACCTAGCTATTAGATACACCACCGATGACAGTCAGTTCAATTCAATTAAATTTATTCAATCTATATGTCGCAGTCATCTGGTTGAATCTCCTATTCAATTGAATGACTAGCGCGTTCATTAAATGACAACATTCAATTAAATGACTAGGCCAAACGTTGATTGAACAAGCGTCACTCAACGTCCAACTAGTTAGCGGATTGTAACATAGCCCTTTGAAAAGAGCGGACGTAAAATCAGTCAGGTGATTCAAATTAAGTAAATTTTTTTCCCACTGCGGCGCTAGTAGTCACCAAAACAAATATGGCGTCAAACAGCTCGAACAGATAGCACTGTGTTGATATTTTTATTGATTTAAATTTCTTGAATTAGTTGGTAGAAATAGGCAGTATTGCCTATCTTAAGACTTAAAATACAATATAAAATCATAATAAGGTGTGTTATGTCATGTCCTCATTTTTATTATCTAAAGTAAGGTTAACTTTTTAGTTGCGCACTTATGGTCATCCTAATCAAATATTACAAAGTCGTACAGATCCTATTTAACGAGACATTTTATAATTCATTTATTTTTATTTAAATAAAGGTTAACTTTTAAGTTGCGAACTCATAGTCACCCAACCAAACATTACAAAGTCGGCTTTAACCCATTCAACGACTTCGCTAAATGACGTTTAGTCAAGACGTTGAAAGTTACATTCAACGACTTGACGAGTTGTCCTTTAGTCATTTAATTGAATGTTGTCATTTAATGAACGCGCTAGGCATTCAATTGAATAGGAGATTCAACCAGATGACTGCGACATATACACAGTCAATACATAGCCGTCACAGGTTTACCCCAAATAAATATGTTTCACAATTAATTACAATGTAAAATAATATAAATATAAAAGTCAATAATCAAGCAATAATCAATAAAATAATAGTTCATCAATTTCAATACCAAAAAATACCTAGAGGTAACCTAAGAGCAAGTACTAAGTTTTAGTAATTAGCCTACAACTATGTCATATATTTTTAGTTATTTAATATGTCTTATATAACTTATACTACTTTGGTAATTTTTTATTATCTCTATATAAAAATAAATAAAAAATAAATAAATAAGCGCTTTATTTATCAACAATACATCAAGTATCAAGTAATGCTACGTAACAAATAAGTAGTACAAATTGCTGATAAAAGGGCAAGAGTCTCAGCATGATTGCTGCTTTTCAGAATCTCCCCATCTTCGCTACACTGGAAAATGCTCCACGCAGTTAATCCCTTCAGCTCCAGACATACGTCTTGAAGTCTATATTAAATTAAATAGAACAAAAAATAAAAAACAAAAAATAAGAGTACTATCTATATATGTCACCGTACATTACACACATACAGATATAAGCATGTATATGTGATTTCTGTGAATTTTGTCAGCGTGCAATTAAATAAATCGATGTCTCTCGCAACTTCATTTAAAATTCTTAGTGCACCGTGATTAGGGGAGTGCTTCAGTATATTCGTTCTAGCCCTTGGTATTGCAAACAGGAGGTGTCGCACGTTGCCTTGCCGCAACCGCATATTCGGTACCCGCATCCCTATGGTTTCCAATATCTGGGGGTTATTAAGTATACCTTTGAATACTTAAAACACGTACAGTCATAACGTTGGTAACAAAAAATGTTCCGAGATATCTTTTTTTTTTATTTTTTATTTAAAATAGGTTCGCGTTTGACCACAGTCTCACCTGATGGAAAGTGATGACGAGGTCGAAGATGATACACGCTCACCCAAAAGATGCCTATTCACTCTTGCCTTGAATACACCAAGGTTATAAGACTCCGGAAACACAGACGCCGGAAGAGCATTCTACTCTCGTGCTGTACGCACCAAAAAAGACGACGCAAAACGTTTAGTGCGTACTACGGGAAATTCAACCACGTGAGGGTGGAAACGTCCACGGCGACGCCACGTACTCCGGTGGCAGAAGGTGAATGGCGGCATAAGATTGTGAAGTGCCTGGGCACACTCTCCATGATACACCTTGTTGAATACCGAGAGGCTGGCAACTTTGCGCCGCTGCTCCAAGCTTTGAAGCTTGGTTCCAGCGAGCGCAATGTCGCCATGATAAGAATAATAATAAATCTTGAAATGGCAATCACTTTATACCTAGTTAGATGTCTCTTGCCAATGCCCTAGGTTCTAGGTTAGGTAGACGACCCCGGCAATATGATAAGGAAGGCTAAGGCAATAAAGTTACAAACGAGACTGCCCTTGCTAGCTCACATGCGTAAGTTCTAAGTAACAAAATTGCGTAATTCACACTAATATTCAATCAATTAATCAATCAATCAGTCTATTGCACAGCAGTCCACTGCTGGACTGCTGCCTCCCCAAGGGCACGCCAAAGCGCACGATCACCCGCTTTTCTCATCCAGTCACCACCAGCGACCTTCCTCAGGTCATCAGTCCACCTGGCAGAGGGGCGTCCCACACTACGTTTCCCACTAAACCAATATTATAAATGTGAAAATATGTTTGGACGTTTGTTCCGTATTCATGCCCTAACTACTGAACGGATTTGGATAAAATTTAGAATGGAGATTGTACCTGATTTAACACATAAAATACGTATGTACGGGAAAAAGTCTTATTCCCACGGGAAAATCTTACATAACGCGAGCTTAGCCGCGGGCGGACATCTAGTGCCTGATAATATTTGGGCATTTCTTAGCAACGTAAATAAGGTCCAAATGCCAAGTAGGCAGACTGGCAGGCAGACCTGTAGATAAACTGGATCTTAAGTTGCCGAATTTAAAAAAACGTTCTGAATGCCAAATTACTACTAAGTGACATACAAGCAAGAAAGTAGCAAGTGAAAAGACGTGGTCTCTGCCTACCCTTCCAGGAAAAGGTCGTGATTTTGAGAAGACAAATGTCAATTTACAAGGACGAGGTTTCACAGGGTTCTTGTAAGGGAGCTCGCAGCTAACTTCATTTAGCCAATTTCTTACATCTTCTTCACTATTTATCTTGACTACAATAAATAGTGGAATATTTCACACAATAAGCCGATAACGTACGACCTACAGATCAGCTTGGCCACACCCCACAAGGTTCCATAGTAAACAGTTGATGCAATAAAGTTATATAGTTGACGGCCCGTATAGTTGACGTAGCCTAGGTGGTAGTGTATCTGCCTCCGACGCATGGGGTCGCGGGTTCGAATCCCGCCCAGGTCAAACATTCGTGTGATGAGCACTTGTGTTTGCCTTGTGTCTGGTTGTTGTTTATCTATATATGTATTTATTTATATATTTGTTTAGGTATATCAGCTGTCTGACACCCATAATACAAACTACGCCTAGTTTGGGGTCGGATGGCCGTGTACGAGATGTCCCCACATATTTATTATTATTATCATAGTGACTTAAAGTTATGTCAACAGCTCATATACGTCCCCACCGAGGGGCTCGAGCCTACCCTAAATTAGGGCGAAGTAAAGTCTTAAAGTTAGGTTTTTTCTTATCATGCTTGTGGACTATTGTCTGCCCGCAATGAAAGGCGTTGAGCGGGAAAGAAAAGCCATAGAGTCACTCTAAGAATGAAAGAATTCATTGCACCATCTAAAGAAGACCTATAGTTCACTAGTAGTGGCCTAAATATGTTTTATTTACATTCCCAACCTCCATATCTCCGCCATCATCTCCGAAACCTCCCAAACTTTTAAAGAAATTCAGAGGTTGCGTGTGAAGTCGATCAACCCGCACTGGATGAGCCAGTATGACTAATCTAACTCAGGGCATATGAGCTGACAACACAGTTTATTTCCTCAATACTTTCTATGACCAGCCACCTGCTTGACGCCTGACGTCTACTCTTTTTGGTAGCCTTGTCTAAACTCGTAGCCCTAATAGATTGACTTAGAATAATTGGCTTCAATCAATCAATCAGCCTATTGTAGTCTACTGCTGGACGTAGGCCTCCCTATGTGTACGTTCACCCGCTTTCCTCATGCAGCCACCACCAGCGACCTTCCTCAGGTCGTTAGTCCACCTGGCAGGAAGGCGTCCCACACTACGTTTCCCGAGACGTGGTCTCCATTCAAGAACCTTCTGCTCCAACGCTCATCGGTTCTGCGACAGACGTGGCCCGCCCACTGCCACTTCAGCTTGCTACTCTTCTGGACAATATTTATTTGCTTAGATTAATTGGCTTAGATTTTCCCAATAACCTGCGTAGTTCTAGCTTAAAATTACGTAGAATTAGATCGATAAACAACTAGCCGTTTGTGAAGTTTCTAGATAGAACAGAGAACCGTCTGTCTGACTGAGTTGCGTCGAACTAGTATTGACCGAGTGCCTATTAATATCGCTAATGTTTTAAGTTCAAAGTTGATAAATTACGTAGTTCAGATAACTAAGACTATAAGCATAACACAGCGCTCGTGGCACTTCAATCAGCCTATTGCAGTCCACTGCTGGACTGCTGCCTCCCCTTGGGCACGCCAAAGCGCACGATCACCCGCTTTCCTCATCCAGCCACCACCAGCGGCCTTCCTCAGGTCATCAGTCCACCTGGCATACATCGATTCCTCTTTCCTAAATATTGAATGGCAGCTACTGATCATTGCTATTACGATTCTAATTTACGGTACGAAGCGATGTAATTAGATTAGTCACTAGATCTAAAGGTGTAATCGCTTGAACTTCGGATTCTATAAGGTCTCGAAGGTTAAGCAAACTAAAGGGCTGATCGATCATAAAAGGTAATTGTTAGCTTTTCGTAGAATGTTTTACGTGCTTTGAAAGGAGTGTTTACCGAGGTATACGCCATTTGGAGCAAAATATTAAATCATGATTCAACTTAAATTATTTATCTAAGTATATCAACTCTCTATTTACCAGACAATTAATTATTTTGCATTTGGTCTTGATCTTGCAACCTGCGAACTTTGTCAGTTCCATGTTTTCTTCTCCGTGTAGTTGAATACACGCACCATTTCAAAAATCAACATATTGATGACATTCCATTACAATATATCTTTTCCTATGAAAACTGTCTAGAGGAAGTCATAAGTCGTGCCTACCTGTTATCACAACTCAATAAGGAAACAATATAATTAATATCGCTGCATTTTAATGCAGTTTAATTTGCCTATTTTATGTTATTTATTTTAATGTACTCTAGAAGATAACAGTAACAATTGCAGTTAGGAGTTAGTTACCTTAACAATATCATATAGTATATGTTCTTTGTTCTCCGTATAGTATCTTTTTATTATGTGCTAAGTAGAGCATAATTTTATTGTAGTCTATGTTTATCTAACATCATCATTTATTTTTATTTTATTATTTATTGTACACAAGAACATTACAAAAGAAAATACGAACATAAAGAAAAACGACACAACAGGCACTGCTTATTTCTAGCGAAATGTCTTCCAGCAAACCAAGGAAGAGAGAAATCTGGTACAAGAAAGCGGATAAAACGTGCACAATAATTTAGATGTAATATAATATATTACGTAATACATACAATACATACCTAACCTAAATACATTTAAAATAAAGAATATATATATATATATACAGAACAATATACTACATATATAACTCCATACATAAATACATATACTAAAAATACCTAACCTAACACGGATTACTTGCACAGATAAAGATAATGTTCCTTCACTCGTTTTTTGTCATAAAAGTTATATCAAACAGTGGTAACTTCGTAATATGGAATATGCATAAAAAAATATTAGTTTTTTCATAGTTCATTTGAAAGTATACAAAAATAGAAAACTGACAGTCAAAACAGAATTGAAATTGATCGAAAAGTGTTTATCTGGAACATGAAATATTTATTAGTGTGATTACCTATAGCTAATTAACATTAAAGAATCTTCTTAGGTACCTACCTATTTAATTGCCTTGACAACAATTTTAATTTTATCTTGTTTATTTGTCATTCATGACATGAGGCCTACCCGTGCTAACACTGATACACCCAACTATACTATGATATCATGTTGTGATTTAGTTTAATATAAGTTTCTCAATATTCTTGATTGTATTACTACTTGTGTCGTTAGTATGAGCTCCGGTCATTGACAGTACTCAATCGATCGATCGATCGAGATGTTTCAGGAACGATCGATATTAAAATTTGATCATGACAACGTTTTGTCATAAGCTCATAAGAACCTTATGTTTTACCACACGACCACTTCCTTTGTATGTATAAAGAAGCACTGTGAAAAATTGGTTGATTTTCGTTGAAGGGAGTTCCCCAAGGTACATGGGCTGACAAATGAAAAAAATAAATTGCATCTTTATAGTAAATCGGTTAGCTGGCCGCGCGGTTTTATAAAAATATAAATAAAATGAAATAAAATAAAATAAAATAATTTTATTTCAGACTAATGTAATTTATATGAACGGAACAAGTGTTTTCGTCGTTTTTATTTTATTTGACCGAGCGAGCGAAGCGTCTCCGTTATAGCTCGGCCAAAATTGCTTTTGTATGTCTGTCCTTCTGTCTGTTTGTTCCACTCTACAGGTCGCGTTTCTCAACAGATTCTCGTGAAATTTTGTGAGCAGGTTCGATAAATTATTCTTTTTTTTTGTCTTTGGAATTTTTGAAAAATGGCGGTGTTATGGGGGTTGCCAGCTTACAAGGTCTACCGCTGAGGCTATTTTCCTCTACAGGTCACATTTCTCAACCAATAAAAATAAAAAAATAAAATGAAATAAAATATAAAAAATATTTGAGTTAAATAAATTTCAAGGGGTCGGGGATGTTTGTGGAGAAAAAATAAAAATATACCCACCGGCACATCTAATCTCCCACCCTTGTATTTCGGTTTAATTTTAAACTATGCTTATTGTTATGCATTACGATTTATTGATAATTTTACGATAAATTAAACACACTTAAATATACGTTAAATTAACTCTTTTGAACTAACATCAGCTGTAACTAATAGAATTAGTTCTGCCGTTGAGTATTATATACAGAGATATACAAACGTGCGAGGTGTACATCTCACAGAGCCACTAGTTATATTTTATTTATATTAAGGAAAGTTTCCTTAGATAGCAATACAGCTTAGATAGCAATACTTGAGCCAAATACAAGCTTCCGCCTGTGGAACGATGTTAGATAATAATTTAATTCATACACTCATAGATACACAACACAAGTAATCAAGTTTTCAATTCATGTTTCTTGTAAAGTTGTTCACTTTAACGAACACCAACCAATCAAATCTCACGGTGTATAGCTCATACTAGTGTTGCCGAAAAATCGATAGTTTTACATCGATAGTAAAACGCCGAAAACATGTACCCAATCGAAGGCCTATCGATAGTTTATGCAATATTAAGGAGCAATACTATCGATAGGCTATCGATATTGGACTTTCGAGCGGCATCACTAGCTCATACTGGCGACCACCCTGAGGTGGTCGATACTGATAAGAAATCGAATCGACTGACGATACTAATATCGTCGCTTACTATCAATCCCATCTCCAATGCCTACGTCACATCACAGCCTCTATTATAATTATCTTTATCAGTTTTAATTACTATTGATTCCATAGTTACGTTCGTGACCGCCCTCTGACCTGCCTTACGTAGGTACCCGTAAACAATCGGCCCACAGATAACGAGAAACAAACACGTTTTTAACATCGCAGTCGTTTGAGATTAACAAATTGTTGTTAAGGAGTATTTTTTCGCGTGCAACTTGTTGTGAGATTGCATCAAGATTAGCAACAGATAACTAAGAAAGCAAACAAGTAATTAAGAATGAATGGACAAGAATTTGTTTTTGAGATGAATTATCATCATAATTTTCAACCCATTCTTGGATCTTTTTGTGGATTTGAAAAGTCGACACACAAGTTTTTTAAAATCAAAGGACCGAATGTTTGTATTGTTTTTGTCTATATTTGCGTCTTTTTTCTTAACTTTTTTTTCTTCTTTATCGTGTGGGTTGTTAGGTCGACAACCGACCTCACAAACCCTAGTGTCGGTAATTATAAAGCGAAAAATGAAAAATTTTGTCGATCTTGGACAGGACTCGAACCTGCATCTCTTTGGCTAACCGGGCCAGAGCTTATTGGCTTTATAACTATTAGAAACGTTAACAGACGTTTTCTGTAACAATAATAATCCCTGGTGTCAGTGTTATAGAGCCGCCACAGGCCACTGACATGGCTCGTGTAACGACTAGATACTTGTAGTAGCCGGGACCAACGGCTTTACATGTCTTCCGAAGCACGGAATCATCTTTGTTTTCGGACAATCAGGTAATTCAGCCTGCTTTGTCTTAACCAAACTGGGGAAAGTCTCTCAAATAAATTTTTGCATGACAGTGTCCCCACCGGGAATCGAACCCGAAACCTTCGTAATGAGCTGCGAAATCTCGAGTTCTCGGCCACGGAGGCTGTTAATTATTATATATAATGTTTCTTTAGTAAAAAAAAATACGCGAATGATGCGACCACGGAGAATGAGAAGCCACGCCTGGGAGTTTCTTCGGCGATTAAAATCTCGCCAAAAAATTCATAAGTGAAAAATAAACAATTGAATACATAGGTTACTAAATAATTTGTTAGGTATGTGTTCATACCTATTCGTCTCAGCCTCGTTGGTTATTACTGGCAGTTAATACTTATAGTATCGTCGGGTTTATTTGAATTTAGAAGAAACAAATATGTTTCGAACACTCAAGAGCTGATTCTATTGTAGACTGTCCTCACGAATGCTTGTGTTTTGAGGATATAAAAATTATAAAATAAACTAATATTGTTACATCTAATCAAATGTTTTTATAATACCGTCTCCACCTTTCCTCATAATTATATTTAATTCCTCAGGGGTGCTCTACGCCGGTCTGATGGTGACGAAAGCAGGTCCCATGGTGTTGGAGTTCAACTGCCGCTTCGGCGACCCGGAGACACAGGTCCTGATGACGCTGCTGGACTACGACCTTTACACTATCATGAAGGTAATTATCGAGATCATTGTCAGTCTAAGAAATAAAAGTGTCTTCCAAATCATGTCAACCAGCCAGATCTGGAGCTAGTGTGACAAAGAAGAAACGCAATAGAAGACTTTTGGTGGTCCTCTGGTATAGCGCTGTATAATTTTGTACACTGAGAACAATGTTTAGTGCGATCTACAGAATAGTTAAGGGATACCTCGCCAGGTGGATTCAAAAGTATAAAAATTTTGCTTGGATTCAAGTAGAGGGAGGGAATCGAATTTTACCTTTCTACATCCAGTTCCATCCATCCAACTTATGAAGATCATCTATCCATCTTGTGCCAGGTCTATCCATGTAGTAAAATAAAACCTTTAAAAGCAACCATTTCTTCATCCCTTAAATGCATACTGTTGTCTATGGACAACATATCTTTTTTTTTTATTATTAACTTTGGTGGTCTTCTTTGGTACCAAAAAACATTTCGAACATTTTTTTTATTTTCTTCTTTTTTTACGGCAGTTAGTTTGCCGCCAAAACGAAGTCAGAAATCAGATTCCAAATTCAAACAATAAAAAATTGAGTAGGGAATAAAAAAGAAAAAGCCGAAAAAAAAAGTATTTTTTATTATTTAATAGTATTTTTTTAAATTTTTCGAAAAAAAGAATTTTTTTTTTACTTTCCCTATTTTTCTGGACCAAAAACAAGCTTAATTACCAAGTATTATTAAAAAATAAAAAATCATGCAAAAATACAATACCCATACTGACCTATTTACGAGTATACATACCATACAACCACGTGAACACCTATTTGTAATATTGCAGGCTTGTGTCGAAGGCACTCTCAAGCAGCACCAAGTGCAGTGGAACACCAAGCTGTCTGCAGTGGGAGTGGTGCTTGCCTCCAAAGGCTATCCTGAGACTTCTACCAAGGGCTGCGTTATCAGCGGTAAGATTTGCGAACTTATACGACCGATATAGAATCAAGACAACTACACCTAGTGGTCTAGTGACCACCGACGCTCATATACGTCCCCACCGAGGGGCTCGAGCCCACCCTGAATTAGAGCGATTAGGCCTTAGTCGACCACGCTGGCTCAGTGCGGGTTGGTCGGCTTCACACACAACCTTTGATTTTCCTCGCAGAAGTGTGCAGGTTTCATCACGATGTTTTCCTTCACCGTAAGAGCGTCGAATAAACGTACATATGAATTCGAAATTCGAAAACACATTGGTACGTGGTGAGGATCGAACCCGCGTTTCCCTACGGGAGGCAGCGGCCCTAACCACCAGACCACCGACGCTCTAAGAGCCCTTTTTTACAAGCTTTTATTTAGTTTCACCTGTCCCGTTGTCTGTCTGTAATCAAATCTTGCAAGTTAAATTTGATCCACTTCCCAGTTTCCGATTGAGCTGAAATTTTGCATTCATGTATAAATCGGATGACAATGCAATATTATGGTACCTTGGAGCTGGTCTGATGATGGAGACGGAAGGTGGCCATAGGAACTCCTCTAATATAGAACACAACCTAGTCGTGTTTGGGCTCGTTAGATTTGTCTTAACAAGATCTTTAGCCATACGTGATATCCAGGGTCTCATGATGGAGCCGGAAGGTGGCCACAGGAACTCCTTAAATACACAACACAACCTAGTCGTGTTTGGGCTTGTTGGTTTTGTCTTAACAAGATCTTTAGTCATACGTGATGTTCAGGGTCTCATGATGGAGCCGGAAGGTGGCCACAGGAACTCCACAAATACACAACATAACTTAGTCATGTTTGGGCTTGTTGGATTTGTCTTGACTAGATCTTCAGTCCTACGTGATGTCCAGGGTCTCATGATGGAGCCGGAAGGTGGCCACAGGAACTCCTTAAATACACAACACAACCTAGTCGTGTTTGGGCTTGTTGGTTTTGTCTTAACAAGATCTTTAGTCATACGTGATGTTCAGGGTCTCATGATGGAGCCGGAAGGTGGCCACAGGAACTCCACAAATACACAACATAACTTAGTCATGTTTGGGCTTGTTGGATTTGTCTTGACTAGATCTTCAGTCCTACGTGATGTCCAGGGTCTCATGATGGAGCCGGAAGGTGGCCACAGGAACTCCTTAAATACACAACACAACCTAGTCGTGTTTGGGCTTGTTGGTTTTGTCTTAACAAGATCTTTAGTCATACGTGATGTTCAGGGTCTCATGATGGAGCCGGAAGGTGGCCACAGGAACTCCACAAATACACAACATAACTTAGTCATGTTTGGGCTTGTTGGATTTGTCTTGACTAGATCTTCAGTCCTACGTGATGTCCAGGGTCTCATGATGGAGCCGGAAGGTGGCCACAGGAACTCCTTAAATACACAACACAACCTAGTCGTGTTTGGGCTTGTTGGTTTTGTCTTAACAAGATCTTTAGTCATACGTGATGTTCAGGGTCTCATGATGGAGCCGGAAGGTGGCCACAGGAACTCCACAAATACACAACATAACTTAGTCATGTTTGGGCTTGTTGGATTTGTCTTGACTAGATCTTCAGTCCTACGTGATGTCCAGGGTCTCATGATGGAGCCGGAAGGTGGTCACAGGAACTCCACAAATACACAACATAACATAGTCGTGTTTGGGCTTGTTGGATTGGTCTTGACGAATACTTTGATACTAAATGGTAACCAGAGTCTGATGATGGAGCTAGAAGGTGGCCATAAGAACTCCGTAATTAAACGACGCAACCCCACCGAGTTTGGGCCCATTTGATTTGTCTTGACGAGTACTTTGATACTACATGGTAACCAGGGTCTGATGATGGAGCTGGAAGGTGGCCATAGGAACTCCGGAACGACGCAACTCCATCGAGTTTAGGCCCATTTGATTCGTCTTGTCGAGTACTTTGATACTATATGGTAACCAGGGTCTGATGATGGAGCTGGAAGGTGGTCATAGGAACTCCGTAATTAAACGACGCAACCCGATCGAGTTTGCGCTCATTTGATTCGTTTTGACGAGCATCTTAGTTGGCGTGAATATGCAACTCCAACAGATTTGGGAAAGAGTTCGTTCCGTTTGTTATGAATGTGGATTATTATATGTCTGATTGATTAGATGGATGCCCCAATGCCAAGGTGAGCACGTGCCGAGGGCTGAATGGTATGAGAGTGTATAAACATTTCATATCGCTAACGTTGCGCCTCAGGGTACCAGGGCGAACCCTGTTGTACTAAAGCCCTTATCCCTCTACAATGGACCTCGGCAAGGATGGCATTCACATAATACAGCCTAAATCAATTCAATTTCCTGCTAAATTTAATTACGGCACAGCTGAAAGAAGAATGCTTCCGATTGTCTTGTCTTGGGCTTCAACTGTGCACAAAATGCAGGGAACTACTGTAGATCATGCTGTTATTTATCTAGGCTCTAAATTATTTGCTGCTGGTCAAGCTTATGTGGCTTTAAGCAGAGTTAAGTCTTTAGCAGGACTTCGAATCGAAGAACTTGACTGCTCCAAGTTGACTTCGAAGAAACCTTGTAATGTTGATGCATTAAAAGAAATGGATAGAATGAGAAATGTTACAAATAACTAACTTGTGATTACATAACTAATTTAAACATTAGTTTACCCTACTACAAACAAAAAATAAATAAATATTTAAATATAAATAAAATACATAAACTTTAAGTGCTCAAAGCAGCACATTATTATGTGAACGTACTACGGACTACATAACGGAAAAACGCTGCTACGCGCTACTAACTACGTCGTAGTAAATCTCGAATTAAACATACTAAAAAGTTAAAAATAAAATTAAAGAAAAAAAACCTTTTTAAAAACAAGCTTTTATTATTTGGAAAATGAACTAAAAAGTTAAAAATAAATTAACTCTAATTAGAAGTATAACACTTTATAAGTTCATTGTAACCTTTAACGATAATTAAGCTTCTTTGTCTACGACAAAATAATTCCATATCGTAATCATATATTTTTAACACCAAAACTTTACACCTTAATTATTAAATCTTCCCGTTTTTATTACAGTCCCAATGTTATAAATAATAAAAGCGTGTTACATTTTGATGGTATAATTAAGCTATCACAATGTAACACGCTTTTTTATTTATAAAATTGGGACTGTAATAAAAACGGGAAGATTTAATAATTAAGGTGTAAAGTTTTGGTGTTAAAAATATATGATTACGATATGGAATTCTTTTGTCGTAGACAAAGAAGCTTAATTATCGTTAAAGGTTACAATGAACTTATAAAGTGTTATACTTCTAATTAGAGTTAATTTATTTTTAACTTTTTAGTTCATTTTCCAAATAATAAAAGCTTGTTTTTAAAAAAGGTTTTTTTTCTTTAATTTTATTTCTAATTAATTCCTCTTTTCCTTCGACTTGTAAATATTTTGATAATCGTTTCTCCCCAGGTTTATCCCAAGTCCAGTCCAACCCCGGCATGGTAGTCTTCCACAGCGGCGTGTCGCGCGGCGCGAACGGCTCCCTGGTCACCGCCGGGGGAAGAGTGTTGCTAGTGTGCGCCCGCGCTCCGTCCTTGCGGGCGGCGGCCGCTGCGGCCACGGCTGCGGCCTCCACCATCGACTTCCCGGGGGCGCAGTACAGGAAGGATATCGCTCATAGAGCGTTCACTAAGTAAGTAGATGGGGTTCACTAATACACTTGCCTCGATTTCCCAGTTGCCCCAATTTCCCACTGGCCCAACTCTCCCACTGACCCTAATTCCCACTTGCCCAACTTTTCCATTATTTTCTAAAAACCTATCCAACAATACCTCACACTATAAGGTAGTCGTGAATCGCAATTGATAAGTCAATAGGGGGTCGGACTACTTTTATTTTATTTTATAATTCCAAACTTCTCAGTTTCTGCTATCGAACACTAAAATAATTTTTGCTCTATCTTTAAAATTGACCGAGTTATAAAGGTTTAAAATTCAAGATTAGACACAGAGGCACATACCCACTTATGACGTTATTTGTTAGTAACGCCATATAATCTCCATACAAAAAATCGTTTATGATTGAAACTTTAAAAATCACTGTAAATTCGTTTTTTAACCGATTCTGTTTTTTTCTTCGCGAATCGTCTGCTACTAATCTATATTTTAAAAATAATTCATAAAATATGGTGAACAGTCCGATCCCCTATTATTTTTTTATCGTTTGATGCCAAACTCTGGTACTTAGGCCATCTGGCTTAAGACTCTGTATAGCATTATATTTTAGGTCATTTAATCTCAGACTTGATGATACTGCCTAAGCTGGAAAATACTGCTAGCTTCTATATTGCGATGTGCATGATGTATTCTAAATCTTTTGTTCTTCTTGTATGTACAATGTACATGTTTGTGTTTGTCATTTGTTTCAGCATGCAAGTGCCATGAGGGATTCCTATCACTTCTCACTCATTCCATGTTTTATTTTTTTACACTATTTGAATCTTTGTTGCGTTAAAAGCATTTTTTATTATTTCCTTTCCGTTTGTGATGTTTGTATTTTGTTTTTTTTTTTTTTAATTATGTACTTGTAATAAATGCTTGGCTCTGCTTACATCTTGGGTTTCTTTTCATTCCTTGTATTGTACATTGCATGAAATCATAAACAATTTGCCACAATACATAAATCACTTATGTACTTTTAAATCTATGCCAAATTCACATTTAAAATGTTTAGTTAAAATCATTTTTGTTACCTGTGCATCACCAGTATGTATTTTTTTAATTGTAAGTTTGATTTTTGCGCATCAAAATTGAGACACAAGAAAATAATTTAAAAAGGAACTTGTTACTAAATGAGTGGAAGTAAACTTGAACTAAACATTTAAATAATCTTATAAAACAACTATTATTAATATACAACATGAGAGAAAATGAAATCTAAATAAAGTCTGTTAATAAACAACACCTACCATGTTTAGTATATTAAAATCCTGTTTAGTATTTTGCTAAAAAAAGGAATCATAAGCCTAGCTTCGGGTGCTACTCACTTTAATTTAAGTAGTGTTACGAAACAATTTTTCATTCTTTTATATAATAATATCATTTTAATAATAATAATAATAACAAATTAATAAGTAAACAACTTTTGGCTGTTTGGTGGTTTTTTTTTAATTGAGTAGGTTATGTACTTATTTTGTGTGATTTTTGCTTTTTTGACATGGTAGGTGTTACTGTGATAATTTTATCATTCCACGCTTTTTAAAACGATCTCTAAAGACTTATTCTTAAAGAAAAACTCACTTATTTGATTTCTCTGATATCAATGGACATTTCTTAGAATAAAAGCCCTGTGAGAGTTACTTCAACTGTGTGCCTGTTCAAAATTACAATTTCTATTCTTCTTATTATTTTTAACGTGTCAACTCGATATTGAATCATACAAGTTTAGTATCGTTTTCACGAGTCTAAGTGAAAAATATTCTTCCGTAGACTCAACGGGCTGTCCTACCTTCAAAGTGGAGTCGATATCGACGCCGCTGCGATTCTAGTCAGAGAGATCGAGCCCATAGCCACCGCCACCCATAGAAAGGGGGTCCTAGGCAGACTGGGGTGCTTCAGTGGCCTGTTCCAACTGTCAGCCATGGACTCGAGTCTCAAAGACCCGGTATTGGTGCAGGGGACTGACGGTGTTGGGACTAAACTCAAGGTAAGACTTGGCATAATACTTTTGGAGTTTGGAGCCCATAGCCACCGCCACACATAGAAAGGGGGTCCTAGGCAGACTGGGGTGCTTCAGTGGCCTGTTCCAACTGTCAGCCATGGACTCGAGTCTCAAAGACCCGGTATTGGTGCAGGGGACTGACGGTGTTGGGACTAAACTCAAGGTAAGACTTGGCATAATACTTTTGGAGTTTGGAGCCCATAGCCACCGCCACACATAGAAAGGGGGTCCTAGGCAGACTGGGGTGCTTCAGTGGCCTGTTCCAACTGTCAGCCATGGACTCGAGTCTCAAAGACCCGGTAATGGTGCAGGGGACTGACGGTGTTGGGACTAAACTCAAGGTAAGACTTGGCATAATACTTTTGGAGTTTGGAGCCCATAGCCACCGCCACACATAGAAAGGGGGTCCTAGGCAGACTGGGGTGCTTCAGTGGCCTGTTCCAACTGTCAGCCATGGACTCGAGTCTCAAAGACCCGGTATTGGTGCAGGGGACTGACGGTGTTGGGACTAAACTCAAGGTAAGACTTGGCATAATACTTTTGGAGTTTGGAGCCCATAGCCACCGCCACACATAGAAAGGGGGTCCTAGGCAGACTGGGGTGCTTCAGTGGCCTGTTCCAACTGTCAGCCATGGACTCGAGTCTCAAAGACCCGGTATTGGTGCAGGGGACTGACGGTGTTGGGACTAAACTCAAGGTAAGACTTGGCATAATACTTTTGGAGTTTGGAGCCCATAGCCACCGCCACACATAGAAAGGGGGTCCTAGGCAGACTGGGGTGCTTCAGTGGCCTGTTCCAACTGTCAGCCATGGACTCGAGTCTTAAAGACCCGGTATTGGTGCAGGGGACTGACGGTGTTGGGACTAAACTCAAGGTAAGACTTGGCATAATACTTTTGGAGTTTGGAGCCCATAGCCACCGCCACACATAGAAAGGGGGTCCTAGGCAGACTGGGGTGCTTCAGTGGCCTGTTCCAACTGTCAGCCATGGACTCGAGTCTCAAAGACCCGGTATTGGTGCAGGGGACTGACGGTGTTGGGACTAAACTCAAGGTAAGACTTGGCATAATACTTTTAGAGTTTGGAGCCCATAGCCACCGCCACACATAGAAAGGGGGTCCTAGGCAGACTGGGGTGCTTCAGTGGCCTGTTCCAACTGTCAGCCATGGACTCGAGTCTCAAAGACCCGGTATTGGTGCAGGGGACTGACGGTGTTGGGACTAAACTCAAGGTAAGACTTGGCATAATACTTTTGGAGTTTGGAGCCCATAGCCACCGCCACACATAGAAAGGGAGTCCTAGGCAGACTGGGGTGCTTCAGTGGCCTGTTCCAACTGTCAGCCATGGACTCGAGTCTTAAAGACCCGGTATTGGTGCAGGGGACTGACGGTGTTGGGACTAAACTCAAGGTAAGACTTGGCATAATACTTTTGGAGTTTGGAGCCCATAGCCACCGCCACACATAGAAAGGGGGTCCTAGGCAGACTGGGGTGCTTCAGTGGCCTGTTCCAACTGTCAGCCATGGACTCGAGTCTCAAAGACCCGGTATTGGTGCAGGGGACTGACGGTGTTGGGACTAAACTCAAGGTAAGACTTGGCATAATACTTTTGGAGTTTGGAGCCTATAGCCACCGCCACACATAGAAAGGGGCCCTAGGCAGACTGGGGTGCTTCAGTGGCCTGTTCCAACTGTCAGCCATGGACTCGAGTCTCAAAGACCCGGTATTGGTGCAGGGGACTGACGGTGTTGGGACTAAACTCAAGGTAAGACTTGGCATAATACTTTTGGAGTTTGGAGCCCATAGCCACCGCCACACATAGAAAGGGGGTCCTAGACAGACTGGGGTGCTTCAGTGGCCTGTTCCAACTGTCAGCCATGGACTCGAGTCTCAAAGACCCGGTATTGGTGCAAGGGACTGACGGTGTTGGGACTAAACTCAAGGTAAGACTTGGCATAATACTTTTGGAGTTTGGAGCCCATAGCCACCGCCACACATAGAAAGGGGGTCCTAGGCAGACTGGGGTGCTTCAGTGGCCTGTTCCAACTGTCAGCTATGGACTCGAGTCTCAAAGACCCGGTATTGGTGCAGGGGACTGACGGTGTTGGGACTAAACTCAAGGTAAGACTTGGCATAATACTTTTGGAGTTTGGAGCCCATAGCCACCGCCACACATAGAAAGGGGGTCCTAGGCAGACTGGGGTGCTTCAGTGGCCTGTTCCAACTGTCAGCCATGGACTCGAGTCTCAAAGACCCGGTATTGGTGCAGGGGACTGACGGTGTTGGGACTCAAGGTAAGACTAGGCAGGCTGCCAGGTGGATTGATGACCTGGCAGCCATACCAGGTCGGAAGGTCGCTGGTGGTGGCTGGATGAGGAAAGCGGGTGATCGTGCGCTTTGGCGTGCCCTTGAGGAGGCCTACGTCCAGCAGTGAACTGCAATAGGCTGATTGATTGAAGACTTGGCATAATACTTTTGGAGTTTGGAGCCCATAGCCACCGCCACACATAGAAAGGGGGTACTAGGCAGACTGGGGTGCTTCAGTAGCCTGTTTCAACTGTCAGCCATGGACTCGAGATACATTTTTTTTTTATTTGCCAAGACACATTAGTGTTATTTAGTTTACATAATGTATGAACATGCCGTGTCTACCTTATCATGATTAATTGTCATAGGCGTACCAGCATTTACTTAGGGGTGGGGTAAAAGCAAAAAAGCAAGAAATCCTGATAAATAGTGGGAATTAAAATGATATTTTTATTAACTGATTTTCACTTCCATATTTATAATGACCTGTGAGGGTACAGGCAAAATCTGGTTAAGATTTTGTTAAGATAACAAAAGAGTTACTAATTATAATAACTTGCATTAATTCATGGTGTTAGGTGGGGCAGGTGCTCCACCCTGGTTACGTCCACGCTGCTAACTCTAACTATCTTATGAAGACTTCCGCCATAAGAGCTTTACACATTCAACAACATTTCAGATTGCAGAAATAATGAAGAAATACGACTCGATCGGCCAAGACCTCGTCGCGATGTGTGTGAACGACATTCTGTGCGCAGGCGCCGAGCCCTTCGCGTTCCTCGACTACATGGCTTGCGGCAGACTCGAGGTCGACGTGGCTACGACCATCGTCAAAGGGATCGCCGATGCCTGTATCCAATCAGGGTGTGCTTTGTTAGGTGAGCTGATTATATACGTACAGTAGTCAACATGTGCCGCTGAACACTCACATTAAGGATGCCACCCCTCCTGTATAAAGGGCTCTCAAGGTTAAAGTGTCCAGCCGCATGTGCTGGTTATTAATCTTAATAGGTTTTATTAGATGCCAGTAATGTCCCACTGCAGGTCAAAAAACTCCCCCTCATTTCATAATAGGGGATCGGACTACTTTTTTTTTATTTTATAAATCCAAACTTCTTATCGATCACTAAAAGAATTTTTGCTCTATTTAAAAAATTGGCCGAGTTACAAAGGTTTGAAATTCAAGATTAGACAGAGAGGCACATACCCACTTGTGACGTCATTTGTTAGTAACCCCATATAATCTCCATACAAAAAATCGTCTTTGAAAGAGACAGACATATTGAAATTTAAAAAAATCACTGTAAATTCGTTTTATAACCGATTAAAATGACCCTTTAAGGTGAACTAAAGAAGTTTCCCCATAAAATCGATATATTCAAAACATTTTTTAATTACAAAAACACCTAATAATGTAATTTTAGTGCTAATAAATTATGGGTGATATCAGTTGTACCTATACTTTACCATGTAACGTAGAACTTCTGGTCTTAAACTTCCATTGGTCTTAAACTAAGAAGTACTCGCAGCACCCTAAAACATCCAAATCTTCATCTTCTTGTGTTAGTGAACTCACCCAAATAAATGTAATGACGGATCTCAGTGATGTAATAACATCCTATGGAAATAAATAATTTTTGATTCGATTTGATTTCAATAATACATCACCACATCCAATCTCCCACTACAGGCGGCGAGACCGCAGAAATGCCGTCGATGTATGAGGTTGGGAAATACGACTTAGCCGGGTTCGCCGTCGGCGTCGTGGACAACTTGAAGCAGCTGCCGCGCTCCAAGGAGATCAGAGCCGGCGATGTAGTCCTGGCGCTGCCTTCGACAGGCGTGCACAGTAATGGGTACAGCTTGGTGCAGAAGATTATGAAACAGAGCGGACACAAGTAAGTGGATAATGCCTGTTAACCAAACCAAACAATACCACTTTAAATGGTGTTGCTGTAGTGAAAATTATGGTTTTTCCATCAGTATTTAAATTTCTACTCTCTCTCTCTTTAATCTAACCAACTCTTCACTCCTCCACAGCTTACACGAGAAAGCTCCGTTCAGCGACACAGGGAAGTCTTTCGGCGAAGAGTTCCTCACTCCAACCGGGCTCTACGTGAAGCCTTTGCTGCCGGCCATCAAGCGCGGAGTTATCAAAGGCCTCGCCCACATCACTGGGGGGGGGCTGCTGGAGAACATCCCCAGGATACTGCCGCCCGGTATCCGAGTCACGTTGGATGCGACCAAGTTTACAATCAAGCCTGTGTTCGGATGGTTGCAAGCTAAGGGTAAGTGTTTAATAATATTAATAAAATAAAGTTAAGGTTATTAAATTGGGAGACACTTTAAGCCAGAAACCTTTAATGGTTTCAATAGACAAAAACACAAGACAATAATCAATCACTAGTCGCCTATAATAATATAAGCCGTGTGGTGACGGCAAAGTAGAATACATTAGTCACCAACCCCTACTCTTCCCGTGGGTGTCGTAAGAGGCGACTTAGGGACTACACATTGAACAGGGAACGGGCAGCAGCGCTCTCTGATACAGTAACCTTTTAACCTGCAATCTCCAACCCGCCTGCCAAGCGTGGAGATTATGGCAAAACCAAGTAAAGTGGAGGTGGTTCATAGTCCAGCAGTGGACTGTAACGGGCCGTTGATGTCGCCTATATGTTTTTTCTCTGGTCTCTGGTTTCTGTTTGTATTTGACTGTTCTTCTCCGGGCTCTACCTTGGATATATCATATACTAACATCTACCCTACACCTACCCTGCGCATTTTTCTCACTTTTTTTAATATAAGAACCTTCTGCGAAGTATTAGAAAACATTTAAAAAATGATGAATGAAATCGTTAAAGTCGTTCTAAGTTTATAGCGTGACCAGGAAAAATAGGGGTTCATTTTTATATATATATAGATTGTTGTATTCGCAAGGCAAGACAAAAATTTCCGATTCAGGGCGAGAAGCTGATTTAGTGGTTTGAAATTATTTCTTTAATAACAAAACTTTTTCATGAACGAACGAACGAGTTACATACTTACTTACTTTTTTGCATTTATGATATAAGAACGAGTATGATAGTATAATTTGATTGTCCCTAGGCATGGTATCCGACTTCGAAATGTTACGAACATTCAACTGCGGCGTGGGAATGGTGTGCATAGTGGACCCCGTGTGTGTGAAAGAGATGCAACAACTCGTGGAGGGACCCATTGCCATCGTCGGTTCAGTCAGCAGCATTGGCAAGGAAGGTCAGTGACCATTATTATTGAATCGTTGAAGTCATAGCGGAACCTTTGTATTTTTTGTGTTTACAGCCGTTTGTTGTTTTCATTTAGTGGTTACTTGCTTTTAATAGTAAGTATGAGCGTCCTGCAAGGTTAAACTCTTGGTCCTATCTTGTTTTTGGTGTACATTAAAGATTTACCTAATCTGGTTTAGTTAAAAAAAACATTAAAGTGTGTATTGTGTCTTTATCTCTCATCAGGTGGTCACCAAGTGGTGGTAGAGAAGTTCAAAGAAGCAATGACACCTCTCACGGCTCCTTACGGCTCAGGATCAGGATTAGGATCGCAGCGATCCCTGTCATACAAAGACAGTGGCGTCGACATCGAAGCAGGGGACTCGCTCGTCTCACTCATCAAGCCACTAGCCAGGTTAGTACTACAGAAATATTAAGCCAAATTAAATTGTTTATTTATTCTTAGTTCTAACACGACTTGCGGCGCAAATTTTATCTTGCGCCGCAAGAAACGAGCGAGGCAGAAGATGACGTATGTGTAGATGTTATAGTATGTAAATCTGTAAATGCAATGGGGGATTTTCTGACAACTCTTTAAAAAATAAAAATAATAGTTCTAATTAAGACGATAGATGGCGCCAGGTGTATTTCGAGGATTTTTATTTTTAATCCTTTTATGGCCCTGGGTGATTCGCCGGATTTCTTCGGATCCACGAATCGTCAACGCCATCTACCGAAGTTTTGTGAACAATTTAGTTTTTAATTGGCTGTCGGAAAATCCCCATTAAATGTTTAATGTTATTTTCTAGATCTACCTCTCGTTCGGGAGTCCTTGGCGGCTTGGGGGGTTTCGGCGGCTGCTTCCAATTGAAGGCTGTTGAACAAGAATATAAGGTAGTAAAATAAATTTAAAACTGATATTGTCGTTGTTTTATGTTTTGCACATTTTATTTACGAATGTTAATTTTTAATAAAATGAAAATCTTAAAAGTTGACCATATTATATAGCACTAATGATTTTTGAGTGTCTAAAGGAATGTCTTATATTTGCAAGTACGCACAAATTAGCTATTAAGAAGCATCCACAAAATAGTGTATTTTACTTATACTTATAGTTTCAGTACTTCTCCTCGGTGTTAAGTCATTTAGGAACAATAGCTACAAATATGTACTCTATGATAATTTTATCATGTTCACTTAGGACCCAGTCCTCGTGTTAGCCTCCGACGGTGTGGGCACGAAACTCCGAGTGGCTCAGAAGACCAATATGCACTCGACCATCGGCATCGACCTGGTGGCCATGTGCGTTAACGACATCCTGTGCAACGGCGCCGCCCCGCTCACGTTCCTGGATTACTTCGCGTGTGGAAACCTGGACGTCAATGTGGCCAGGAATGTGGTCTCCGGAGTCGCTGAAGGATGCAGGCAGGCTTCTGCCGCGCTTATCGGTAAGTTACCAAGTCATCATTCTCCTGCCCTGTTCCCTTTATTTGTGGTGGGCGCAATATGTTTTCTTCTTCCATTCATCCCTGTCAGACGTCACATCACTATTCACTCCCTTCTTACACATATCGTCTTTCCCGCAATCCATCCATATTTTTCTGGGTCTACCCCTACCTGCTTTTCCATTCACTCTCATATCTAGCATACGTCTGGTGGTATGGGCTTCCTCTCTTCGCAAGTTACCAAGTTACGGTAAGTTACCAAGTATTTATCCTAATGTGTACTCCTGCAGATGTTGCGTTTTCGTTTTTCATTTCGTTACAGATCTTTGTTAAAGTGGTTCATCATCATGTGTTATAGAGCTGCCAAAGGCTACTGACATGGCTCATGTAACGACTAGATAGTAGCCGGGACCAACGGCTTAACGTGCCGAAATCATCTTTCTTTTCGGACAATCAGGTGATTCAGCCTGCAATGTCCTAACCAAACTAAGAAAAGTCTCACGAAGAGATTTTTGCTTGACAGTGTCGCCACCGGGAATCGAACCCGGAACCTCCGTAACGGGCGTCGAAATCTGCCACGGAGGCTGTTAAAGTGGTTGAATTTGCTCGTTTTCATTTAACCGTGACTTTGACCTTTTTGGTGTCAAATCTGCTGAATATTTTATGATTCACCATGTCCTCGACCTCTGTTAAGATGTCAAATCTGACAAAAATGTTTATAAATAAATAAATAAATATGTGGGGACAACTTCACACACGGCCATCTGATCCCAAACCAAGCACAGCTTGTACTATGGGTACCAGACAGCTGATACACATTACATGAATAGATAAATACATACTTATATAGACAAACAACATCCAAACACAAGGCAAACACAAGTGTTCATCACACGAAAGGCGGGATTCGAACCCGCGACCCTGTGCGTCGGAGGCAGATACACTACCACCTGGGCTACGGAGCCGTAAAGATTCATTACTCTTAATCTTGACCACTAGTGTCAAATCTGCTGTAAATGTTTATGGTTCATTATCCTTAATCTTTACTTCTTTCTGTTAAGGTGTCAAACTTGTGCCAAAGCTATCGAATATGTTCATGATACATTGACCTTGACATCTAAAAACGTGTCATCATTTGCTGAATGTTATGATCCACTGACCTTCACCATGACCTTCGTTAAGAAAGTAAGACTGCCGAACATTGAACTGACCTATTTATGATTAACCTTGACTATGACCTTTGTTAAGGAGGTGAGTCTGCCGAACATTGAACTGACCTATTTAACCTTGACCATGACCTTTGTTAAGGTGGCGAGACTGCCAAACATTTAACTTACTCATTTGACCATGACCTTCGTTAAGGAGGTGAGACTGCCGAACATTGAACTGACCTATTTAACCTTGACCATGACCTTTGTTAAGGTGGCGAGACTGCCAAACATTTAACTGACTCATTTGACCATGACCTTCGTTATGGAGGTGAGACTGCCGAACATTGAACTGACCTATTTAACCTTGACCATGACCTTTGTTAAGGTGGTGAGATTGCCAAACATTTAACTGACTCATTTGACCATGACTTTCGTTAAGGAGGTGAGACTGCTGAACATTAAACTGACCTATTTAACCTTAACCATGACCTTTATTAAGGTGGCGAGACTGCCAAACATTTAACTGACTCGTTTGACCATGACCTTCGTTAAGGAGGTGAGACTGCCAAACATTGAACTGACCTATTTAACCTTGACCATGACCTTTGTTAAGGTGGTGAGACTGCAGAGATGCCGGGTATGTATGAGCCGGGCATCTACGACATCGCGGGCTTCGCGCTCGGCGTCGTCGAACGATCGCATATCTTGCCCAAGATCAACGATATCACGGTGAGTTTTATAAACTAACCATAAATGCTTACTAATATTATAAACGCGAATGTTTGTATGTATGGATGTTTATTACTCTTCCACGCAAAAACTACTGAACGGATTGGGATAAAATTTGGAATACAGATAGTTTGTACCCTGGGTTAACACAGGATACTTTTTACGGGAAAAAGTTTTATTCCCACGGGAAAAATTTATACAACGCGAGCAAGCCACCGCGACCGCTAGTAAGCCACCGCGAAAACCAATGAAACTATTTTTTAAATTATTACACACTAATTGAGTGGAGATGATCCTTGGGGAGGCTTTTCTCCAGCAGTGGACGTCTTTCGGCTGATGATGGTGAGTTGCAGCAAAAAAGGAGCCCCTTATGTCAATGATCTACTCGTATTGATTGAACGCTGGCGCCTCTTCGATAAGTCATACATAACTTCAAAAAATATTTTTGATCAATCAAACGACTCGCCGTATTAAAAAAATAACTTATAAAAAATGAACGATAAGATTGTTGTGTTTTAAACTAAATAAAATCAAGTTGATATGCTTCATTGTAAATACATATGCAGAAGGTAATTTTAGCCATTAAAAACCTAAAAATTATAGTGAATTATCTTGGTATTTATCAGGTTGGAGACATAATCATTGGCTTGCCGTCTAACGGGGTGCACAGCAACGGTTACAGTTTGATCCACAAGCTGGTAAAGAAAGCCGGACTCGCGCTGGAAGACAAAGCGCCTTTCAGCAAAGAAGGACTCACTTTGGGTATGTAACTACCTATGGGTATATATATAATGTCGTGGCCATATCGTAGAATTGCCCACATCATGAAATTTTCGACCATTTCATGCGAAAAAAAACAAAATCGGTTGGAAAACTAATTTGACAGTGATTTTTTAAAGTTTCAATATGTCTGTGTCTTTCAAAAACGATTTTTTGTATGGAGATTATATGGCGTTACTAACAAATGACGTCACAAGTGGGTGTGTGTCTCTCTGTCTAATCTTGAATTTCAAACCTTTATAACTCGGTAAATTTTAAAGATTTTAGTGTTAGAAATTATTTTAGTGTTCGATAGCAGAAACTAAGAAGTTTGGATTTATAAAATAAAATAAAAGTAGTCTGATCCCCAATTAGAATAAGATCATGACTGTGTGAATCGGTACCAAAGTATTTTTTCTCCATCCAGGCGAAGAGCTAATAAAGCCGACGCGCATCTACGTCCGGAGCGTGCTGCCAGCCCTGCACGGCGGCCTCGTCAAGGCGGTGGCGCACATCACGGGCGGGGGGCTCGTGGAGAACGTCCCGCGCGTCATCCCCACGCACGTGCGCGCGCGCCTCGACGCGCATCTGTGGAACGTGCACCCGGTAACACGCGCACCACACACGCATGATAGACTCAACTTAGAGGACTATGTCAAAAAAGTGACACTAGTTTTTTCACATTCTTTTTACTACCCACTGCAGGGCATAAGTCTCCTCTTTTTGTGCCAACCTTTGTGATCCTGTGCACATCTCAGCCAAGTCTTTCCAGCGACCCAGGCTCATTGAAACAGATGTAATTATCTAATAATTACAAAGCAGAAAATGAAAATTTTTGTCGACCTTTCACAGAGCTCGGTGGCATAATTGGTAATGCGCCTGTTTCTGGCCCGGATAGCCAAGGAGATGCAGGTTCGAGTCCAGTCCAAGATCGACAAAAATTTTTATTTTCTGCTTTATAATTATTAAATATTTCGTTAACAGACGTATCTGTAACAATAACAATCTATAGATGTATAATCTTGGCAGGTGTTCGCGTGGATAGCAGACAAGGGTCTGGTGAAGGATGACGAGATGCTGCGGACCTTCAACTGCGGCATCGGGATGGTGCTGATCGTGTCGCTTGAACACCAGGCTGAGGTAATACAACTAATATTTAATGACTGATTTATGTTTTTTTACGTTTTCAACGCTCATAACTCCGTAATTTTTAAAATTTCTAAAAACTAACTCGATTAAAAAATTAAAAATATATCGAACCTGCTCACAAAATTTCACGAGAGTGAAACGCGACCTGTAGAGGAGAACAGACAGACAGACACACAGACATACAAAAGCAATTTCTGCCAAGCTGGAACGGAGACGCTTCGCGCTCGCTCGGTCAATAACTGTCTCAAAATCTTTTAGGTGATGAACATCCTTCGCGCTCACGGCGCCATGGTGGTGGGCAGTATCCAGGCGCGGCCGGCGGGCGGCGCAAGGGTCCTCGTCGACAACTTCCCCTCCGCGCTCGACCTCACGCGCCGCATGCCGCTCATGCCCAACAAGCGGGTGAGTGCAGGGGAGGGGGGACTGGGGGGGACCGAGACAGGGGACTAACTAAGAGAGAAGACGAATCAAGAACTAAGACAGGGAACGAACTAAGACTAGGGACGAACCAAGATAGGGGACGTACAGAGGACAAAGGATATAGTCAGGCCAGGCTGCTTGAAACGGATTAAGTTTTCTCTGGTAATTATTTATGCTTTGTCATGAAATTTCGCATAATTGTGCAGTTCGGTAAACTATACATGTAAACAAAATTTCATATAAAAATATAAAAAATTGAGAAAATTAAAACCGTTTCAAGCGGCCTGGCCTGATTA
Source organism: Carpatolechia fugitivella (assembly GCA_951230895.1). NCBI lineage: Eukaryota > Metazoa > Arthropoda > Insecta > Lepidoptera > Gelechiidae > Carpatolechia > Carpatolechia fugitivella. The sequence goes on along the minus strand of OX579652.1, from coordinate 1,851,130 downwards.
TATCCTTTGTCCTCTGTACCTACAAGGGGACGAATTTAACCAGGGCACGAACCAAGATAGGAGACGGACCTACTGCGGGACGAACCCGAAAGCGTCTGGCTCCCTTGAAATAGACAGACTTCCCTGATTCTCCCTGTCACGCTCTAATTCTTAATTTAAGTTCGTCTGTCCTTTTCAGCTTTTGAAGATTAAAAAGGGACAGGAGATGATCATCCTAATATTAGAGCTGTAAAATATGAAAGAGCAATTAAAAATCCCTTAATCTGACAGCTACGCCATTATTTTAGGTTATCATTCATTCAAAATAATATCATTCGTTCATCTGAATTCGTCTCCTCTCTTTCATTGGTCATAAAAACGAAAAGGATAGCTGGATTTTAAAATTAGGATTAGAGCATGACTGTGTGAATCGGGGCCAGTATGATATTATGCTGAGACGTGACCTTTTCCATATTGTGCCCTATTGCATACTACGTACACATAGTGTAATGTTATTACATTTAAGTCTTTATACCTTGATTTTTAATTTCGTGGAATTCTGACAGATGGAGTATTGCCAGGCAGAAAATAGGTTACCAAAATTACAGGTATCACGTTTTGATAAATAAAAAAAACAAAGTGAATTATTTTAAAGTCATACTTTATGCAGCCTTCATTTTATTTTATTTTTTCAATAGTTGGATGACTATATTATTTTTATGTTGTAATCTGTTCAAGTTACTACATTCAATGTGGGAGAATGTTTAATAAGGCCGGGTATCATTTTCAAATAACCGCAGATTGCAAACAGTTGATTAATATTTCTATTTCTAATGCAAAAAGGCTTTTATAAATGCATGGAACCGTAAAAATAAAAGTGTTCTTAATCTAATATATTAGCAATACTATTAAAATAACAATTCTTCATTGCAAACTTCACTTTAATTTCGTATTGTGTGGCCACAGATAATAAAGGATAGCGTAAACCATACATGATTCAAATAGAATTTGCACAAGCCACTGGAATTTTTATTATAATTGCATTGTACGTAAATTATGATTAGCCTGTCTTATAATAGTGATAACAGAAATGTACATGTGAAAAAGGTTTGCGACAAGTGACCTGAGATCTGTCAGAATTCCACGGAATTAAAAATCGAGGTATAAATAATATGTTCCCTGTAGAAACAGTGTGAGTACAAGTGTTTTTCTTTCTTACCCCACCAGGTGGCAGTACTAGTGTCGGGCAACGGAAGCAACCTCCAAGCGCTCATAGACACGACGGGCGACCCCTCCCAGTGCATGTGTGCGGAGGTCTGCCTCGTCATCAGCAACAAGAAGGATGCCTACGCGCTGCTAAGGGCGGAGAAGGCTAACGTGCCTTCATTAGTGAGTTTCATTACTAGTTCCACAGTAAAAACACAGATGGCGCTGTCTAGAGAAGTTTAATGTGCCTGTTGACGTTCTGGTTTAGGTCGTGGCCATATCGTATCTGTATCGTGGTAAATAACGAGGGATCTTTTCATGTAATGTAAACCTTCCGGCCGGACTTGAACCCCAGACCTTCGGCCTTATACACAGCCAACTTCACCACGGAAGGCATATTGGCAACTCCGAAGTTCATTCCTGCTTGTTCTTTTTTTATGTTTTTGAAATTTCTTGCACATTTTTGGCCCAAACTTTAGGGTTCAAGCGTTACACCACCACCTGCTCTGTGTCATCGTTATTATGTATTTGCAGGTATTCGACCACAAAAAGTATGCGTCCCGGGAAGAGTTCGACCGGGCGATCACGGCCGCGCTCGAAGAACACAAGATTGACATCGTCTGCCTCGCCGGGTACATGCGCATCCTGTCCAGCGAGTTCGTGCAAAAGTAAGCATTCTTTGTAGATAATGAAGATCAGAGGTAATGAGGATCAGAGGTGGGCAGGCCACCAGCCCGATGGTCCGATGACATTGCCAAACTGGCAGGATTGGGCTGGATCCGGATGGCACAGGACCGTGAGGAGTATGTATGTATGTCTAATGGGGGACGCCTGCGACAGAGCGCAGACGGGTGACCTGCTCTGTTTAGAGATCTATTTCACCCCTAATTCCCAGTTCGGTTATCACCCTACGGACTCGCGGTGCATCGGACATTTCTCCCTGTTCCCTCGCTGTCCCCGGACAAGTTCTGCCCTCACACGTTTCCTCTCCCACCGCTCCAGGTAAGCGCTTGCTGAAGCGTCCTAGCCGATTCACCCCAGACAGAAGGGGGTACCGCTCCGCAGGAAGGGAACCTGAAGATTCCCCTACACGGAGTTTCCCCCCCCCCGTCTGATGTTCCTCGGTAGTGCTCCCACACTCCCTTAGCGTGGGATCCTCCGGATCGCATGGACCGTGAGGAGTGGCGCAGTCGAGAAGAGGTCCATACCCAGCAGTGGGTGGATGTGGGCTGAATATGATGATGATGATGAATGAAGATCATTTAAATGGAATTGTAACTTTTATTTCTAAGTCAATGAATACGGGTACAGTTACTTAAGAATTTGTTCACAAGAAATTGATCCTTTACTCAGTTTTACATGCCTCGAATTTAATAACATAGCACAACTAATAGCATTAAACTGAAATTAACACTTTTACCACACTTTGTTCACTAGCACTTAACCTCACTTTTAATTACACTTGACTTCGACTCTTTTTACTGCTCTGAACATTCCTTATCATTCTTCCTTCTTCAGAGTATTCTGTTTTTTTACACAACTGCCCAAAAAACGAAGTGTCATGTGTTCAGGGTCCATGTAAGTATATATGTGAGTTTCTTTGTACCACCATAACTTCTAAATGCCTGAACTGATTTGCATGTGTGGGGTATCGTTAGAATCCTTACATCAGCCCGAGTGATACTGGCTATTTTTTTTTTGTCGGCGCTACAGTGTTTTTTATTTTTAGATGATTATTTTGTTTTTGTTATCGATCTACATGTTTATATGTATGAGTGTGGGTATGTAAAAACCGCGCGACATAAAGCGACCGTCAATCAATCAATCAGCCTATTGCAGTCCACTGCTGGACTGCTGCCTCCCCAAGGGCACGCCAAAGCGCACGATCACCCGCTTTCCTCATCCAGCCCCCACCAGCGACCCTCCTCAGGTCAAGGTTCCTCAGGACGGACCGTCAATGGTATCTAAGTTTATATCGCGCGAAGATAAGAACTACGTTACTATTGGCGGTTACATTTTATGTCGCGCGGTTTATTTTATCTGCGGTCGTCATGCAGTGGGGGCAGAACGCTATAAATAATTCTTCTTCCAGGTGGAAGGGAAAAGGTGATCGATCCACTTTATAAAAGCTATAATATTAATAGAATAGAATATACTTTATTGCACACAAGAGATTTACACAATTATTTAAAAAGCAGTTTAAATAATTGTGTACAGATAGGCGGCCTTATTGTTAAGGTAGCAATTACTTCCAGGCAACCTTCGGGGTACAGGAAAAACGCAACGAATACGGCGGGATAGCGCGTTCTATAATTTACGTATAAAAAAGAAATATTAATAAACTTATACACTAATAACATCAAATGATATTCTTCGCTTTCAGGTGGAAGGGTCGTCTGCTGAACGTGCACCCGTCGCTGCTGCCGCGGCACCCCGGCCTGCGCGCGCAGCAACAGTGCCTCGACGCCGGCGACAAGGAGAGCGGCTGCACTGTACACTTTGTAGACGTGAGTACCAGGCGGGCTGTGGGGGGGGAGGGGGCTTGGATGGGGTCGCTATTATATGAGTCGCCTTAGATGTCGGGTTTGTCAGATATCGGTCGTCTGCTGAACGTGCACTCGTCGCTGCTGCCGCGGCACCCCGGCCTGCGCGCGCAGCAACACTGTACACTTTGTAGACGTGAGTACCAGGCGGGCTGTGGGGGGGGAGGGGGCTTGGATGGGGTCGCTATTATATGAGTCGCCTTAGATGTCGGGTTTGTCAGATATCGGTCGTCTGCTGAACGTGCACTCGTCGCTGCTGCCGCGGCACCCCGGCCTGCGCGCGCAGCAACACTGTACACTTTGTAGACGTGAGTACCAGGCGGGCTGTGGGGGGGGGGAGGGGGCTTGGATGGGGTCGCTATTATATGAGTCGCCTTAGATGTCGGGTTTGTCAGATATCGGTCGTCTGCTGAACGTGCACCCGTCGCTGCTGCCGCGGCACCCCGGCCTGCGCGCGCAGCAACACTGTACACTTTGTAGACGTGAGTACCAGGCGGGCTGTGGGGGGGGAGGGGGCTTGGATGGGGTCGCTATTATATGAGTCGCCTTAGATGTCGGGTTTGTCAGATATCGGTCGTCTGCTGAACGTGCACCCGTCGCTGCTGCCGCGGCACCCCGGCCTGCGCGCGCAGCAACACTGTACACTTTGTAGACGTGAGTACCAGGCGGGCTGTGGGGGGGGAGGGGGCTTGGATGGGGTCGCTATTATATGAGTCGCCTTAGATGTCGGGTTTGTCAGATATCGGTCGTCTGCTGAACGTGCACCCGTCGCTGCTGCCGCGGCACCCCGGCCTGCGCGCGCAGCAACACTGTACACTTTGTAGACGTGAGTACCAGGCGGGCTGTGGGGGGGGAGGGGGCTTGGATGGGGTCGCTATTATATGAGTCGCCTTAGATGTCGGGTTTGTCAGATATCGGTCGTCTGCTGAACGTGCACCCGTCGCTGCTGCCGCGGCACCCCGGCCTGCGCGCGCAGCAACACTGTACACTTTGTAGACGTGAGTACCAGGCGGGCTGTGGGGGGGGAGGGGGCTTGGATGGGGTCGCTATTATATGAGTCGCCTTAGATGTCGGGTTTGTCAGATATCGGTCGTCTGCTGAACGTGCACCCGTCGCTGCTGCCGCGGCACCCCGGCCTGCGCGCGCAGCAACACTGTACACTTTGTAGACGTGAGTACCAGGCGGGCTGTGGGGGGGGAGGGGGCTTGGATGGGGTCGCTATTATATGAGTCGCCTTAGATGTCGGGTTTGTCAGATATCGGTCGTCTGCTGAACGTGCACTCGTCGCTGCTGCCGCGGCACCCCGGCCTGCGCGCGCAGCAACACTGTACACTTTGTAGACGTGAGTACCAGGGCCTCGATTGCGTAAGTCGAGCTTGCTTCGTTCACTTGGCTTGGCTTCAAGCAAGTTGAACGGTATTCCGATTCCGATTGTAGGAATTGTCTAACTTTTGGGACAGTAATCGTCTTGGGGACAAACAGTAAAAATATTCACTTGTAATCGTCTTCGTTGACTTGGCTTGCTCCTTACGCGATCGCTTGAAAGCCGCTGGCGGTCTTCAAACCCGCCCCAAGCAAAGCAAGTCCGCTTACGCAATCGACCGGCAGGCGGGCTGTGGGGGGGGAGGGGGCTTGGATGGGGTCGCTATTATATGAGTCGCCTTAGATGTCGGGTTTGTCAGATATCGGTCGTCTGCTGAACGTGCACCCGTCGCTGCTGCCGCGGCACCCCGGCCTGCGCGCGCAGCAACACTGTACACTTTGTAGACGTGAGTACCAGGCGGGCTGTGGGGGGGGGAGGGGGCTTGGATGGGGTCGCTATTATATGAGTCGCCTTAGATGTCGGGTTTGTCAGATATCGGTCGTCTGCTGAACGTGCACTCGTCGCTGCTGCCGCGGCACCCCGGCCTGCGCGCGCAGCAACACTGTACACTTTGTAGACGTGAGTACCAGGCGGGCTGTGGGGGGGGAGGGGGCTTGGATGGGGTCGCTATTATATGAGTCGCCTTAGATGTCGGGTTTGTCAGATATCGGTCGTCTGCTGAACGTGCACCCGTCGCTGCTGCCGCGGCACCCCGGCCTGCGCGCGCAGCAACACTGTACACTTTGTAGACGTGAGTACCAGGCGGGCTGTGGGGGGGGGGAGGGGGCTTGGATGGGGTCGCTATTATATGAGTCGCCTTAGATGTCGGGTTTGTCAGATATCGGTCGTCTGCTGAACGTGCACCCGTCGCTGCTGCCGCGGCACCCCGGCCTGCGCGCGCAGCAACACTGTACACTTTGTAGACGTGAGTACCAGGCGGGCTGTGGGGGGGGGAGGGGGCTTGGATGGGGTCGCTATTATATGAGTCGCCTTAGATGTCGGGTTTGTCAGATATCGGTCGTCTGCTGAACGTGCACCCGTCGCTGCTGCCGCGGCACCCCGGCCTGCGCGCGCAGCAACACTGTACACTTTGTAGACGTGAGTACCAGGCGGGCTGTGGGGGGGGGAGGGGGCTTGGATGGGGTCGCTATTATATGAGTCGCCTTAGATGTCGGGTTTGTCAGATATCGGTCGTCTGCTGAACGTGCACCCGTCGCTGCTGCCGCGGCACCCCGGCCTGCGCGCGCAGCAACACTGTACACTTTGTAGACGTGAGTACCAGGCGGGCTGTGGGGGGGGAGGGGGCTTGGATGGGGTCGCTATTATATGAGTCGCCTTAGATGTCGGGTTTGTCAGATATCGGTCGTCTGCTGAACGTGCACCCGTCGCTGCTGCCGCGGCACCCCGGCCTGCGCGCGCAGCAACACTGTACGCTTTGTAGACGTGAGTACCAGGCGGGCTGTGGGGGGGGGAGGGGGCTTGGATGGGGTCGCTATTATATGAGTCGCCTTAGATGTCGGGTTTGTCAGATATCGGTCGTCTGCTGAACGTGCACCCGTCGCTGCTGCCGCGGCACCCCGGCCTGCGCGCGCAGCAACACTGTACACTTTGTAGACGTGAGTACCAGGCGGGCTGTGGGGGGGGGAGGGGGCTTGGATGGGGTCGCTATTATATGAGTCGCCTTAGATGTCGGGTTTGTCAGATATCGGTCGTCTGCTGAACGTGCACCCGTCGCTGCTGCCGCGGCACCCCGGCCTGCGCGCGCAGCAACACTGTACACTTTGTAGACGTGAGTACGGGGCGGGTTCTTGTGCTTGTCTAGTTTTATGGATACCTAAAGAACGATTTGCTTTTAAAACTTTTTCAAAAACTCTACCTGTATAATAGCTGTCAACTTATCATACAACTTGATCAGCTGGTCGAATCAATCAATCAATCAATCGCAGTCCACTGCTGGACGTAGGACTCCCAAGGGTACGCCAAAGCGTACGATCACCCGCTTTCCTCATCCATAATTGATTTTGGTCGAGTCAGTCTGTAAAAAAAAAAACATCTACAGCTCATATACGTCCCCACCGAAGGACTCGAGCCTACTCTTTAGAGTGATTAAGCCTTAGTCGACCACGCTGGCCCAGTGCGGGTTGGTCGACTTCACACACAACCTTTGAGTTTCTTCGCAGGAGTGTGCAGGTTTCATCACGATGTTTTCCTTCACCGTAAGAGCGTCGAATAAACGTACATATGAATTCGAAATTCGAAAACACATTGAGGATCGAACCCGCGTCTCTCGGACGGGAGGCAGCGGCCCTAACCACTAGACCACCGACGCTCTTATCAATTTTAAAGTCTAAATCGCATGGTACTTGTATTGGTTGGGATGGAACCGGCATTTCTTGGTAGGTGATTGTGGTCAAGAGTAAGCCCATCAACTAATAAAAAAAAAAAAAGGTAGCGGTCCTATCACAGCCACTACAACAACTCATATACTTGTACAGGGTAGAAACGTTAAGTGTACTCACTTTTATCCTAAATCATACAAGATATCGAGAAACTGCTAACTGGGAGCCGTTTCACGAAGCTACAAGTCACAAATTACAAGTACAATTCGACGTACATTGCGTAGACGATTAAATAAAACGATAAGGGCTTACAGTTTAGGCGAATTGGCTACGCAATGTATATCAAATTGTAACTTGTTGCTTCGTGAAACGGGGCCCTGGTGCTAAAACTGCTCCACGAGCTCTATCAAATGGTATTTATAACTTTTTTTGACTGACTCAATTGATTTTGGGAAATAGAAAAACTTTCAGATTTTTTTACAACAAAATAAATAGATAGTTAAAAAGCTTTATTGCATTAATTGCACACACAAACATAAAAAAATGGGAAAAATCTACATAGGTACTTATAAACTACAGAAAAAAAATTCGTGCACATGTGTGTGTAGTGCCGAAATAGGGCGACACTGATTCTCAGCCTTCACCCTGGCTGGAGATAGAGCGCGGGCACAAAGAAAATGAATTTTAACCACGGAATATAAAACAAGAGAGGAATTATTTATTTTATTTTATTTTTATGTATTCGGAATACCAACAGCTATATACAATTTAGTTAATACATAAATATGGTGACTACAGAGCCAATAACAGACTACAGAGCCAATAACAGGAATGGACAAGTGAGCGGGGCGCGTGTGTCATAACTATGAGTAGGTCCTCATAGTTTTGTTTAGTTTGCCGAGTTTGCAAAAACTATTCCTATATTCTTTAGATTAAGGTATGTATTGGTATGCATCTTGTAGTACGCCATCTAGGTCAGAAGCGTTGAACTACGTGAATAAAGTATAGAGTATATCTGAGCTCATGCGAAAATATACTTTATTTGTTTAATGATAAAGTAACGTTTACATTTAGTAATGAAGTATATATAACGTTCTTGTTTGAAACGAGTACAACAGCTCTGATTAGTCAAATGCCCGATTGTCTTAGTCTGTGTGTGATGTAAACAGTGCTATCTATGTGTGATTTTGGCGACACTGATTGTCATAGAAAAAATTACGTTTGTCCTTTCCACTCTTGTTTTATATTCCGTGATTTTAACCGTGAGTGTTACATAATTATACTAATTTCGCAAGCAATCGAACAAACAAAAGTGATGATAAATGATAATAAATGGCAGTGGAGATGATACTAACATATAATAATATATGTGCATACGTAAATGTGTCAATAGATACATAAATAAGTAAAAGTAAAAACTGTTCATATTACATAATGAAAAGGGCAGCTGTAATATTTGAAGTACAAGCACGTCAATGTATATTCGATCACGCACGAGTCGCACGACCGACCGAGTTCGTGAATTGCCGTATACTCTGTCTCTGGCGCTCCAAGGGTTTACTTCCATATTTGCTTTCTCACTCGCATGTTGCCGGCGCTGTCTGTTTGATTTGAAACACACCCATAAAATGTCACCATAGAAGCCGAGACGGGTCGGCTTCCCATAATTTATTTATATATAAATTTATTGTACTAATACTCAAATTCCTTAGCTTGTTTGTGTGTTGGATTCGATCTGTAAGCAAACAAGTTACATTGATAATAATAAATAAATAAATAAATAAATAATTTCTTTCTCTTTCTAACGCATAACGCATACGCGAGAGAGGAATTGATAAGATATCAAAATTGAAAAAGAAGAGTTGTAGTAACATCGCAAGGTCGAAATTGTGTGATGTTGTGTGATTGGTTAAATTGGGATTTATATGGGGAAGTAAAGTGATACAATATATTTAATTAGTAAGTACGTGTCCGCCAATTTAGTATGTGCTTGTTTGTAAACAGTGAAATTGTTGTTTTTACTGTGTTTTTCACGATCTGTTCAATACGGTAATTTGTTGAGTGAGTGTTGTGAGTTCTGTATGCTAATATGGCATTAATTCATATGGATTGCTGATCAACTGACTATTTGACTACTTGTATAGCGATGAATTCCATTTTCCGAACTCACAGTTTTGAAAACAAAAAGCATGTCATTTAGTTAGGTAGGCCGCGCTCTTCCGGCTTACCTTTGTCAAAATTTCACCCTTCGCCACTGATGACTATAAATTGACTAGTGGCAAGATTGTATGTTTTTTACTTCATTTTTCATTTTGTTTTTTATCTTCGTTGTTTTGGCGTATCTCATCAACAGCTCATACAGGCACGTCCCATGTGGGTTGGTCGACTTCACAAAAAACCTTTGAATTTCTTCGCAAGAATATGCGGTATCCTCACGAAGTTTTCCTTCACCGTATCTATTGGAACGTTTACAAATACCTTCAATACTCAAAGTTTTTATATATATTCTTTATTGCACATTTAAATTAACAAGATGATAATAAAATTAATTACAAAAGCGAGCTTATCTCTATAAGAGATCTCTTCCAGCCAACCTACAAGGTGGTGGAAAAGGTGAAACACAGAGCGGGCACACACAAGGATGTGCACTAGATAAATTTTGCCTAAAAATAATAATAAATAATTTAAAATAAAACGCATACATATACCAAATAAATAGGTACGTGCATAAATACATAATTATGAAATTCATAATACTACATAAATACTTATAAATAAAAATATAGTATATAAATACATACATAACATAAAATAATATAAAGAGAGATGAGATAAGAAGTGCTCTTCTTATCTCATCTCTTTTATTGCGTTCCATAGTTTTTTACATGGGTGTTGTTTTTATTAAATCAAGCTAATGATTATTTTAAGTTTCTCTGGACCTTGTCAGGCATGCAATACAAGAGAGAGACACAACTTTTTTATACTTAATTAATAATTTGTTCCTAGATACCTAACAAAGGGGAGCAACCAAAATGGGCTTAGCCTTGAACGGCCACAGCAAAAAAAAAAACACGGAACATTTTGAAATAATATATAATGAATTTAGCTGCCTATATGGGAGTATCAAAATAAATGTAAAAAAATAATGTTTTGTAAGACTTTCAGTCGATTGATAACGCCAAAACTAGTGTTGCCAAATACATTCTGACGAAAGGAGAGAACTTTAATACTTCTTCTTCTTCTATAGATACTAAAATTATATTTAAAAATTTAGATTAGATACTAATTAATATTTGTCTGAATGTATATAACTTTAATTTACATTTTTCTAATTATTATTAAACAATTACAACATAGATTTTAGTGTATATATATATATGTTTTTCTTCTGTTTGCTTACATCGTGCATGTCGTCGTTACCTGTAACTGGAGTAGCATTTAGCTTTTCAATTGTGTTATAGTTTATGTGGTATTTAATGTATACTCTGTTGGTAACCTAATAAATTAAATAAAATAAAATAAAATTCACATTCAATTAACATTTACGTGATATCCTTATTACAGACAACTCAAAACAGTCAATATTATAATAATATTTTTATGTTCACATTGAAGCATTTTGGTTTCTGCCCTTTATCTATAACAAAATTTGTGGTAAGTATCTGAGTTGTGTATTTGTGGTACCTTTCCTCTTACGGCTTGTTTTTCTTCCAGGAGGGCATGGACACGGGCCCGATAATCCTGCAAGAACGCGTGCCTGTGCAGAAGGGCGACACGGTGGACGCGTTGACGGCGCGCATCCACGCGGCGGAGCACCGCGCCTTCCCGCGCGCGCTGCGGTACCTCGCCACGGGCCGCGTGAGGCTCAACGCGCAAGGCAAGCTCATGTGGTCCGCGTAACAGGCGACGCGTAACATTCAATGTTAAACCGCACTAACCCTATGCGCGCACTAGCGACTTGTCGCGGCGACAGTATGCCTCTCTCGTCAAGTTTACTAGAGTGCGAAAGAGAGGCACATACTGTCGCCGCGACAAAAGTCGCTAGTGCGCGCATAGGGTAATAGGAACTAAATGTCGCCACACTGCCGCGCAGAGTCAATACACTGTAAGTTAAATTACAGTGTTTTGCTTTAATAGGTTCCAACATTTATTCTTTTTCGAATAAAAACATGAATATTTTGATTACCTTATTATTTGCACGCCTGAAATAAATTATTTTATTTATTATTTAAGCTAAATACACTGTATCTCTAGGAAAACGAAACCCAAAATCACTTTTACGTTGCCACCTAATAAAAGATAAAATTTTTGAAATTTATTGTTACAAATTAACATTTTCAAACAAAAAGTCTTAGATAAATGAAAGGTGGCGCTCGCTTTGATACCGCTGGCATAGTTGTAAAATGCGGCAACAAGCTCGCGCCGACGCGTCTCGTCTCGTATTTCCTCCGAGCTTGCATCTTCCAAATTGTCATTGTCATTGTTGAGTTGCCGCATTCACGGAGCTGTTGTTATTAGATAGCGCGGTATCTAGGCGAGCGCCGCGCGAGCCTTTCATTTATCTAAGCAAAAAGTGTATTGACTTTGTACGGCAGACAAGAGTAAGTACCAAATGGGTGGTATAGGATGACAAAACGTCAAAAAATCTAATTATTTAACCAATCAACGCCTTTTACGTACATACTTATGTGGCGCCATCTAGTTGCAGTTTTATCCCCTATTCGACAACAGCGGAGCTGGGCGGCGCAACAAAATGTTCTTAAGGACTCACCCATGTTCGGTTACGCTTCACTTACAGAGACTATTCAGACGAGCAATTCTACTATAGTCCAGTTATTATAGGAAGAGCTCTGACAGCTTCAAATTCTTCATTGTAGTATCGTTATTTTCTCACTGCAGACAACTTCTCTCTTTCGCACTCACGGGCCTTATGGGCCTGATGACGCGTCATCCCATTAGGCCCGTGAGTGGGAAAGAGAGAAGTCTTACAACCGAGTCTGCAGCGAGAAAATAACTATACATAGACGTAAACAACTTTTTTTATAATATCCAGTTTATGAACCAGAATTGCTATAAACTGAAAAAAAAAATATAATTATACAGTAATTTTACTTAATAAATAAATAATGTGTGGCCAGACCACCAGCCAGATGGTCCGACCGACGATGTGAAAAACCATGCGGGTCCTCTATGGATCAGAAAAACTGAACATCGAGCCGAGTGGAAGTGCTCTGGAGAGATATGCCCATGCCCAAAACGGTGGGCGAAATAAGTGCTGGAGAAGAAGGAGAAGAATAAATAAACGAAATATAGTTTTTGAAAGTTTAATCTGTCAGAGCTCTTCCTATAATAACCCGAGTATAAGGCAAGCTATTATTTGTATTTAGGGGGTCCCAAACCGTGCCATGTCTCCCCGAGGAGAATTTTTATGAAGTTATGGGACAATCCTACAAACCCTGCGTTCCGAGACGCGCTGAAATCGATTAAAGCACCCGTAATCACGTTCCGAATTACTGTCAGCTGTCAAAATTAATACTTCTTTTTGCTTTTCTAATCGCTGACAGCGCTGATAGTCTGATTCGGAATGCGCCCAAAGTAGAATACAATACAACATAGGATCTTTATTCTAGGCTTAGTCGAGTTGCTCGTCAAATGACTTCATGTAAATGGTCTGGTTCATACAAATCAATAGCAGGAATACCAGTTTTTGTAGCTCCTCTGTACTGCAACGCTGCGCCGCTCTAGCTAGTGCGGTTCAAGCTTGTTACTGGCAGGTTAATTAAGTAAAAAATACAAATCACTTAAGTTTAAGAATAAATTCAGATTAAAAAGACGTGACACGACCTTATAAATACCTACTTACTTGAAAAGGCTATTAGCTTTACGCAAGGCCTTATTAGCTAAACTTTTAAGATCAGTTAACATTCCTTATTATTAGACTCTAGTAAGATAAAGTGTGAATTAAGTGCCAAAATGGAGTGCCTTTCCTTGTACAATATACATGTTGCTTCGTATTGTACCTAAATTGAGAGAATAAGGGATCGGACTGTTCACCATATTTTATGAATTTGCCATATTTTATGTTTTTTTTTTAAATATAGTAAAGTAGCAGACGATTCGTGAAGAAAAAACAGAATCGGTTGAAAAACGAATTTATAGTGATTTTTTAAAGTTTCAATATGTCTGTCTTTCTCTTTTTTGTATGGAGATTATATGGCGTTACTAACAAATGACGTCACAAGTGGGTATGTGCCTCTCTGTCTAATTTTGAATTTCAAACCTTTATAACTCGGTCAATTTTAAAGATAGAGCAAAAATTATTTTAGTGCTCAATAGCAGAAACTAGGAAGTTTGGATTTATAAAATAAAAAAAAGTAGTCCGATCCCCAATTCAAGAACATTCCTAGATCATATATATTATTATAGGCTTATTGATTCCTTATTTTGTGCCATGAACGATCATTCTTCCTGAATAAATGTTTATATTATTCAGCAAGCTTATAAAATTAATGAATAATACTTTTTAAAGAAACTAAACATTAAATGTGGCCTATTTCGCTGTTTTACGCGTTTGGTCTATTATGTAAAAAAAAAATTACCTACTAAAGAAATTCCTTTGCATAATAATAAATTTTAACTGGACATAACTTCTACTGCTAAATTGTTAAATTTTATCATGTTCCTACATAATTAAAAAAAAACACGTGTATGTTTAAATAATCAAAACGTTTCTCGAATGTATACAAGATCTGTAATCGTATCAACACGTTTCTCGTATGTACATGTCGTAGGATGATTTGATAATTCGAAATTTCGCGACAATCCTAGAGATATTGCGAAAACACGGATAATTAGACAATTGTGAAAACAACAACAAAACTGTCTCCTAGTGGATGATCAGACATACCGATCCCAAGACTTGTTGTCATAGGGCTAAGTTAGGGTATACTGTCTAAAACAAAAATTATTATTGATATTATTAATAATATTCATTACGTCTCTTCCTAGTGGTTGCTATCTCCTAGTGGATGTTCAGTCATACCGATCCCAAGACTTGTTGTCGTAGGGCTAAGTAAGGGTACCTATTTTGTCTATACTTTGCATTTCTGTAACATAAACATCTAAAGCGGAAACTACTCTTATCATTCAGTTTACAGTGATAATATTCTTACGTATACAAAAACTTTCTCACACACACGCACCCCCATACACTCACACACACATACTCACACACACCACACAAACAAATGCTATGAGCCTATGACCCATTAATAAAAACAACAAAAATAATCATCAAACACATTCTTTGGCGTATATTTTCAAATTTGCATGTAATATTTATAATACTATACTTTTTATATCTACACTAAATTTAGTATTTCTAGTGCACTAAGTTTACTGTGCTGTGAGGGAAGGCCTGATGACCTATAATACAGGTTTATATATAAACCTAGCTTAGGCATCAGCCCTCCACAAGAACACGACATTGTTTCTGGTGTATGTTAAAATTATTTTTCTTGTGGTGTGGAAATAAATAAAGTTATTATTATTATTATTTCACTGGAATAAGATGGGTTTTTTGCAAAAACATGAGTCGCTCTAGTAATGTTGCGAAACAAAATGTTAACCATTATAAAACAAGAACGCTGATTGGCCGATCAGAGCGCGAAAAACAAGACCTCCTCCTGATTGATTGACGTTGACGACAGGGCAAAATTAAAAACCAATCAGAATAAGATTTAGTCAGTAAGCAAAAATCTAGCCAATCAGAGTTAAGGATATTCAATATTACTATCGCGACTCGTGTTTTTGCAAAAATCCTATCTTTTTCCAGTAAGATTGAGAACTGTTTTCACCATTGTCTAATTATCCGTGTTTTCGCAATATCCCTGGGGTTATCGCGAAAATTCGAATTATCAAATCATCCGACGTCATATACAAGATATATGTATAAATTTATTGTATATTTAGTTGATTATTAGATAAGTGAAATTGTTTAAGATTTATACTTGTCATATACATTTTAAAAATCACGAAATGGCGATTGAAATAATACGACCACTTATTTTTGTTAATAAGTTTTTAGAGCATTTATCGAATACCTACTTATTGTTAAGATTGACAAGTGCCTATACACCGTGAAATTTACATCGTTTTGTTCCCGCCGTGTAGTGATAGTACCCGTCAAACTGAACAAATTTTGTATGGAGAGACCAAAAATTTTTTTGTCACAGGATTTTTTTTTTTGTGAAAAGTTGTTCAGTTTGACGGGTACTATCACTATACGGCGGGAACAAAACGATGTAAATTTCATGCTGTATTTTGATATGTTTTACTATGAAGTTAAATTAAGAAATAAAAGTGTTTTATATCTATAAACTGGTTTTATTTGTACTACATTTTGACTATAATTTATCACAGCGTTTCTATTAACAAATAAATAAATACATTCTAGCTATAATTTTCTCGTCCTATCAAGAGCTTCATTCTTAATTTTCCTACCAAAAGATAATATTTCAGATAAAGCTTTGAATATTAAAGTCAAAAAATCATCAGCCATACTAACGCGATGAATAACTTCTTTCTCTGTTTCCTCAACCTTGCGCTTAATTTCCTCATAGCACTGCAACGAATGAGGACCATTCTTCAAAACATCTTCGCACATTTCGTCAAAACTGACGTAAAACTTCTGATTATTTAATAAAGGAACTATTAGATTGAACTTATTGATTTTCATGTTGATCGAGTTGGCTAGATCGCGGTTGCTTTGGCATATCCCCTCCCATTTTTCTTTTTCGTTGTCGGTCAATGGGCAAGGGCCTAGAACCATTCGATCCTTCTTTATTTCTTCTTTGAGCAACTCTATGTCCGTTTCTATTTCTCGGCTCATTGTTATCCAATCGGGAGTGAAGCCGTTGTTTATAAGAACCTTAAAAACAAGATAACAGTAAGTAACAGTCTTTGTAAACTTGTACGGCGGCTCTGTAACGCTGACGCTAGGGTTTGCGAGGTCAGCTTTGTCGACTTTACAAAAAAAAACGATAACAAATCAAAAGATCCTGAATAACACTTTAGATCCTGTTATAAAACGCGAAAGTAATTCTGTCGGTCTGTTACGCTTTCACAGCTAAACAGCTAAACTAGGGTTTGCGAGGTCAGCTTTGTCGACTTTACAAAAAAAAACGATAACAAATCAAAAGATCCTGAATAACACTTTAGATCCTGTTATAAAACGCGAAAGTAATTCTGTCGGTCTGTTACGCTTTCACAGCTAAACAGCTAAACTAGGGTTTGCGAGGTCAGCTTTGTCGACTTTACAAAAAAAAACGATAACAAATCAAAAGATCCTGAATAACACTTTAGATCCTGTTATAAAACGCGAAAGTAATTCTGTCGGTCTGTTACGCTTTCACAGCTAAACAGCTAAACTAGGGTTTGCGAGGTCAGCTTTGTCGACTTTACAAAAAAAAACGATAACAAATCAAAAGATCCTGAATAACACTTTAGATCCTGTTATAAAACGCGAAAGTAATTCTGTCGGTCTGTTACGCTTTCACAGCTAAACTGGTGTACCGCCTCGGCTTTTTATTACTGCGGGAAAATGTCTTATTCCCACGCTATAACAGCTTACCTCAGTAATATTGCGAAAACTAGCAGCGCCATCTGTCGTCATCGCTCAGAACGATAAGTATATTTCCACGTTCATAGATGGCACTGTTAGTTTAAATTGTGGTTTTATGAAATCATATATGTACACAACATAATATACACAACGTAACAATATATCTTTACAGACAGTGTGCATTTGAATGAGGGATTTTTTGTGTGGATTTCTTCAGATCACGTCAACGCCATCTACCGAAGTTTTATGAACAATTTTTATTTTAATTGGCTGTCGGAAAATCCCCCATTGAATATAATAGTATAAACTGCATTCTTGCTGCACCCTGACAACAACATTATTTATATATGTCGCAGAGTGGATAATGTCTAGCAGTATCAATTTTATTTTCACGGATTGAAATGTCAAGTTGGCGCTTGGGTGGAATCGACTGGTAGAATTGGCTCATATTGGCCCATTGATGATGGGAACAATAATGTTAACAAAGCGCGATAGTGTCAAACCAAATTTGGTCCATAGATATGGCCCATGTTTAGACCATAGATTGACGATGGTTCGTTCCAAAGTTCGTTCGGTCATAGATTTCATTCGCTTGTCTATTTTCTGATCGCACATTCACTTGTCGTTGGACACTTGGGGAGAGCAGCCATTTTGATGAGTCGTGTCCACCGCAGTTACGATACTCTTGGTTCTACTGTATATATATATATATTTTTGGTGGTCGAGTGGAATAGGAACAGAAACATCAAAGCGTACTTGACGTGGCGATCCGCGCATACCATCTTGTAGTTTAATTTCAGTCAACCACCAAAAAGATAAATTCGTACTTTCGCTAGAATGTAGTCTGAGGAGAGTCTAGATCTCTTGGCGACCACATGCAGGTGACATCACAAGGTGGTTCGACAATCTGGTGAAGGTCGCGGAACAAGCACGACCGGTCCTTGTAAAGATCTTTGAGGGAGCATAGAGCCTGAAACGATGAGTGACTCAGTTTTTAAGTCAATTAAATCTTACCTCGTTAAGTTTATGTGTCGTAAAGTCCACATACGGATTCCTGTTCTGGTCTTTCAGTGGCTTCCCCTTCCCGCTCAAATTCTCAAACTCTCCTTTGGACATCGACTCTTGTATTAGATCCTCGACTAATCTGTCGAAGCCGTATTTGGTCTTGATGTCGTGTTTTTTAGGATAACTTTGCCCTTTTTGCATGAGCGTTCCTGAAAAATATGTATTTTAAGGTTATCAGCTCATGTCCCCACGATGGGGCTTGACTAGTCAGTTTTGCAAACAAAATATATGTGTGCAAATTTATTTATTTATTTATCGGTCATACATCTATCTTTACAGCTACGCCACTGCGATAGGTATCTGAGTAACAGGATATTGTAAAAAAGCAGTTCTGTTAATGTGCGAAAATGTCCAATAAATACGAGAGGATACCTTCAGAGACCAAAGACTTGGCTACCCGGTGGTCCATAACGTTTTCCGCGGCTTTCTGCGCGCGCGCCGCCTGCCACTGTTTCTGCCGTTGGAAGGGGGTGCCGCTGCCCACACCTTCGTAACTTAGGTACTGCCGATGTTGTGGGGCTGTGTGCTAAAATTTTAACATGTATTTTGCATATAGGTACTGTCATAAAAAAGAATGTCGGTGGTATGGTGGCAAAGATCGCTTTCTTCCGACCGGGAGACGCGGGTTCGATCTTTACCCGATCCGACCAATGTTTTTTCGAATTTCGAATTCGTGCGTTTATTCGACGCTATTTTATCGTCATAAAATCTACACTCCTGCGAAAAAATTCAAAGGTTGGGTGTAAAGTCGACCAACTCGCTCAAGCCCCTCGGTGGGGACATATGTGAGCTATTGATGATGACTGTCATAATACTATGTTCCAAATTTTGTTAGTTCGTCCTTTTTTCATTATTTGTATAAACATAGAAATGGATGGACAAGTTTTTTGGTCAGGGGATAGTATAATATGTACTATGTACCAAAAAGCAGAGCCCTAGGCCAGAAAGCGACGACATTTGCTCCTTTTTTGGCAAAAATCTAAATCTGACAAAAAAAAACTGCAGGCAGAGCTACTTGGTATAGAATATAAAAAATAAATTCTGTGACAAATCCCATATATAAAACAAACTATTAACTTTAATTCCTTAAACAAAGTCAATACAAAAGAGTCCATACCTAATTAAATTAAAATAAACTTAATTAAAAAAGAAGCAGATCCCGCGAGACATAGTCCCCAGCAGTCGGCAGCATTTCCTCTTTGGATGGCCAATTTGTATTTGTATTTTTATCGACGACGGCTCCGTAGCCCAGGTGGTAGTGTATCTGCCTCCGACGCACAGGGTCGCGGGTTCGAATCCCGCCCAGGGCAAACATTTGTGTGATGAACACTTGTGTTTGCCTTGTGTCCGGTTGTTGTTTATCTATATAAGTAATCTAATAATGTGAGTTTAAAACTATTTTAGACCTAAACTAAACTTATCTTAATTATACTTACCTCTTTTTCCATCTGTATGAACTTGTCATAACATTAACTTAAATTATGTTAGTTTCTATGAAGAGCGGTGCCTCCCGACACAGGCGATAAGCCTTTTGGGAGACACTTGCCCCACTTTTCCAAAATAAGTGTTTTTTATATAATAAAGAAATATATTTTTTTTTTTTATAAGTATGTATTTATCTATTTGTGTAATGTATATCAGCTGTCTGGTACCCATAGTACAAGCTCTGCTTAGTTTGGGATCAGATGGCCGTGTGTGAAGATGTCCTCACATATTTATTTTATTTTTATTTATTATTTTAAATTATATTCCACATTCTTTGTTAAATTGTATACTCTTGTAGACTCAAGTTTACTCTTAGTAACCAATCCTTACTTTATCTATGTAGTAACTTAAAGAGAGTGCCTGCTTATTTCCCTGACTCTACAAACCAAAATGTATTGAATTCACAGAAGTAAAACTTACTCTTATATCAAAGACAATCTTCTCCACATCTTGCTTGCTACCCTGCCCCGTGATGTGCTTAGTAAGTATTCTGAATGCATTCTCTATGCTCACAAACTTGTCAATGCTGGCTTGAGGTGATCCAGAGTCTGGATGGTATTCCTTGGCGAGCTGGAGGAAAGCATCTCGTACCTCCTCTTGGTCTGAGTCTAAAGGTATGTTCAAGATTCTATAGCATGCCTAGAACAATATTGGAAAAGTAATTGAAAAAAAACATGGATATTTAAGTTTTCTAACTTTTAGATGATTCTAATCAAGGTTAATTACTTTTCACTACAACCATACGAAAACTGAAATGGAAATGGACAGGTCACATGATTAGAGAAGGCAAGGACAAATGGACAGAGAGAATAACAACATGGTACCCAAGAGAAGGAAAAAGGATAAGAGGGAGACAAATAAGGAGATGGGAAGACGAGATAGAAGAGGTGGCAGGGAAGACGTGGACAAGAAGTGCAAGTGACAGATATAGTTGGAAAGCCCTGGAGGAGGCTTATGTCGGAAAAGACAATCCATTTTTTTTTTTTTCTTTGTTTTCTGTTTATGTTTGTGTTTGTATTCGTTTTCTTGTTTGTATATAATAAATTTTTTCCGTTTGTTAGCATATCCGACTAACTTGAAATTATTTAATTATATCTTATTAAGACACATTGTGTAAGTAAATAAAATACATCCAGGGAAAGTGTGATTCTTTTTTACAAAAATAAATGTATTTTTTAAACCTGGAAATAAGCTATAAATAAAAAATAATCAAGGTTAATAAGGAATAATAAAAGAAAATTAATAAAAAAAGGATAAAGAATAAATAAAAAAAACTATTAATCTACTCTAAAGTAGAAGATTTTATAATACTAGCGATCCGCCCGTGGCTACTCTTGCATTATGTAAAATTTTCTCATGTGAATAAGACTTTTCCATAAAAAGTATAGGTACTATTTGTTAATCCAGGTTACAAACTATATTTATTCCAAATTTCATCCAAATCTGTTGAGTACCTACTAAGCGTGAAGGCGGAACAAACATCTAAACATCCAAATATATTTTCACATTTATAATATTAGTGTGAAGAGTGATTTGCCATTCTACATAGATTTACGCAATCAACATTCTCTGTTAAATGGTCAGGATTTTCTTACCTAGAAACCGCCTCTTACCGTCAGACACTATATTTAATATATAATTTTATATAATAAACCTATTATGACACTATAGCTACATAATACATTTATGACCATATAACTTACCACTATGTCTCTATCTGAGATTTTGCTACAAAAATTTCTTTGAATATTATGACACTTGATTATCAAGAAACGAAAATTTGAGAACGATGCAATAGATTTATCCATTTTAGATAATTTCTGCCCTTTTATATTGCTACAAAAGCCACTTATTTAATTTCTGAATCATGAAAGAAAATCGCTGAGGGAAACCAAAGAAAAACTTGGGAAAATCACATTGAAAAAAGTGGAAAAGTATTCTGTGATTGAAAATGAAATCTCCAAACTGACATTTGACAGATTTTGACAGACGCTATAGGGGTGCGTTCGAAATCGGGTAATCCGTAGTCTTTGGTCCGTAGAACGAAACGTACAAACACGAATACACGATGTCAAACAAACCCTGCGTTCCGAAACGCGCTGAAATCGATTAAAGCACCCATAATCGCGTTCCGAATTACTGTCAGCTGTCAAAACTCATACGTTTTTTTGCTTTTCTGATCGCTGACACCGCTGAAAGTCTGAATCGGAATACGCCCGGTTTACATTTTGATTAGTGACAAGTGCGAGTGACAAGTGCAAGTGACAAGTGCTTAGTGCTTAGTAAGTGTGGACAGGCACTGTCAAGTGCAAGTGACAAGTAAAATCTGTTAAGTGATAAGTGCTTAGTAGATAGACGGTCGTTCTATTTTCTGACAAGTATCTCTGTCCCGCGCGCCCCCCCGCTTTTCCCTTACTCGCCCACCCACGCTACACGTGCGTGTTTTTGGGATTTATCATGGCAAAATGGCCAGAAATAGACACGGCACAAGAATTTCTAAAACACGAGTGTTTGATTAATTGCAAATCACCAAACTTTGAAAATAAAAATGTTCGAGATGCCGCAATGAAGAAAATTAGCGAAAAGATGACAATGCCTGGCTTAGGTATAAAAGAAATTTACGCTAAAATTAGGAGCTTAAAATCGACATTATTATCAAGAAAAAAGAAAAATCCGGCAACTTATGAGCTTTACTAAACACTAAGCACTAATGGCTGGTTTACACGTATTAAGTTGTTTAGTAGTTAACTAAATTTTAACTAAATTTTAAGCAACTTAATGCGTGTAAACAGCGAATTTAGTAGTAAGTTCCAAGTTAAAATTTAGTGTGCAAGTAAACAAGTATCTTAGAACTTTTTCTATTTTTCGGGTAAGTTGGTGGGCGTGGCCTGTCACTTGACACGTTTGGAAAGGCGCGATTTAGTTAATTTTAAGTTAAATGCGAAGTGCGTAGTTAGTGCGAGTGTTTTATGTTTATTTTTTTGATACATTTTGAATATATATTTTAACATATAGGTATATAAATTATTAATATTAAATATTAATCATTAAAAATAATAATAATATAATATAAAAAATAAATAATAATATAATATTAATTATATAAAAATAAATATTATATTATACTTTATTATTTTATTTATTATCTTAATTACAGATTTGAATTCGCTGTTGATCGTCCATCTTGGGCTAACTAAAGAGTTAACTACTAAAATGACGTGTAAACACTTACTTAAACTTTAGTCGCTTAAAATTTAGTTAAAATTTAGTTGCTACTTGACAACTTAATACGTGTAAACCAGCCATAATCGATATTGGACACCTACTTGTCACTTGTCACTTAACACTTGTTACTTGCTACTTCACACTTAACACTTGTCACTAATCAAAATGTTTTTTAAAAGACTTGGCTTAAAGGTCTAGTAACCGGGCCATAAATTCCAAAAAAAAAAAAACCTTGCAGGCTTGTCTTGCAGCTGATTATTGTTATTGTATTCCCTGTATTATTAAAAGGTTCTCTGTGTTGTATTCCACACATACTTATTCATCTGTGATTCCACAATTCCATTTCTTACACGTCCATGTTGTATTCGTGGTATTCGTTTCTTTTTCATATTTTTTTGCAATAAATTCTACAGAATTGATTTAACTGGTTGATTTTATGTGTTATAAACAATTGTGAAAATAATGGAAGAAGAATCGGTAACTGCGATAAGAGAAACAAGCCGCAATATATTAAAATTGAATCGCCGATTTCATAGAGATGAGGAAGCCGATAATAGGCGTCATGTGGCTAATATAAGGTAAATATTCCAATTGTGTTTATAACTAAGCTTTCGTTTACTTGTTTTTTTAGTACATTTTGGTTTTCTTTCAAATAGATGAAGACTTTGGCTATGTAGGTTTTTAGGTTATGTTTACTTATTTGCCTTTAGAGCAGTGGCGAACCCAGGGTTTAAATTTAGGGGGGCTGAGGGTCGATTTTGTCGTGATATTTTAATAAATCTGAATAATTCCTGATCTTAGTAAAATTTAGGTCGTCAAGTAAAGCAGTCTCGAAAAATTTTTAGATATAAATAGCCTAACTAGTAAACTAGAAATAAAACTAATTAATTATTGGTGGTTTGGTTGTGAGCCCCTAAGCCCTCCCCTCCACCAGTGTGCCTTTCAAAACATTTTGTTTCACTTTCACACATGGAAATGAAAGAGACAAGAAATAGTTTTCCTCATTTTTAAATTTATTTATTTATTTTTATTTATTTAGGATAACAACAGCAAAATAATTAAATTCAAAATTACAGTGATAACAAATGAAAACTTAGGCCAATAATAGTTATCCACTTAAGTATTCAATAAAAAACGCCGAAAGCAGTTGTGACAGTGAATGCGTCACATAAGTAGGTACAAAAAATGCACACTTGAATGGTAAAAAAGTTATGAAATAAATACCCAGCAACTTTGCTTGCTTTTATTATTATTATGGGGAAACTTCTTCAGTTCACCGTTATTATTTATGGCTTCTGTCAATAGTGGCAGAAGAGTATCAAGTGAAATACCATTTAAATGTCACAATTTACAAGCTTGTTACCATGGTTATATTTAATATTACCTTGATATTTCGGAACGGTTGCATGCTCCATGGTCAGTCTACTCGTGCAACCGTTCCGAAATATCGAGGTAATATTGTGGTATGGTAGCAAACCCGTAAACTGTGACAATTTTAGTGTAGTAAACAACCACAAAAATCTTAAAACATATATTAAATGGTTGTTTTATAAGTCTTATCTGACGGTGTCTAGTTTTTCTTTAGATATATGGCTACACTCAGAAATTCTTCCACAATCTATCATTTGCAATCATAATTATTTATTTTCTATGACAGCATAACACCACAGACAATAGAAGAGATTGCAAACAGGCTGAAGACTAAATCTCCAATCTCCATCGCTGAGCTGCAGACCTTGAAGAATGGCTTCATGGAAGAATTGAAATGTATAGAGATTGTGCTGAACACTAATGGAGCCTTGAGAGGGCTGGTGAGAGAACTTACAGGTACCTAAAGGTCTATGCAGATGGACTACATTTTTATTCTATTTAAGCTGCAAAATGGTAGTTTGAATCCTTTTAGTGAGAAATTGCTTTTCTTCCGATGTTTTAGTTTAACTCTCTTTTAAGTATCCTAATTTTTTCTTTTATTTAGTGTATGATTCATTCATTTCTTTGGTGACTCCGAAATTCTGACACTAGAAGAGTTTATGTGTTTGATTGGTAGCCAACCTTATAACACAGTAAGAAAGACGATTTTTTAACGTTATGTTTTAGGAAGTAATGCAAGGAAGCAATGTGCTGCTGCGGGCTGTTTTTGTAACCTCGGTTTGGCGGACTCCAGAGCCGGTGCCGCGGTGGCCAAAGCAGCCGGCCCGTACCTAGTGACGGCCCTGGATAGCCTCACTGCAGAACTGGCTGTAAGTACCATGTAGTATTGTAAATACAAAAATCTTGTCTAGTTTATCTGTGTGTCGTCAGTTTGACTTTCACGGCTAATCTACTGAACTGATTTTGATGTTTGGTACAAAGATTATTTAGCAACCAAGCTGATTTTTACTGTGAGACGGATTACTATTTCCACTGGAAAAAACAATTTTATTAAAACCACTTATGTGAATCACATGTGTGTGATGCATTTAAACTTCATCTTTTTCCAATGTGGTTTACAGACCGACATACTTTTAGTTTGTTTTAACGTATGCTTTTAGATTTATAGGTAACTAGTTTTTGTACCCGGCTACGCCCGGGACTGAAACATATGACAATCGCCATACTTTTTAGTGTAAAGGTCAAAGTACTTGCAAAACAGATTTTAAATTAAATATTCTTTTCCTTTATTTCACAAATATAGTAGCCTATAACCTGGTCAGTAATCTCTTCTAGGGGTGAAATAGTTCTTCAAACAGAGCAGGTCACCCGTCTGCGCTCTGTCGCAGGCGTCCCCCATAAGACATACATACATACAATCTCTTCTATTGATTGGTACAAACCCCATCGAAATCGGTGCAGCCGTTCTCTAGTTATAAAAGGACAAACATTCAGTTTTATATAGTAAATACCTAATTTAAATTAGACTGAACTTGGCAAGCTTTCAAGAGATTCATAAACAACGTGCAACTCTTGGAAACCTGCCAAGTTTACCAAAATAAGATAAGTCTATAATTAAGTAACTGCCTCTATATACATACAGTTCAAAACATTGCTATTTATAGAAACAGTTAGCATATGCTCACAAAACAGATGCTGTTTTATGGATTTGGATTTCGTCATTTATTTTCTAATGCTGGGTAAATGATTTACTTTTCGGGAGACCAAAATAACTATCTTTTTTACGCGTTATAAATGAAAATAGACTGACATACACGCTGTTTTCGTAGTGTCCCATAATATTCTTACAATCAATCGCACAATATTATGGTAATGAAAAAAGATAAACTGCTTAAATTCTTGTTTTTAGAAATAACAACTTTTTCAGTTTGGGTTATCTGATATCTCTTAACAGCCTCCGTGGCCGAGTGGTCGAGATTACGACGTTCGTTACGGATGTCCGGGTTCGATTCCCGGTGGGGACACTGTCAAGCAAAAATATCTTTGTGAGACTTTCCCCAGTTTGGATAGGACATTGCAGGCTGAATCACACCTGATTTTCCGAAAAGAAAGATGATTCCGTGCTTTGGAAGGCACGGAATCATCATGAGCCAAGTAAGTGGCCTTTGGCGGTTCTATGACACTGACACCAGGGTTTGTGAGGTCGGTTGTCGACCTTACAACCCACACAATGATGATGATGATCTCTTAATCCATTTGTGTTATCCAGAGTTATGACTTAAGCAACTATTTAACCACCTTCCTCCCACATATTCAGATGACATGCGCCTGGGCAGTTGGTAACCTCGCCGGCTCAGGATCTAAGGCTAGCGAATCGCTGGTGGCTCAAGGGGCATTGTGTAAGCTCTGTGATCTGCTGCTTAACACCAACGAAGAGTTGAGGGACGCTGCTTCATATGCTTTAGTGCATTTCGCTTATCAGATGAAAGATGAGCTTAGGTAAGTTAAAAATCTGCTCTACTATCCGCTCTAAGGGCCAGCGCATCGTAAGGCGGTTGCCTGCGGCAGGTGAGCTCAGTATATGCTGGTCACTAGGATATTTAAGCTCCAACCAGCATAAATTGAAAGCACGCGTCCTTGTGACCAGCATATACTGATCTCACCCGCCGCAGGCGACCGCCTTACGATGCGCTGGCCCTAAATCTAAAATCTAATTATACAGCCCATAAAGCTTCTGACTGGTAAATAAAAAACAAAATATGTCGTAAATGCAACTTCACAGTTCATGGGGATCTGAAAAGGGAGGGTGCCGAGCCTATATAATCTCTATGGGGACGATCCTGTCCTGCTTTCTTATTGGTCTCTCGAAATTGTCAAGCGCGATCCGCCCGTGCCGCGCATCAATATCAACACTGACTTAGCGACACTCTGGTGAATGAGGGATTTTCTGACAGCTCTTTAAAAAATAAAAATAATACTTGTAATTAAGACGATAGATGGCGCCAGGTGTACTTCGTGGATTCTTTTTCTTTAAATCCTTTTATGGCCCTGGGTGACTCGCCGGATTTCTTCGGATCCACGAATCGTCAACGCCATCTACCGAAGTTTTGTGTACTATTTTTTTTTAGTTGGCTGTCGAAAAATCCCCCATTTCGGCGAGGATCCGAAATGGCAACAATTTTATATTCACCTCCCACTTCAACCACTTATATAATATATAATAGCATATACTTTAGTCATGTTTAGCCCAGTAAACAATAAAAAAATAAGCTTACGAAGAGCATTTATATAAGCCGGTATCATTCCTACATACATACCTAATTACCTAATAAAGTTAAGAATACTAAGAATAATAATTACTATTAATAATTACTTTGCAGTGTCGAACACTTCCAAAAGATGATAGAAGCGCTATCGATGTCTGACATCAGCATAGCTTCGAGCCAGCTCCTCTTCATAGTTTCCGGCCACAAAGACTTCCCTGCCAACCAATTACCTGAAACCTACCTACAGAAACTACTGACAGACCTGCCGATAAGTATGCAATCACATTATAGTTTATGCCACAGCACTTGTAGCAAAGAATGCAAGTTATTATACGTGGTAAGAATCCTAGCAAATATTAGAGTAAATGATAGGATTTTTAATATTTTTTTAGAAACTTTTTCTCATGTTATGGACGGTTTTAAAATGTTGTTGTTAAAAGATGACGCTGTTGCACGCTCTGTATTATGGTTGTTAGGGAATTTATATAATTTCAATGATAAGCATGTATTTTTCAATGAATTATTAAGATGATTAAAAATACTTAATTAATATTTTGTTTCAAATCGTGACAAAATATCTATTTATGAGGTTTTTTATTTTACACACACACACACACACACACGCGCACACACACAAATGCACATTAGTATAATAATATGTACATTTCTTTCATTACATACACCTTTCTCTTGTAAGCACCTATTTCTCAGGTAAATAATGTTCATCATAAATGACGCAGATCTATGTACTATATTCAAATACACTAACTTCTTGAAGCTGAGAATATTTTGTTCCACAACATTTCAAAATGCTTTTCCATACACTTTGACTCGGCCTGATGATCACTTTGTATGGAAGGTATTTTTTAGTATTAAAGTAAGTATTACAATTCCAGAACCAAAGATGTTCAGTATTATAGATTGAAAAACCACTCGAAAGGTTTTGTTTATTCCATAAACACATCATCATCAACAGCTCATATACGACCCCACCGAGGGGCTCGAGCCTACCATGAATTAGGGCGATTAGGCCTTAGACGACCACGCTGGCGTAGTGCGGGTTGGTCGACTTCACGCACAACCTTTGAATTTCTTCGCAGGGGTGTGCAGGTTTCATCATGATGTTTTCTTTCACGAGCGTTGAATAAACGTACGTATGAATTTGAAATTCGTAAACACGTTAGTACGTGGGTGGGAATCGAACCCGCGTCTCCCGGACGGGAGGCGGCGGCCCTAGCCACTAGACCACCGACGCTCTTACACAACACACATATACAAATGTAATAGTACCTTATAAATATAAGGTGGTTCAAATGGAAACAACCCCGGGTAATTCGCAATAAATATATTATTATATCAATAATTACAATAGTATTTCATAATAATTCATAATAGTAGTTTTTAGTTAGATAATAATGGATAAGGCTACATAGCATTGACTCGTCGCCCACAAACTTAGCTTATAGGCTGGAACTACACTTACCTTTTGTCTATAACGCAAAAAAAATATGAACAAGTTTTTTAATAATGTTAAACTAAATTATTTAACACTGGCAACACTATTTATAAACAAGCTATGCTAGGTCGATTGTCTACCTAAGTACCTACCAATGTATCTGTGGAAATTTAAGCTTTTGTAACTGTAACTACGATTGGTTGAAATACAATGTGGGTTTTTCTTTTAGTTCTACAAAGGCCCGCTATATGGCGCTGGGTTACACTTTTGTCATACCTGAACAACAGCCTTCCACTCTAATAGGGTAATTTTTTAACAAAAACTTAAACATCAGAACAGTTTTGCATATCTGTATTTAATCATTTTATGTAAAAGTTTTTGTAGTAAATGTAAAAAAAATAATAATAGCTTATGTCAAGGAGAAAACCAACAAGGTTTACTTTTAAGGAACTTTAAAATTAGTGTCGTGGCAACATTGCCATCATGCTGGCTTAATAGTCCCAGAGCCGCAAACCTAAATAATAAAGAAACTTGCTGCGATACTCCGTACGCAGAGCCATAAAATAGTATTATAAAAAATTTCAATTTGAGAATTTGAACTTTAGTGGAAAAGTGAGAACTAAAAAAAAAAAAGGAAAAACTCCCATTATTTCACATACCTACTAGCGCTGTTCTTCATTCAGTTCACAGATAAGTTGGGAAATGTTAATCACTGTCTGAAAGTGTTGCCATGAAACTCCATACAACACCAGACTCTTTCGAGTTGCTCTAATAACAAGAAAAATTACTAGTAGTTCACGTATAATTTAAAATTTAAATATTTTAATTCTACAATCAATTCCTTCCGTTATTTGTATTATTTTAAACATTTCAAGGTTAAAAACATAATTTTTGTGCTTAAAAAGTATAAAGAAAAATATTCTTATCTAAAACTCTTTTATAAGAAAGATGCAACAAATTTACGATTGCATTCGATTTGGTAACTCTAAATATCAAAGTCGATTCGTGAAAAACCAACGTAAAATTGTACAGCTCTTCTTTTGTTTTCTATTTCTTTTATTTTTGTTAGGTACCAGTAAAGAAAGAGACAGCTATATTTATTTGAGCTGCTTTATTTAAGTGCGAATCTTTA
The DNA here is from genome assembly GCA_951230895.1 of Carpatolechia fugitivella. Taxonomy (NCBI): domain Eukaryota; kingdom Metazoa; phylum Arthropoda; class Insecta; order Lepidoptera; family Gelechiidae; genus Carpatolechia; species Carpatolechia fugitivella. Next base: position 1,821,078 of record OX579652.1, on the reverse strand, counting down.
ATAAAGACGGGATGAGTGTAGTTCCTTCCTTTAAACGAGAATACTTACTGTTGGCAGTTTTCAATAAAATTGGAATGGTAATATCACTTACTCCTTAACAAATCGCGAAAAGGATAATTTTAGGTTCTAATGTTTCAGTCGCTAAGTCGATCTTACACGAAAACATGGATGATGATGATGGTTCCTGTCTTTGGACAATTTCGCGGTTTATCTAGTAAAGTTGATGTAAAAGTTGCGCAAATGTGAGATCTTACAATGAAGAGAAAAACTGACTGTATGTTGATTGCATCTAAGAGGTGTTTATCATGTTTTAACGTTACATAACATATTGGAATTTTACGCCATTTAATCCCAGTATTTTTCCTCATTTTCTAAAAGAAAAAATGTGTTGTCACTAAAATTTTCATAGATCACCCCTATTATGGGTTACCCTACATGTTTTGAAACTTCTTTACATTTATCAAAAGAATCTTCAACAAACGGAAATCTACACTTCGTCTGAACTAACTACCTAATATTATAACTAGTGTACAAGCTACAGTACTTATGGTAACTTTCCTGAGTTAAAATATTTATTATATTGTGTCGGTTGTTGCGTTGATGGATGAAATGAATGAATGAATGAATATACTGGATGGTTGAGCACACTAACCCCGAAACGTATTATAGAACGTTAATATTTATTGATTAATGTATCAAATAGTTATTGCTTCGAAGAAAAAGATTGCTATATTACGAATTCATCTTTCGGAGGTCGAGTGACGTTGTCACTGCAACTTCAGAGCGTACTACCCTGCGTTCCGAGACGCGCTGAAATCGATTAAAGCACCCGTAATCGCGTCGCGTTCCGAATTACTGTCAGCAGACAAAACTCATATACGTTTTTTTGCTTTTGTTGATCGCTGACAGCGCTGAAAGTCTGATTCGGCGCCCCTAGACATTATACACTTTCCGCGAACGATCTGAATGCAGGCGCATTCCAAATCAGACTTTTAGCGCTGTCAGCGATCAGAAAATAAAAAAAAAGTATTAGTTTTGCCTGCTGACAGTAATTCGGAACGCGATTACGGGTGCTTTAATCGATTTCAGCGCGTCTCGGAACGCAGGGTGCATTCGAGGCCAAAGTTATAAAAAAACTATTAACATTATAACTGCATTCAGATCGCGCGCGAATTGTTGAAGTAGCAGCGGTCGGCGCCTCCAGTACGCTTCGACATTGCACCCCGCTTAAAACATCATACTATACACGAAATTGTCCAAAGACGTTCGTCTAAGTTTGTGAGGGGCGATGGGTGTGGTGTGGTTTGTGGTTGGCTAGTGTGGTTACGTGTGGTCGGGCGCGTGTTTCCGGTGGTGGTGGCGCCGGGGCCGCGGCCGGCCCGCGCCCGCCACCTCCAACGACTGCGCCACGACCGCTGTACAGAGGAAATACATGCAAACATTTAGTTTGGCAGTTGAGTGAAGTTAGAACTGCAACATTAAAGTCTATTCTGGGAGTACTGATCATAAAATGTAAACAAATATGGCGAGAGTGACGTGATGTGGTAAAAGTATTATTTAAACTCGTTGATTTAAGTAAACGCGGATATTTTTGTTTCTTTGGGTGATCTATATCATTAATATGTATGTTACGTAACACAATAACAATTTTATAGTATTAACATTATGTTAGTCAAGCCTCAAAACAAAGCTTAGATAGTTACAGCGACACTCTGTGTTAACTTGTTGCACATTTAAAGACAAACGCTATTATCCAATATTAGTATTAGTTAGTACCACAAAAACCCAAAACGTTATTCGATAACCCGAAATTATACTATCTTTACTTTCATTCTCACCCTTATCGATGGAAATAATTTTAGCAACCACAACTTTCAACTCTGGGTACATTGCTGTGGTATTTATGCGTTTGACCGTACTCGGACTACTTGAATAAGTAGGATCTAATCGGTGCACTGAAAATCAATAAATTGACATATTTTACTCTAAAGAGCAACTTACAGTACGAAACTAAAAGCTAGATAAAAAATCAGGGTACGTTTGTTGTACGCCGTTTTGATATCGCATTTTTTTTATGGCTTTTGCATTTAGCAATTTAGCCAGTGTCAAGTAATAGTGATTGTTAAGTAAGTAGCTTGGGAAACACAGACAGCGCTAATCCTAAGACTAGGGAGCTGTGTTTGATATCGCCTTATTTCAGGGTAGGTTCGAGCCGAAATTATTACTGTCAAATAACCAGCCAATCATAGCCACTTCTTGTGGTATACAACCAATCACTGATAGAATATGGTGAGGCCATAAGTAACGAATTTAGTTTGATACTATGTTCTACTATTTTGTGGCGCACTGTAACGTGGCATGATTTTTAGCGCCGTAGACGAACTCTAGCCCGGAAAATAAATATTATGTATATTCAAATGAAGAATAACCAACCTGGAGGATCCTCAAGGCTCATGGAGCTGGCGTCGCCATTGGGCTGGCTTCTCTTTTTGTGTTCGTAGCCGTTGATTCGCGGCCGCGAATGATCTGCAGCGTAAACTGTCATAATTAATTATTAAAGCGGGAGTTACCATCAGCAACTAAGAACAACGCAACGAAAGTAACATTATGTCGTTTGTTATAGGAACTTTTAATCAAGTCAAGGCCACGTACTTAATGGATCGAAAACTTTGGCTACACCTTATTTATATTGAGATAAAATATAAGAAGGCAGTGCTTACTATTGGCATAGACAATGGAGCGGTAAATTTGTTGACCGGCCAGTGGCCTCGAATAAAACCGTATATACTTACGTAGATTGCACCAAGAGGCAAGAAATTTAATAAACTAATAGCAGAAGGCAGTGCTTACTATTGGCATAGACAGTGGAGCGGTGAATCTGTTGACCGGCCAGTTCAGGGAGCGTGACCGGCCGCCGCGCCCGACCGGCCTGGCCGCGGGGGTTGCCCACGTTGTACTCCCTGGACAAACAATGATAAATTATACACTCCGTCAATTTATTACAGTCATCATCTCAGCAGAAAGATGTCCACTGCTAGACAAAGGCCTCCCCCAAGGATCTCCACAACCATCGGTCCTGCGCTGCCGCATCCAGTGACAAACCGCGACCTTTACCAGGTCGTTGGTACACTCTGTCCCCAAGCCGGTCTGTCTAGCCACGCTACGTCTTCTCTTATAAGGAATATAAAAATAAAAACAGTGACGTCAATGTCTTGTTTTGGCTATCCGTCCGATATATAAGTTATACCTTTGGTTATACTGAAGTATACACAGACAATAGAAAACTTAACATAAATGGAAGTATACCATGTACGTAACTAAAGTTGACGAATATATCAACTAAATAGGTACCATACAAAGAATTATATTATTTTAATATCATGTGAAGGGTCGACTATTGAAACCAATGTAAATGCAACTTTTACCTACTTTAGGTACCATACAAAGAATTATATCATTTTTATATCAAGTCAAGGATCGACTATTGAAACCAATGTCAATGCAACTTACATTAACTTGTCTCACTTACCTATTTCCTTATGAGTTCTTTTACACTTTTCCTTATGTAAAGAAGTCACGGCAAGCAAGTTGATTTATTATTGTCCCAGTATTATTTCATTTCCTAGTTTTTATTTTAACTATAAGTTATATATTAGCGTCGGTGGTCTAGTGGCTAGTGCCGCTGTCTCCCGTCTGGGAGACTCGGTTTCGATCTCCACCACGTAGGTACTAATTTGTTTTCGAATTTCTAATTCATATGTATGTTTATTCGACGCTCTTACGGTAAAGGAAAACATCGTGATGAAACCTGCACACTCCTGCGAAGATATTCAAAGGTTGTGTGAGAAGTCGACCAACCCGCACTGGGCCAGCGTGGTGGTCCCTGATGATCCTTAAATCTAGGGGTATGAGCCTTCCGCTCCCCCAAAAATCTGGTTACGCTTGATGCGTCAATTTTGCGACACAAGCGTTAGATCATTGTAAAAAAAGCGTATTCGGGCCTTCTAGTAAGTATACGTACTCTCTAAGCGGTTCGCGCCAAAACTCGGGCGCGTGGAGTGGCGGGAAATGGTAGTTGTTCTGGTAGCCGTAGCCGTCCAGCCCGCTGGCGCGCAGACTCGCGTGCAGGGAGTTCTTCATACACTGCAGCTGCAATAAGCGTCGGGATTACAAGCGCTTCAGATCGAGATCACACGTACCTAAGTGTCATCAACAAATAGGCGTACCTATCTCCAAGATAAGGTCACCATTAGAATGGGAACTACTTACAGTGCGATATAAAATGAGTGTGCAGTACGTAATTAATTGGCAACACTTAATTTTAAACCAATCACGGCTAAAAAAGGACTTGTTACCGAGACAGGAAACAATATAAAAAAATAAATACATGAATCAATCATTGCACTAATCACTGCCGGTTTATTTGGTGTTGCCATTGATAACAAATTCAGTTCCATCCGTTTTCATCATATTTAATTTCTAATTTCTACTGCTTTGTGTCATATAATTAAGCGAAACTTGTGTAGGGTGTAGGTACCTACGATCACATTTCTGACTCTACTAATTAAAACTTGTAATAACACACTCAGTAGGTAGTGATTTTTGAGACAATGCGAATGCGAATCATCGCATTCTATGATATAAGTAGTACTTAGGATCCAAACTGACTGCTATAGACTAGAAAATGCAGAACTTTAAGCACTTGCACAACTTTATCCCAACTATCATTCAGCTAGGTATGTAGAACTACCTACCACTCAGATAATAAGAGAACCGGCACAACTGGCAGCACTGTTTCCACGTGGCCTTAGGGTTAATCTTCAGCTATTCACTCTACTCGTTTATTTGGTGCTGCTCGTAGTAATTTTTCTCGTCTTTTCTCTTTTATGTCGGGCTGTAGCTACTATAGTCCATCAGTTTAGACTAAACTTTATAACTACAGTAGAATTACGTGCATTGTGAAGGTACTTGTACAACCTAAGATATAGATATTACTAGGTACCTATTCTAAATACTAACGCGAATGTGAAAAGTAAGAGAAGAATAGTAAGGTTATTATACCTACAATACTTAGGTGCGAATAATTATTTAGTTTGGTCTTACTACTGAAATTTGCCGCCTTCAAATTCATTGTATTCATTAGGTTTACGTTCATTCATTACCAATAAAGAATGAATGAAAAACTTACATGAATGAATGATTATTGTCAAAATACCTTAATTACAAACTGTGCGCACAAAAACAGTGCGATTTTTGCATAATCTAGCTACAGTGCTACAGTAGTATTTTCTTGGGTGCTCTTTGAAAATGATGCCATAAAAACGAGTTCTATGTACTTACTTTTAAACTTTCACATTTTCTTACTATGAGCATGTTACGCATTTGTACAGATCGCGCCAAATATCGAGTTCGCTCGGTAACTGCATCTTCAGCGGTACACTCTAAAATTGTCAGTGACTTTCAAATTATTCTACTTCAGGTCGGACTAGATGTTAGTCGCGATCTGTACTAAAGTGAGAAATTTTGTTATAAGGCAGCTCATCAGCGCACCAGTACCATTTTGTATCTTGCACGGAATTGTCAAATTTATACGGAACTAAACTTGCCTATTTAAAGGCAGTCTGTAAGGATCCATCTCGTATTCTGCAGCGCTGCCTAGCATAGGCTAGCTGTATTAGCTTAGCCTATAGCTGGCAAATCTCGTGCGGGACATACGTGTGCGTGTCTTGCGTGCGCGCCGTCAAACAACAGGTTGGTGACGCCGTCCGCATTCGCCGCGAGTACCTCTCTGCGCTGACGCTCGGCGTCCCCGCGCAGGCGCCGCACCAGCCGCTCGGCTTCAGCTAAGCGCGCGCGCAGCTCTGCCCGCGTCTCGTCCGTGCCATCGTCTACACTCGCTTGCTCGCTGTGCTCTGTGCTCGTTTTCAATTCAAGCTCGCGTAATTTTCTGTGAATAAACAATGTCTGAGTCACTAGTTTAAGAAAACACAATTAAATGTAAAATACTAGCATTGTTATAAATATCGCTAGTATTTATAGTTTTATTTTGTTTAACCTAACTACTTTTTATTGCTTTGTTGCCCTACTTTTAACGTATCTCCAAGATTTAGACACGCCTATCTTTTGTGTGTATGAAAACATCTGTGAGCTATTTAGTTGTCATTCATTAGAGATGGTTGTATGTACGTACTCAGTCTGTGCATCAACAAGTCTTTGCAATTGAAGAGCTCTGGCTTCGGCAGCTCTTGCTTCACCTCTTGCAGCAGCCGCCTCACGCTCCAAGCGAGTCACCTCCTTCTTGAGATTCGCCTCCTGATAATTTCACGATTTGAAAACAATAAAATATTTTGCTCAAATCTAGAAATCTCACTAGGTAGGTAAAAAAATATTTTTTACCTCATTATTTTCAGCGATTTCTTCAATAGCGGATGGACTAGCTTTTGAAGATGACTCTTTGTTGAATATCAGTTGGAACTGCAGATCTGCAAAGTGATATAAATAAGTTAAACTCGAAGATGAATCAGCGATGCACGAGATTACCTATATTTGAATTTATGCACTACGTTTATCTAGGTAATGATCCCTTCTACATGCTGGTTGAACGCTTGAGATGACGCAAATCCATTGTGTGGATAGGTAGGTTTGTTAGCTTTTGTTTGTTTTAATTTTTGATAGAGTAAAGTTTTGATAAGCATTGAAGATTTGTAATAATCCATAATTTTATATAAAGTAAATCATATTGATCATATTGAATGTAATTTTAAACACCTCTATTTCTTTCTCTCAGAGCTTCAATTTCGGCATGTAGGCCGCTCAGCATTAACCGGTGTTGCTCCTGCAAGAACCGTACGCTGTGCTCCAAATGCGCTATTCTGGCTGTAGCATCACCACCAATGATAAAACCGCTGCTACCCTGCTCTGGTGGAGACTTTTTCACCTGTAATTCAGGAGCTCCATTATCAAATGTTCAAAACGATTTACTGCTGATTAAAGAGAAAAATTCTAAGAGATATCGAAGCATGAAAAGCCGTTTGAAGATTAAGAATGCCTTTATTTTATATTTGTATCAAACGGAAGTAGTGGGAAAATCCCATAATGATAAACACAATGACTTTTCCTATATGTCAATGACCGGTTGCGAGCTCTTTGTGTGACGGTCGGTAAGGAACTCAGTAAATAATTCATATTTGCTTCGCGTGAGGATGAAAGGAATTGTAATGTCGATAAGTTTAGTGTAGAAAGGGTAGTTACGGCAATGTGGGAAAACCATGGAATACCACAAAATACAAAAACTACTCCAGGCCAAGTAGTAGCAGAATTTAATAAAAATATAGAAAATTGAAAGCCAGCAACTTACTTGCAATTTTGCAAATGGAGCAGCAGGGACCAGGACCTTCGAAGCCATCACTGCAGTAACACAAATCCGGAAAGAAACTAACTAAGGTAAAGCAATTAGCGCAACCTCCTTTGTTGCGAACCACCTCAGAGCACGCGCGCGCTTGCAATGATAAAGATCCACCATTTGTGCACGAGAAAATAAGACGGCCTTGCGTTCTACACGTAATAATTAAAAATAAATTCCGCGGCGCAACACAAAATACATTATAAAGCACCGAGTATTGCTTTAAACATCATGAGGGAGGTAGATGAATTTCCTAAACTTAGCAGAGGTCAACGACCGACGTGACCTTGAACTAGTAAACCGGTAAGTTCTAGTAAAATTGACTTGGTGATGAAAGCACTGGTTTTTTGAGGATTATTAGAGAGTTTTTCAGGGATTTGTTGTTTGTCGTATGGCGGACGGGCGACGGAGTCGTGGAGCCGGGCGGGCAGGTGCGGGGCGCGGGGGTGCAGTGTCTATCGATCGCGCCGCCGCACTCAGGTTCCGCGTACGGCTGACTCACGGGTGTTCCGTCCGTCACTGCACGGTTGTGGCGCCGTACCAACTGCTCTGATAGCTTTATGGCGTGTCGTCAGAGTATCGTATAATGACTTAATTTGAAAAGAACTTTTTTTGAAAATCTTTCCGTAACATGAGTTCCCAGTTTTGGTTATAAATCTATTCCGCGAATTCAATTTGCTAAATATCTTATATCATGCTAATAGGTAGAGGTACTTAATTGTTGTGTCACAGTTTGTTGACCATGTATCAGCCTTATTTTAGAGTGGTAACAACTGTTGGTAGGTAGGTCTGTAGGTATTTACGCAACCTAAGTGCTTGCAAGAAATATAATTTTATCGAGACAATGAAACTGGAAGCTATAATATTTCCATCATAACTGGTTCGATGCAACTAATGCTAACTAGGTCAGACAGGCAGGTTATCTAGCTAGATCACCACCTACCCCCTTATTTGTGTACCTACCTACTACCTATGTCTATGTGACTCATATTCTAGGAATTGAGGTTAAACTAATTTTAGAGCATAGTCACAATCTTTGGAAAACCGCATACATTTTGTAATTCACAAAATAATTAATTTATATTCCGTACAGACTGATAACATAATGCTTAGTTGTTATTAGCTCATACATTATATTCGTACATTACGAGTCTACCAATAACAAAATATACGATTTAAACCTCTTTAGAATTATGGCGATGATCAGGCCTTAGCGAACGTGGGCCCAGTGCGAATTGGTCTACTTCTCACAAAAACATGCATTTCTTTGTAAGCTTGTGAAAGTATGTCTGGTAACGTTGAATAAACGAAAATACACAGGTTTATCGTAGGATTCGAATCACGCCTTCTTAAACGGCAGGCAGTGCACCTAGCCGCTACACCATCGACGCTCTCATAATAATAATAATATCAATAAATTTTATGTATTTTTTACGTTCCTTAGCTCTATTTTTTCAATAATAGCGTTGTTAATGGGGTTGTTAAGCCTTCTATTATTTTTTTAAATAAGATAATAATATTAAAAATCACGTTTTGTTTTGGCTAACAAAATACGGTTTCTAAATGTTTTAGTTTTCGCAAAGAACGGAAACTTCTGTCCGTTTCTATTGTTTAAAAGTTTTTACGTTCTATTTTTTTATTTGCTTATTTTATTAACATTTTTACATACCTCCTTACTAAGAACGTCTTCAGCAACTTCGTTTGACAGAGACAATATTGCAGTTTCACTCCATTGCGGAAAGTGTCGCGCCAGGGGTTTTAAAATTGGAACCGGAGGCGCCCCCATCGCCGGCGCCTGTCGCGTGCTGAATAACATGCCAATGCCACACGCACCCTCCGAATAATAATAAAAAACCTATCACGCTGAATTTTAAAAAGCTTGCACCTGTTGCTAGCGCGCGGACTATATCGTCACGTCGTCACCCTATCGCAACTGTTATTGATTACTTTTAGTTATAAAAATAATGCATGATTTTAGAATAAAACAAACTTCAGCTTCAAAATTTACTTACAGTAAAATAAGTTTGAAGTGTTATACCTTCAACGTTTCTTTCAGATTTTTGAAGATTCATACATAATACATATTTCGTTGCCTAGCAACCAGCTAACAACAAACAAACAATTGGATAAAAGTTCATTCGCTTATCCGGTTTCAACAAAATCGTAGCTTATCTATAGTTTATTTGCAATTATCTTTTCATTATTATGCCACTATTTTAAAAGAAAATACCTACCTAAATATTTATCAAAATTGAAATGCAATAAAACAATGCATTGCCGTAACGTTTTATTTGCAAGTTAAATGATAGTTGTTGTAGTGCTTCTCGTCAATAGTCTCCTCGTCCGTCAGCTTCACAGTTCACATCCGGTTTTATGTCAAATTCAAAATAATAAATGAATTGTTTGTAATTTTTTGGCAATTCGTGCGGATTATGGACAATATTTTTAGGTTTTTGTGATAAAGAAGATATTTTTGTGACTATTTAATCAACCATGGAGAGTGATGCCGTTGTTTTGCGCGGTTTTTCCAATACGTTCGGGTTCGATAAAAAACCTGAGGTTATGCATCTTCAGGTTTGTAGATACTACTAAATCTGCTGGCTGATAATCGGAATAATTTGGAGTCATCTTTCATCATCTTTTGGAATAATCAGTCGTTGTAAACGCAAATTGCTGCTTTTGAGACAGATCCAACCATTTTTGGCATTTTTTTACAGTCCGTTTGCCATAATCTCCACGCTTGGCAGGCGGGTTGGAGATCACAGATTAAAAGGTTACTGTATCAGAGAGCGCTGCTGCCCGTTCCCTGTTCAATGTGTAGTCCCTAAGTCGCCTCTTACGACACCCACGGGAAGAGTAGGGGAACATGCCGTGTGGTGACGGCAGAGTAGAATACATTTGTCACCAACCCCATTTTTGGCTATTGTGTTGATTGACAATTCCTTGCTAACCCACGATAACAGTAAATAATTTGAGGTACTTATTTACATAAAAACTATTGTTATATTTAATAATTAGACACTCTTTAATGCCGGGTAGGCTTTTGCCCCTCGGTGGGGATATTAGCTGATGACAATAAAGAACCAAATTAAGTCCCTACATGAGTATTATTATTGCAGCCCTACAATTTAAAGTCTTCGAACACTCTTTGTTAAGTTGTAGCTTTGTATATAGGTATCTATGTCTATCTAGCTAGCCTGTTTGTTTTAAAAACTGTTGCTTGAAAAAAAGTTAGTATATAACTAAAGTGTATGTTTGTATTCTGATATTAGTGTGGACTGCATGCATAGGAAAAAATTTTGAACTAAGGGAGTGGAACTGAAACAAATAAGACACTGATTCAAGAATATCAAGATATTCAATCATTCATTCATTCTTGACTCCAGGGGCCCGTTTCACGAAGCAACAAGTTACTAGTAACAAGTTACAATTTGATATACCTTGCGTAGCCCATTCGCCTAAACTGTAAGCCGTTATCGTTTTATGTAATCGTCTACGCAATGTACGTCGAATTTTACTTGTAATTTGTAACTTGTATGTAGGTTCGTGAAACGGCCCCCTGTGGGTAGATGTAGGATGAAATGAACCAGAAATTATAAGTTTTTTTTTTTTCAATTTACTTAATGTTTGTACCATGGTCTTGTCTCCAGTTCATCGAAGGCGAGGAGTTGGAGCATCAGTGGAAGGTAGCGCGGCGACAGCGGCTGAAGGAGCAGGAAGACAAGATATGGAAAGAGTTCGTCAAGGAGGAAGATGTTGTCAAAAACTTCTCCAATGGTTGGGCAATCAATACCTGTTATAAAATTATATTATTATTATAGTAGAAACCAGACCTCTCGTCACCTGCAGTTTGTATGAAGACAGGGGTCCAGCATAATGGCCAAATACGCAGCCGCCCGAGATTCGTCGTAGCCTAGAATTTATTTGCAGATAGGGATAAATCGCCACATACAAAGTCTAGGTGTAGATAGATATGTCTAGCAGCTATTAAAATTATTTTGGTCAAAAAGCTATTAATCTCTTTCATTATGTGACTCAGGCTGGCTGGACAATTCTTCCAAATAAGCCGGGTTTAAGTAGGTCAATACACAATTTTAGGTAACGGCTAATCACGCTTATTTCAGTTTATGTGACGCTAGAGAACCCGAAATAATCGAACGCAAACGTGTCCAGCCAGCTTGAAAACCGCTTTTCGCATGGTCTCTCAATCTCCGAACAGAAGGGATTCTAACTATTTCTTACTTATTAATACTGCGTCACCTAACATTGTGACAGGCATCCAGTTTGAATTTTTGAGATACGTATATAGCCTTTTAGCTAAAAAACAACGAAAAGCGTGGCCAGCCAGCCTGTACTTACGTATTAAACTTCTGGCTGGCACCTCTGAATCTCGGTAACGAAAGCGTTTTCGAACAAGGTTCTTATACTAGCATTTAGTGACGGAATTTGTAACAGTCATAGCGTTTGTTTCATGGCGTCACATAAAGGCGTTTACGAGAAATCGATGAAAAATCGATTGGTGCCAGCCAGCCTGATGTTCTGGCTGGCTGGCTCGTTGTATCTGCGTTGTCTGATGGTCTACGGCTTCCAAATTTTCTTCAAGATTTAGTGACGGGGACGGTTAAGATTACCTGTAAATGTGACGACGATCCCTCCCATAGTTTCAGAGATATTGATCATTGTTATTTTCCCATACAAACTTAGCAGTAGGGTGACCAATATTAAAGGTGAATGTAGGATTACGTATAATTAAGTGTTTTATTTTAAGGAATGAAAAGGTACAAATGGATGATACTGATACCAACAACTTTTACTGTAACCCTAACGTAAGATCATGAAATTTTGGATAATTGTATTATTTATTATTGTTCTCCCTGAAAAATATGTACTATTTATTGTCAAAAAATCTTGCACACTTCATACTTACTACCTTGAATTTATTTATTGATGGAATAAACCTGATGATGCTGAATCCAGGATTGTCTCTTCACGAAGGAACTCTTCAGTGGTTAGTAGCACGGATACGAAACTTTATATTTACGCTTAATTTTGATAGCTATAATAGTTGAACCCATGATTCTATGGAAACCGTTTAGGTAAAACTTAAAGCTTCTAAACGTAGATAATGGCCCCGATTCAGGAAGTAATGCTCTAATTCTGCCTGTCCTAACATTTTCATTTTCAGGAGATGAACAAATTTTATTTTAATATTATAATATTCCCAAAGGAATAATCGAAAAGAACTGGGCCATAACCGCGAGCGACAACTAGTCAGTTATAAAAAAACTATTCCTTAACTTACGTAAAATCATGGTCACCACGCAATATTTATAGAAATTTGTATGGGAAAATAACAATGATCAATATCTTTGAAACTATGGGAGGGATCGTTGTCACATTTACAGGTTATCTTAATCGTCCCCGTCACTAAATCTTGAAGAAATTTTGGAAGCCGTAGACCATCAGACAGCGCAGATACAACGAGCTAGCCAGCCAGAACATCAGGCTGGCTGGCACCAAGTTTTCATCGATTTCTCGTAAACGCCTTTATGTGACGCCATGAAACAAACGTTATGACTGTCACGAATTCCATCACTAAATGCTAAAAAAACCTTGTTTGAAAACGCTTTCGTTGTCGAGATTCAGAGGTGCCAGCCAGAAGTTTAATACGTAAGTTCAGGCTGGCTGGCCACGCTTTTCGTTGTTTTTTAGCTAAATGGCTATACATATCTCAAAAATTCAAACTGGATGCCTGTCACAATTTTAGGTGACGCAGTATTATTAAGCAAGAAATAGTTAGAATCCCTTCTGTTCGGTTCACATAAACTGAAATAAGCGTGATTAGCCGTCACCTAAAATTGTGTATTGACTCAACTCTACTTAAACCCGGCTCATTTGGAAGAATTGTCCAGCCAGCCTGAGTCACATCTTTCATTATCTTTTTAGATTCGATGTCTTGTTACAGTTTTAAACAATGTTAGAAAAAAAATTACGGCTCCGTAGCCCAGGTGGTAGTGTATCTGCCTCCGACGCACAGGGTCGCGGGTTCGAATCCCGCCCAGGGCAAACATTTGTTTGATGAGCATTTTTTTTGTTGAGGTTTGCCTTGTGTCTGGTTGTTGTTTATCTATATAAGTATGTATTTATCTATTTAAGTAATGTATATCAGCCGTCTGGTACCCATAGTACAAGCTCTGCTTAGTTTGGGATCAGATGGCCGTGTGTGAAGATGCACCCACATATTTATTATTATTTATTAATTATCTGGCTAGTTAAAAGAGAAGTTTCCCGTAATGAATTTCAATAAGAGTATCAGTAGTGTTTCTAGTTTCAAACATTATTTGCTTGTTAAAATTTCAGAGGATCCATATCAATTTTTGGACCAGCTCCCAGAGGCGCACGTCAAAGACCTATTTGAGTGTGAACTGTCGAGGATCAAGAAGGAACTGGAGGTCAGTGTAAGCTGGGTTCCGTTTCACGAAGCAACAATTTACAAGTAACAAGTTACAATTTGATATTCATTGCGTAGCCACTTTGCTTAAACTGTAAGCCCTTACTGTTTTATCTCATGTTCTACGCAATGTACGTAGAATTGTACTTGTAATTTGTAACTTGTAGCATCGTGAAACGGCCCCCTGTTGTCATGATTGATATATTTGGATACTAGCGGTTTGCCCGAGGCTACACTCGCGTTGTCTAAGATTTTCCCGTGGGAATACGACTTTCTCGTAAAAATTATACTATGTGTAAATCCAGATTACAAACTATCTCCTATTCCAAATTTCATCCAAATCCGTTGAGTGCTTTAAGCGTGAAGGCGGAACAAACATCCAAGTATATTTTCACATTTATTTTATTTTATTTTTGTATTTAACAGGAGAACCAACAGTTATATTAAATCTAAATAATTAATACAATTGCAACTTTTAAACCAATTAAAGGTTCCCACAGATAGAACTAGGTGATAAAATGAAACTGCGTTGAGACTAACATAGCTGTTAAGACGACATTCACGTGACAAGTAAGTACATTAAGGCGGGGTTATGTGGAAATAGCGCCCATAGTCGCTACATTGACAATCAAATACCAGCAATTCTATTGATTTTATAAATGTAAAAAAATATATGCTAACAGAATATATCCTTAATTAAATTTTAAATCGAGTAGAATTTTTAAATACATTATAATAATTTAAAAATAAAAAGCACAAGATTTTTAAAAAAAGCAGCAAAAAGTTTTTTGACGTCCTAGATCTCGTAACTTAAAGCGATAACCATAGTTTTTTTTCGTAAATATAACTTGCCAATTACTGACTTAGATTTTAAATCGATCACATTTTTCATAAACTCTGCCATTTTCCGTTAATAAGCAAAAGAGTTCAAGAAAAACTAGTTTTTCGCTCGATTCCTGCGCAGTGTCGGATGTAACCACCGTGAAGCATCGCACGCTAATATGAACGTTATATCAGTAATGCGTCGGTTGAACTTTCAACTAAACCGCGTTGAGTTGCTAATTTTTGCAATAACCCGGCCTTAAGCAACAGCTTACCAACACCACAAAACACAAATTGTGACATTAAACAAAAACAAAAAAAGAAATCCGCAGATGAGAACCGCAGTAATATGTAAGATAGGAATTACAATTAATCAGCCAATGTAAAGATGTGACTAGTAAGATTATAAAGATAATAATATTAGTAAGATTTATTTACATGCTAAACGTGATCCATCGTCTACCTCGTTACTTTTGATCTGGTGAGACATTTTCCGAAATGGACAATTTGCGAAAAAACGATGCGAACCAATAGCTTATAAAAATGTATGAAAAATTAAGTAGGATAAGCTAAAGATATTCATTGTTGAATGCCAGGGTCAAAAGCGTGGCGCAGGCGACTCCCCGCGCAATGACAACTCCAGCGTCATCGGAGACGCTGAACCTGACGAAATGTTTCACATCTTTGATGACGATAAGGAAGATGGTAAGAATCAACAAACATTTCGAATTCCAGTGAGATATCGATAAAAAAAAAATCTTCTTAATCTTGTGGGTTGTAAGACGGACAACTCATTTAGTGGCTCATTTAGTCTGACACAAGGTTTTGTGAACTCCTAGAATATCTAGGCTAAAGATCTCGTTTCGCCGCTGGGGTCGATCTCCGAGCTGCTCATCAATATAGGTGGTATGCTAAGCTTCCTTAAGCAAATCGAGTGGCTCGAGAAGTGATCTACCCCTTTCACGCCTATTCTTCGCCCTTACAACCCACACGATACGATTGAATATTTTAGCAGTCGAGGAGAACTTAAACGACACGTTGGAGTCTCCGTGTACGGTGCGCGAAAAAGACGAGAATAATCGGAGCGGTCGCGAGCGAGCAGGCACCGTCGCACGCGCAAGCGGCGCGTCCCTTGGCACCACCACCGCCTCGCCGCCCCCTGAGAGTAAGTTCAGCTTTTTTTTAATTTGCGGGTATTTGGATACTTCGCGCGGCCATCTGATTAGGCAGAGATAGGAATTAGATAGTGAAACCATATCTTTTCCTCCCTTGTTTGAAACCACGGAATATAAAACAAGAGTGGAAAGGACAAACTTATTTTTTTCTATGAGAACCAGTGTCGCCAAAATCACACATAGATAGCACTGTTTACATCACACACAGACTAAGACAATCGGGCATTTGACTAATCAGAGCTGTTGTACTCGTTTCAAACAAGAACGTTATACGAGTATATACTTCATTACTAAATGTAAACGTTACTTAATCATTAAACAAATAAAGTATATTTTCGTATGAGCTCAGGTATACTCTATACTTTCTTCACGTAGTTTAACGCTTCTCACCTAGATGGCGTACTACAAGATGCATACCAACCAATACATACCTTAGCCTAAAGAAAATACGAATAGTTTTTGCAAGCTCGGAGAACTAAACAAAACTATGCGGACCTACTCATAGTTATGGCACACGCGCCCCGCTCACTTGTCCATTCCTCTCGTTTTATATTCCGTGTTTGAAACCATAGAGTTTCCTCTCTCTGGTTGGCTCTTAGAGGCCATAATAGCCTCGTATTGCTCCTGAAAAGAGCAAGAGACGAGAAAGGAGGCGAGAGGTTTGCATGGGCGGACGTTCCACATTATGCAGATGTTTTGTGATCGGGTGGTGTAACCCCCCCCCCCCCTATTTGTACATTTTTTCTTATTTTAATGCTAATGCTAATCATCGTAGGGACTATTACTTAATCTTACAATTGATGATATAATGATATCCCACAGCTGATAATACTGGTCCAATAATGACGAATTATGTAACAAAAGAGTCGACGGAGAACGTGGCGACGGTGATCGAGAGCAGCATTTACTGCGCCAGGGTCAAGGAGTTGCGCATCAAGATAATCAACGAGATACAGAACATGATGTAAGAACAGTTGTACCTATAACAGTAGCTCGTAAAGTTTACGGCATGCGCTTGTTAGTGAACATGCATGTAATGGCTCATTTACGATACTATAGTTGGGTTATTATAGGATGAGTTTTGACAGCTTCAAAATTCTTCATACGACGTTAACAACATTTTTTTTATAATATTCAGTTTAAAAGCCATAATAGCTAATAAATAGAAATAAAGCAACTTCACCTCTTATTTTATCATTAAACAGTATGTAATTTTACTTAATAAATAAATTAATAAACGAAATAATATTAAAAGTTTTTAAAATCTCAGAGCTCATCCTACAGTAACCCAACTATAGTGAGATTGTTTAGTTTTAAGTTTTATTTAAGAGTTCGATTTTTAGGTTGCTACTTATATTAGGCACTTACATTGCGTGATAGAAAATTAAGCGACACGTTTTCAATGAACTGTTCAAAATGATGTGAGATTTTAAATGTTTGAGTTGCAATAAATAAATTGCGCTGCGACATAACAGTTAAAATTACTAAGAACTAGAACTAAATTATTTTCAATTAACAACACCAAATAAACTGATGGTGGCGGTGATTGATTGCCAACCGCAGGAAGTGGCAATGATTGGCTCAAAAATGAAGAGTGTTGCTAATTAACCCCGTACCCGTACAGTGCCCTCGATCTTATAAGCCGCCCGCGTCTTCGCAGATTCCGCCATTGTGTTAGTGAACTCACCCAAAAAAATGTAATGACGGATCTAAGCGATGTAATAACATCCTATGGAAATTAATAATTTTGACTATGACGTCGCTTGCGTTGTGTAAGATTTTTCCCGTGGGAATAAGACTTTTTCCCGTAAAAAGTATTTTATGTGTTAATCCAGGATTTAGAGTAAAAACATCTCCATTCAAAATTTCACCCAAATCCGTTCAGTACTTTAGACGTGAAGGCGGAACAAACATTTAAACATCCAAATATATTTTCACATTTATTTTATTTTACTTTACTTTCTTCGGAAAACTTACAGCTAATTATTTACAAAATAGTGTAAATCGTATAAAAATTTCGAAATTGGAATTAAATAAAAAGCCATTTACAAGTTTTCGCCTATAGAAACAATAAAGAGTAAATAAGCCTTAGCAACTCTATAAGAAACTCGAATAGTAATAAGAGGAATACCATAATATTGTTACGGTCTAGCAGTAGCAACTAGCGCCATCTATCCACGGAGCCGGGAACTATCTAGATATCTCAAGACGCTCGAGAGCTGTTTACGTAATGCGTCTACTCGATGCTAGATGGCGGCTTTGTTCCGGAATGTTCGTCGTAGTGTGGGACTGCACTGGTAGTTTCTGGAAGATTCTAGACCCGATTTCGGCGCATATATAAGGCGGCCATCTGCGCGAGTTCAGTTCAGTTTCGAGTGAGCTATCAGAGTGAAAACTTCAAAGCGATCAAGAGCGAAGAAACCTGCGACCTGAGCGATACCTACGGATTACGAGTGACTCTGTGAATTGGATTTGCCCTGGAACCAGTTGTTCATCGTCGAATAAACCCTCGAATTACGTCATTGGTGTTTTAATCCAAATTATCGAACCCTTGTACGTAACAATATAACAAACCAAGTGATATAATCGTCGGTCGTCGTCGTGAGCGAGCATGTAGGAAGAAATCTCTTTTTAATATTGTGCGTAGTTGAACCGCCTATGCGAGTAACGGTTTCATAAGACGGGCTAGCAGGCTTTATAATGATAAGTTGGTAGATGTCGATATTTTTAAGGAGACGTTAAATAGTTTTAAAAAACTATGCCTACAGCATATCATTGAGTATAACAGTTAAATTAATATAATTTATTAAAATCGAATAGATTGGCATGTACTCTCTTCGGTTTCAATTCAAATTCAAATTGATTAATTATGTACCTATTATTTGAAAATTGGCTTCAATTTCGGAACGTTTCTTTTTTTGTTAGTGTTCTTAAGTGATTAGGGTTTGGGTATTTTTATCTTATATACTTTATCTACTTTGATTTTTACCTCACTACTGTTAACATAATGAGGAAACTGTAAGTCTATATTTTAAAACTTTACTTGTATTTTATACAACCATGTGAGACTGTTTGTTTCTAAAAATAAAAAATAAAATAAAATTATATTATCTATCATCAGTGTCCAGTCAGTCGACTACGAGGCGAAGTGGTCGCCATGGCCGAAAGCGGTCGGGAACATCATCATCATAATTTTGATCAGTTATCTATCAATCCGTCTGATATTCCAGATTATCTCTCGAGAACCAGAACATAGCATCAATCGACTCGCTCCAGCTGCGGCAGCTCTGCCGGCGCGCGGCGGAATACAGCGCCAGATACCAACGCATACATTTGTACCAGCTACAGAGACAGGTTAGGACTGTGCTGTTTGTATATCTGTGGTTCTTAAACGGATGGAGGATGAGGAAGAAATCTGGAAATGAAATGATTCGTTTATTAACTTTTGGATGTTCGATTGTATCGCAATTTTTCAAGAAAGCTATCTTACCAATGAACATGTACTCGGTGCAGAATTATAGTTCCAGGTCCATACTAAGCTTGTAAAGATAAATGGAATTCGTTTGAGATGTAAAAGATCTAACTCTAAGGCTGTACGCTAATACTCGCGCGGGTGCCCGCTCGCATGTCTGTATTGAAAAATAGTATGAGCAGCGCTGGGGAGGCGCGCGCGACGGGTGCGCACCCGCGAAAACCGGCCGGGCGCACCCGCTCCGGGCACCCGCGCGTTTTAGCGTACGGCCTAAGAGAATCTATGAGATGTAATATTCAAAAGTTAATAAACTATTCACTTAATTTGATTTCAGACATGGTTTCGAGTATCCATCTCAGGAAATTGCCTGAATGTTATTTATAATCCTTCTGATTAGAATAATTACTTAAATACTGGCGTGTGGCTAGGCTTAAGGACCGTCAAATGACCTCCAGTTCTTTATCTATTTGAACGGTCATATCATCAACAGCTCATATACGTCCCCACCGAGGGGTTCGAGCCTACTCTGAATTAGGGCGATTAGGCCTTAGTCGACCACGCTGGCCCAGTGCGGGTTGGTTGACTTCACACGCAACCTTTGAATTTCTTCGCAGGAGTGTGCAGGTTTCATCACGATGTTTTCATTCACCGTGAGCGTCGAATAAACGTACATATGAATTCGAAATTCGAAAACAAATTGGTACGTGGTGGGGATGGAGCCCAAGTTTCCCGGACGGGAGGCAGCGTCCCTAGCCACTAGACCACCGATGCTCTCTTATTACGGTCATATTAAACGTTGTTATTCCGTAGGTGAACGACATAAAGAGGCACAACTCGCTGGCGCTGCCGTTCGCCAAGCACACGCAGTTCCAGTCGCAGATGGTGCGCATCGTGGCGCTGCACCAGAACACGCTGCAGTCACTGCAGGTAAATTAAACAATCGCATTTCTAACCCCCACGAATTACCACACTAATAACCCTCACAAAAAAACTATACTCACAAATCTTATAAAAAGTTATAGCAACATCAGCTGATATGATTAGTCAGCCAACCAATAAAGGCTTTAATTTTGTGTCGATTGAAAATTATATTAGGTTTGCCAGCGTGCCAAGGAGCGCCGTATGCTGGGGCTGTAACTAATTGACGTAGTCAGAAACACGGTACTGCGCTCCAAACCATTTGACGATGCTCATACTACGGCTAGGCTTAAGTGAGACTGGGCTGGCCACGTCACTCGCATGCCTGACGGCCTGTGGGCTGGGTTAAACACCTACTGGGCTGGCCACGTCACTCGCATGCCTGACGGCCTGTGGGCTGGGTTAAACACCTACTGGGCTGGCCACGTCACTCGCATGCCTGACGGCCTGTGGGCTGGGTTAAACACCTACTGGGCTGGCCACGTCACTCGCATGCCTGACGGCCTGTGGGCTGGGTTAAACACCTACTGGGCTGGCCACGTCACTCGCATGCCTGACGGCCTGTGGGCTGGGTTAAACACCTACTGGGCTGGCCACGTCACTCGCATGCCTGACGGCCTGTGGGCTGGGTTAAACACCTACTGGGCTGGCCACGTCACTCGCATGCCTGACGGCCTGTGGGCTGGGTTAAACACCTACTGGGCTGGCCACGTCACTCGCATGACTGATGGCCTGTGGGCTGGGTTAAACACCTACTGGGCTGGCCACGTCACTCGCATGCCTGACAGCCTGTGGGCTGGGTTAAACACCTACTGGGCTGGCCACGTCACTCGCATGCCTGACAGCCTGTGGGCTGGGTTAACCACCTACTGGAACTCTCTAAATAACAGGTGATGACGTGTTAGACCTCGGTGGAGCTAAGCAGTTTTTCTAGAACCTGGCTTAGCAATGCTCTAGACAGAAGAGGGCGGAAAGAAAAGAGAGAAGCCATCGCTCTGCAGTGGGACAACATAGGCTAAGTAAGATAAGATTAAAAATTATCATTATATACTCTCCAGGTGTTCCACAAGTCATTCGAGCAGACGTCCTGCCTACGCGAGTGCTCGACGCAGCTGCGCATGATCTGCGCTACTCTGCGCGACAGTACCAGCACCTGCAAAGAGGTGCCCGTGCCCAACGACTTCTCTGCGGCCAAGGAGCTGTACAACGACGTGAGTATACCCTACTGTACTCCCAGGTGCTCACAGCTGCGCATGATCTGCGCCACAGTACCATGGCGCCTGGCGGCCACTTGAAGACCTGGGGGCGTATCTCACGAACTGGCAGCACAATAAAATAAACTTCTTGAGCTTGATTTAGTTAATGATTTAATACTTTATTTCCGTCCTCAGAACAACAACTTCTGCAGCCGATAATTTTCATACTTCACAAAACTCGTACTCCCTTTTTCACCGATATCAGGCAACTCTCGAGTGCCAGTAATAACAAAAAAGTATCAATTCAAAAGAAGTAAATATCGCGGAGTTTGCACACAGAGCATACAAACTCCACATCCCTCCCCTACTGGAAAATGATCAGCAGCTCACAAGAGATAAACCTACTGCAACTGCCTAAATATGTGTAGACGAAATCTCATTAACAAATCCCATGGTTTGCACAACAGGCCGTTGCTAACAGCTACCTGGTGGTACAACATTAGCAAAAACAATAAACCAATATAATAAAATAAGCAAATCAGCTCAAAGTTGTACTAAGTTCAAAAACCAAAAACTACACAAAAACTAGTTATTCACAGGTGCACAAACCATAGTTTAACTACTTGAGCCGAGAAGAACACATAAGAAAGAATTTAGAAAAATACACTATACCTAACAGTGTCACAAAAAGAACATCATAAAATCAAGCAAAGATAAAGCTGCTATAAACGACCGGAATTACAGTTAAGAAAAATCAGTTGGATCAAATCATAACAACGTTATACAACCAATCATATGTATGAGCTTTAACTGATCACACCTATACTGAACTTAAATATTTCAACTTAAGCTATAACAAACAAATTAAAAGAATGCGAATACAAACTCTAATAATCGTAGTTGCAGCAGGTCAGGATCAGAAGCAATGGCCTAATCGTATTTAAAGAAAAATATTAATCACCTAATCTAAGCGTCACCAACGTTACATATATACCAAATTACAAGTTCCATACCGTAGAACTACAAAAAATAAAACATACATTAAGCATAGTGACTCCCAATAAAACATACATAAAATATACATAAAGCATAGTGACTCCCATAGTGACTCAACACCTGCAAAGAGGTGCCCGTGCCCAACGACTTATCCCTGCGTTCCGAGACGCACTGTAATAGATTACAGTATCCGTAATCGCCATATAGATAGAGAATTTAACTACATTTTTTATAAATCCAAACTTGTTAGTTTCTGCTATCGAACACTAAAATACTTTTTGCTATATCTTTAAAATTGACCGTTTGAAATTCAAGATTAGACAGAGAGGCACAAGCATGTGACGCCATATAATCTCCATATAAAAAATCGTTTTTGAAAAAGACAGACATATTGAAACTTTAAAAAATCACTGTAAATTCGTTTTCCAACCGATTTTGTTTTTTTCTTCGCAATATATATATTTTTAATATGGTAAATTTAGGAACAATCAAACACCCTATTACTGTCAGCAGGCAAAACCCATAACTATTTGCATTTTTGTTCGCTGAAAGTCAGATTTGGAATTTACCCTATCTTATGGGGAAAATAATGGTCGTCCCTTTAGGGGTATATTGACGATTCAAAGATGAATGCATTTAAATGGGGATGTGTATTCTGCCGAGACTTCATTTTGATATAATCCTGTTTGTTCATAGGCGATGTTATCCGCGTGCGACGGGTTGGAGAACGCGCTGAAGCTCTACGTCACCCGAGTAGACGAGTATATTGCTGCCGCCGACCAAGTGGTGAGCAATTACTATCTATAATTCTCGGACCAACCACCCATGGACACCATATCCAGTACAATTTACTAACAAACTAATTACGAAAAAGTTGCGGTGCGGGGGCGCGGGGAACGCGTCGTGATTGGTTCATCTCGCTTACGCAACGTATTGACAGGTCTCATAATTGGTCGAAACTGAAGTGAGCCGCGAGGTATTGGCCGCCCAGAGATATTTATATGTGCAAATACACCTATGCGTTTCGGAAAGTAGCGCCCTGACATGTGGTGTCCAGTGGGTGGTTGGTCCAAGCTATAATTGTACAAGATTAACAGCTCATATGCGTCGTCACTGAGGGGCTCGAGCCTACATTCAGTCAGGGCAATCAGTCTTTAGACGGTTACGCTAAGGTACCCCCCCCTTGTTAGTTTAAAACTTCTCGGGCTAGTTCACCCCACGAAAATTAACTCCTGTGAAACAAATCACAACTTTTCTTTATAGTTGTTTTTCTCGGTTATCAGAAATCAGTTTTTTTTTAATTCAAATTGAGATTATACAAAGTTTTCTAAATAATGTGAAATACCAAAGCTGCAAATTTGTTGGAGTTGGTGTTACGAGTTCGACTAAGGCCTGATCGTCATAATTCAGAGTAGACTCCAGCCTCTCGGTGGGGACGTAGGTATATGAGCTGTTGATGAACCAATATAATCGTTATTTAATAATTAATTTATGGTTGTACACAGTTGACTAACCGAAGTAGCAAGCAGTCGGCTAAGAAGAAGTCTAAGTCGCAGAAGAAGTCGCCCATTAACACTTGGTCACAGAAGGCAACCAAGAATTCTTCTTTGACTGGTAATATCCTCGGCGATTTTCAATAATAAACCATTTCATGAAGTAGCAATGGTAGCGAGTCACACAGTCACGCATTAATCCTTAATTTAAGTTCGCCACGCTTTTCACGTTTTAATGATTAATAACCGGCCAAGCACGTGTCGGGTCACAGAAAGTGTAGGGTTCCGTAGTTGTCCAATACTACTTATGTACCTGATTAAGACAGTTAACATTCATCAAAATATTTTTCTATGATATTTGTAGTAGGGAAGCGAGGGACTTGTTGTAACAATTTTGAAAAATAATGATATATCTTGAGGTGTCTTAGTTAAATTGCCACTAACTAAACTTTGATTGATACTCTAACTATTTTTCTATAAAGTCGACTCGAAAAGAAAGAAAGAAGTCAAATCGAAAAAATATCAAATCTACAGGTAACTCTTTCACAATTATTTTTTTATTAAAAAAAGGAAAGTGTTACAACCTACCCTGTGCTTGGGGTTTGTTGTAACATCTATTGGGGCAAAAAACAAAAATGTGACACTTTCAATCATTTAATGTTTCCACATCTTGAATCATTTTGCTTTGTTTATAACAAAGGCTAACTAGGTATTTCTATAATATATATTTTTTATTAAATAATTAACTGAAACATACTTTTTATATAATCAACAAATAGGCCTTAGAGGTGTGGTCGGTTATCTGCCCCGGTGCCCCACGGCCAGATAAACCGGAGAGACAGCGAAGTTGGGACGAGGTCACTTCTCGTCGACTCTACAGCGATCTGCGAGACGAGTCTCTGGGACCAGAACTGGCCCGTCTTCATGCCGCTGCCAAACCCGAGTCCGGTGCCTGGCTGCATGCCTTACCGTCCCCACATATGGGCACGCTACTGGACGACGACTCCCTAAGTGTGGCTGTAGCGCTCAGATTGGGTTGCTCTATTTGCGAACCCCACACGTGCATCTGTGGCGCCAAGGTTGAGGCAAATGGCCACCATGGCTTAAGCTGCACGCGCTGCGCCGGCCGGCGGCCGCGACACCACGCTATAAACGAGATCATAAGGCGGGCCTTAGTTTCAGCGGACGTGCCCTGCGTGCTTGAGCCTCCAGGTTTGTCTAGGACGGACGGTAAGCGGCCTGATGGTCTTACTTTGATTCCATGGCAGAGAGGGCGCTGCCTCATCTGGGACGCGACATGCGTTAGCACTTTCGCAGCTTGCCATCTCTCCGCCACCGAGAAGGGTGCCGGTGGAGCTGCAGATGCAGCAGCACGGGGTAAACGCGCCAAATATGCTGCCCTGGAATCAATGTATGATTTTGTGCCGTTTGCCGTAGAAACTTCTGGACCCTGGAGTGCAGAAGCTAAAAAGTTAATCGCAGATATAGGGCAACGTTTGAGGGAGAAGGGAGGCGATCCACGGTCTGGCTATTTTCTGGTGCAGAGAATACCTCTCGCAATCCAGCGTGGTAACGCGGCCAGTATAATGGGTACTTTCGGTCAGGGGTCACTATCCGGGGGGCTTTTCGACTAAGCTACAATGGTAGCTACATTTTGTCTATTGTGACTTTTGTATTTTATTTGATTTATTTTTAAGGTGACAAATGTAATATTGACTTGTTTTATATATTTATATAAAAAAAATACATACTTATATTATAGTATACCTAATATAAATAACATCATTCAAACTTAAATCAACAAATTAAAGATTTTAGTTTTAACAATTTATCTTGTTTTGTACTTATGTACTACTATAGATACTTATGT
Organism: Carpatolechia fugitivella; assembly: GCA_951230895.1. NCBI lineage: Eukaryota > Metazoa > Arthropoda > Insecta > Lepidoptera > Gelechiidae > Carpatolechia > Carpatolechia fugitivella. The sequence continues at coordinate 1,795,283 of OX579652.1, read as the reverse complement.
ATCAACATGGCACTTTAAAATCACTGCAAATTAAATTATAAACCTCTAAATTAAGTCTCGTAATTATCTCTTAGTTCTACCTTACATATTAACATGTTACAACAAACCCCAAGATTTTGTTACAACTAGCCCCTAGGTATAGTTCTTAATATTTTTCACGATAACTATTAAATCAACTTAGTGATCTCGAAAACTGTTACACAACATCATAAATAGCATAGCATCAAATAAAATACAGAAATCTCCAATTAGTCAAAAATAGTAAAGCCAACCAAAAATTTACGAAAGTAAAATTATACGTTACCTGGCGACAACGAAGCGCTTGCACACACCCACTCACTGCGTCACCTGGCGGGACAATGGCTGTGATAAAGCGGCTAGGCGCGTTATAATTGTAAGATTAGGTAAAAAAAATCGTGAATAAAGTTTAAATTCCTATTGAAAAAGGTCTGTTACTACTTACCCCTGTTACAACAAGCCCCGCGCTCCCCTACCTTTCTTACTAAGTACATTTTATAAGTTGGTCTATTAACCTGTAAAGCCTACTTGATGTTGATAGTTTTCATTTTAAATTCATCATATACACTATAGTCATCGCACTGTGAGAATGCCGTCCTGAAGTTTATCACGTGACTATTTATGGTGATGTAGCCCAAAATATTCAGTTATGAAAATATACGAAAATATCCAAAAATCGATATTAATTACTTAGTTTTCAAAATCGATTTGTATGTTTAGATTTTTTTTAGCTTATAACCACACAACAATAGATTAATAGCTCTTAACGTTAAGTCTCAGCTGGAATCCTACCATGCTAATTGAAATACCGCGGTTGCCATTTCTTATTATTTCACTTTGCGCAATTTCAAACAAATTATTAAATTACGTATAATTCTTTATTTTTTACCGTATCGGATTCGCTTTAACTCATTGACAATTTGATATTAAACATCTAAGTATGTATTACCACACCAAATATTTTAAGTCTATACGATTATTCGAATATTTTTCGGATATTTCGGAATCGAAATGGAACAGCGGACCGTAAGCGGACCCAACGGGCTAACCTTGCATCGACGTTCATTCATAACTTCATCTCAGGAAACACGTTGAAATAATTGATAAATTTATTATTTTGTATTTGATTTTCAAATAAAATAAAGTGGTTCGTTATATAAAAATATAAATTGTACGGAAAATGCTATTTTATGTGACCAGGCTTCATGGAGCGTTAATTCAAGGTTAGTGTACATCACATAAAAATGATCACGTGATAAACTTCAGGACGGCATTCTCCCAGTGCGATGACTATATACTACCGTGAATTTTTTCACATTTCCAAATACAACGGTTCCGCAGTTCCGCTGGTAAAGGGGGGGGGAACTTGGCTACTTGGATACAGTAACCTTTTAATCTGCGATCTCCAACCCGCCTGCCAAGCGTGGAGATTATGGCAAAACCAAACACTTAAGTGGAGGAAGCTCATAGTCCAGCAGTGGACTGTAACGGGCCGTTGATGTTTGATGATATACATGCCAAATTACATCCATGCCAAATTCTAGTACTAAGAGTCTCTGAGCTAAGCCGCGGACGGACAGATAGACAGTCATAAAGCTTATAGAAACTACGCGCTGGACATCAAGCCGTTGGCCTTCCCTGAACTCATTTTACAAAGTTTTTTACAAATACAAAAAACTGTATTGATCCCATAATTTCTTATAAACAAGTCATTGGGAGCCTTCTTTTAAGCACTTTAATATAGTGCCTGTGACAGAAGAACTCCGCTCTTCACTTCCGTGACACTATAGGTACACATTGTTGTTAACAATAGATTAAAGAGTAAAAGGAAATAAAAAATATTAATGTATTATAATGTAGGTATATATATTAAGGGAGGGATGTGGATGGATACATACAAGGAGGAGTGCGATATATATATATATGTGTTTGTAGATGAAATGTGGCAATTGTGTGTTAGTGTGTGTATGGATGCGTGTGTGTAAGTGTGTGTATGTATGTATGTGCGTGTGTGTGTATTTTTAGTGGCGAGATTAATATTATTATTTTAAATTATTATTATTATTTACGTCCATTTGTTTTGTATTGTCTTATAAATCAAATAATTTTATCTTATCATTAATATTTAAATTATTTTTTTAAATTACAGAAGCAAACGCTCGTCTTTCAATGTACTCGTTGGAAACTCTGCGGTTGAATAAGAACCAAAAGCCTGCGTGAGTATTGTGTAGTCATTATGGTTGTCTGGAAGACATTCGTTATAAATTTGAGGTTACTTTTGCAAGAATTCAATACCATCCACTGATTGACGTTTTCTTCAGTTCATCAACTCTTATGGATGTATAAAATTGTTCCCATTTGAAGACTAATTTATTGCGATCAGCAATACAATTTGACTTTCGTATGTTTTATGTTTGTTTATATTGATTTATTATAAAATGTTTTAGTTAAATCAAAACCACTCTGGTTGTAGCTCATGAAGCTGAACAACTTTGGATCCAAAACAATTGTTTGAAATGTTCATACAAACTGACTCTGTAAATTGATCAGTTTGGTGTGGTTAGCTGATTCAGTTCCATAAAGTAAGCTACAATAGTAAGCTAAATTGTATAATCGATTAGACCAACGCCAACTGATCGCGGCCTTGTTTTAATTATTTGATTGTAGTAAAAGCGAGAAGGCGCGGTCGGACTCGACGCGCAGGAAGGGCAAGATCGACAAGGCCACGCCCAAGAGTCATCGCAAGTCACCTCGGTGAATAGATTTCATTATTTTATTGCTATTTATAAAAATAAAATATGTTAATGTTTAAAATATGTTTATTTATTAAACAGTTTGTTCTATGCTCGGACCAACCACCCATGGACACCGCATTCTGTATAATTTACTAACAAACTAATTACGAAGAAAGTTGCGGTGCGGGGGCGCGGGGAACGCGTCGTGATTGGTTCATCTCGCTTACGCAACGTATTGACAGGTCTCATAATTGGTCGAAACTGAAGTGAGCCGCGAGGTATTGGCCGCCCAGAAATATTTATATGTGCAAATACACCTATGCGTTTCGGAAAGTTGCGCCTTGACATGTGGTGTCCAGTGGGTGGTTGGTCCGAGGTTCTATGGGTAGTTTTGTTAGAATAACATTTTAAACTCTCGCGATTTTTACACATTTTAAAACCGGTTAAACGATTTTTTTTAGGTCTACACTTTAAACTACGTTCTTGCAGTTGATTTAAGCGCGCAATGTAGAATCGGTGTGAAATAGGGAGATATGCATAAAAAATGAATTAGTTAAATATTTTTATGTGTTTATCTAGAACCTGAAATATTTCGATTAATGAATTTAAAAAAAATGTGTATATTCCCTATTGTCGTAATTTGATTTAGAAAAAAAAAAGAACACTGAATAGTATGAATATACGTTATCTTTACTAAAATATTGCTTAAAACCTTGTGTTATCCCTCAGGGTTCGTCGGCCATTGATGCGGGACCCTCACTCGGGGGACAAGCGGCGCTCACACAACCGCGACGCGCGACCCGACAACGACCCCGACGTGCCGACCATGGTGGAAGCCATCGGCATCCCGGTCAGCACCACTCTTATACTTCACATTAATATTGATGCGGGACCCTCACTCGGGGGACAAGCGGCGCTCACACAACCGCGACGCGCGACCCGACAACGACCCCGACGTGCCGACCATGGTGGAAGCCATCGGCATCCCGGTCAGCACCACTCTTATACTTCACACTAATATTGATGCGGGACCCTCACTCGGGGGACAAGCGGCGCTCACACAACCGCGACGCGCGACCCGACAACGACCCCGACGTGCCGACCATGGTGGAAGCCATCGGCATCCCGGTCAGCACCACTCTTATACTTCACACTAATATTGATGCGGGACCCTCACTCGGGGGACAAGCGGCGCTCACACAACCGCGACGCGCGACCCGACAACGACCCCGACGTGCCGACCATGGTGGAAGCCATCGGCATCCCGGTCAGCACCACTCTTATACTTCACACTAATATTGATGCGGGACCCTCACTCGGGGGACAAGCGGCGCTCACACAACCGCGACGCGCGACCCGACAACGACCCCGACGTGCCGACCATGGTGGAAGCCATCGGCATCCCGGTCAGCACCACTCTTATACTTCACACTAATATTGATGCGGGACCCTCACTCGGGGGACAAGCGGCGCTCACACAACCGCGACGCGCGACCCGACAACGACCCCGACGTGCCGACCATGGTGGAAGCCATCGGCATCCCGGTCAGCACCACTCTTATACTTCACACTAATATTGATGCGGGACCCTCACTCGGGGGACAAGCGGCGCTCACACAACCGCGACGCGCGACCCGACAACGACCCCGACGTGCCGACCATGGTGGAAGCCATCGGCATCCCGGTCAGCACCACTCTTATACTTCACACTAATATTGATGCGGGACCCTCACTCGGGGGACAAGCGGCGCTCACACAACCGCGACGCGCGACCCGACAACGACCCCGACGTGCCGACCATGGTGGAAGCCATCGGCATCCCGGTCAGCACCACTCTTATACTTCACACTAATATTGATGCGGGACCCTCACTCGGGGGACAAGCGGCGCTCACACAACCGCGACGCGCGACCCGACAACGACCCCGACGTGCCGACCATGGTGGAAGCCATCGGCATCCCGGTCAGCACCACTCTTATACTTCACACTAATATTGATGCGGGACCCTCACTCGGGGGACAAGCGGCGCTCACACAACCGCGACGCGCGACCCGACAACGACCCCGACGTGCCGACCATGGTGGAAGCCATCGGCATCCCGGTCAGCACCACTCTTATACTTCACACTAATATTGATGCGGGACCCTCACTCGGGGGACAAGCGGCGCTCACACAACCGCGACGCGCGACCCGACAACGACCCCGACGTGCCGACCATGGTGGAAGCCATCGGCATCCCGGTCAGCACCACTCTTATACTTCACACTAATATTATAAATGTGAAAATATATTTGGATGTTTAGATGTTTGGATGTTTGTTCCGCTGTCACGCCTTAACTACTGATCGGATTTGGATGGAATTTGGAGTGGAGATAGTTTGTACCCTGGATTAACACATAGGATTTACGGGAAAAATACTTATTCCCACGTGAAAATCTTACATGACGAGCGTAGCCATGGGCGGAAAGCCAATAAAACATGTAATTCCCCTAAGAAGAAATCGTCGTACTGTCTCGTGCATGTCCAATACAATATTGCTTTTAAAGTGTGTTGCAACGTCTCTGGAACATATGTTTCTTGAAGCACTGATTGCTTTGGCAGTAGAGCAAAATGTTGATGTAAATTATAAGGGCTATTTCGGCAACACGAAACTGTCAAATAATAAGAATATATGTAAAAAACATATAAGGAAATAAACAATTTTTTAATTTTTTAAATATGTTCTGAACGTATCAACACGCGTATACGTAAATAATTTTCTTTGGTTGCTCATAAACCATTGCGGGGACTAATACTGAAGTCTAATGTTTAAATTTTACTGTCTACCATACAGGGTTCTAGCCACATGTCAGGCGACACCTCCCCGAACTCGATGCGCCGCTCCCCGCGCGCCTGCTTGCTGTTCCCCCGCTCCCCGCGCCCGCCCCCCGGGCCGCCCCTCGTGCCGCCCATCGCGCTCTCCCGCCAGCACACCGTCGTCAGCCCGAGGCCGCGCGTCAGCCCGCTGCCAACGTGAGTGTGTCTCCTTAGCGATCACCGCACCTGCTTCCCCCCCTCGCTTGCTGTTCCCCCGCTCCCCGCGCCCGCCCCCCGGGCCGCCCCTCGTGCCGCCCATCGCGCTCTCCCGCCAGCACACCGTCGTCAGCCCGAGGCCGCGCGTCAGCCCGCTGCCAACGTGAGTGTGTCTCCTTAGCGATCACCGCACCTGCTTCCCCCCCTCGCTTGCTGTTCCCCCGCTCCCCGCGCCCGCCCCCCGGGCCGCCCCTCGTGCCGCCCATCGCGCTCTCCCGCCAGCACACCGTCGTCAGCCCGAGGCCGCGCGTCAGCCCGCTGCCAACGTGAGTGTGTCTCCTTAGCGATCACCGCACCTGCTTCCCCCCCTCGCTTGCTGTTCTCCCCGCTCCCCGCGCCCGCCCCCCGGGCCGCCCCTCGTGCCGCCCATCGCGCTCTCCCGCCAGCACACCGTCGTCAGCCCGAGGCCGCGCGTCAGCCCGCTGCCAACGTGAGTGTGTCTCCTTAGCGATCACCGCACCTGCTTCCCCCCCTCGCTTGCTGTTCCCCCGCTCCCCGCGCCCGCCCCCCGGGCCGCCCCTCGTGCCGCCCATCGCGCTCTCCCGCCAGCACACCGTCGTCAGCCCGAGGCCGCGCGTCAGCCCGCTGCCAACGTGAGTGTGTCTCCTTAGCGATCACCGCACCTGCTTCCCCCCCTCGCTTGCTGTTCCCCCGCTCCCCGCGCCCGCCCCCCGGGCCGCCCCTCGTGCCGCCCATCGCGCTCTCCCGCCAGCACACCGTCGTCAGCCCGAGGCCGCGCGTCAGCCCGCTGCCAACGTGAGTGTGTCTCCTTAGCGATCACCGCACCTGCTTCCCCCCCTCGCTTGCTGTTCCCCCGCTCCCCGCGCCCGCCCCCCGGGCCGCCCCTCGTGCCGCCCATCGCGCTCTCCCGCCAGCACACCGTCGTCAGCCCGAGGCCGCGCGTCAGCCCGCTGCCAACGTGAGTGTGTCTCCTTAGCGATCACCGCACCTGCTTCCCCCCCTCGCTTGCTGTTCCCCCGCTCCCCGCGCCCGCCCCCCGGGCCGCCCCTCGTGCCGCCCATCGCGCTCTCCCGCCAGCACACCGTCGTCAGCCCGAGGCCGCGCGTCAGCCCGCTGCCAACGTGAGTGTGTCTCCTTAGCGATCACCGCACCTGCTTCCCCCCCTCGCTTGCTGTTCTCCCGCTCCCCGCGCCCGCCCCCCGGGCCGCCCCTCGTGCCGCCCATCGCGCTCTCCCGCCAGCACACCGTCGTCAGCCCGAGGCCGCGCGTCAGCCCGCTGCCAACGTGAGTGTGTCTCCTTAGCGATCACCGCACCTGCTTCCCCCCCTCGCTTGCTGTTCCCCCGCTCCCCGCGCCCGCCCCCCGGGCCGCCCCTCGTGCCGCCCATCGCGCTCTCCCGCCAGCACACCGTCGTCAGCCCGAGGCCGCGCGTCAGCCCGCTGCCAACGTGAGTGTGTCTCCTTAGCGATCACCGCACCTGCTTCCCCCCCTCGCTTGCTGTTCCCCCGCTCCCCGCGCCCGCCCCCCGGGCCGCCCCTCGTGCCGCCCATCGCGCTCTCCCGCCAGCACACCGTCGTCAGCCCGAGGCCGCGCGTCAGCCCGCTGCCAACGTGAGTGTGTCTCCTTAGCGATCACCGCACCTGCTTCCCCCCCTCGCTTGCTGTTCCCCCGCTCCCCGCGCCCGCCCCCCGAGCCGCCCCTCGTGCCGCCCATCGCGCTCTCCCGCCAGCACACCGTCGTCAGCCCGAGGCCGCGCGTCAGCCCGCTGCCAACGTGAGTGTGTCTCCTTAGCGATCACCGCACCTGCTTCCCCCCCTCGCTTGCTGTTCCCCCGCTCCCCGCGCCCGCCCCCCGGGCCGCCCCTCGTGCCGCCCATCGCGCTCTCCCGCCAGCACACCGTCGTCAGCCCGAGGCCGCGCGTCAGCCCGCTGCCAACGTGAGTGTGTCTCCTTAGCGATCACCGCACCTGCTTCCCCCCCTCGCTTGCTGTTCCCCCGCTCCCCGCGCCCGCCCCCCGGGCCGCCCCTCGTGCCGCCCATCGCGCTCTCCCGCCAGCACACCGTCGTCAGCCCGAGGCCGCGCGTCAGCCCGCTGCCAACGTGTGTCTCCTTAGCGATCACCGCACCTGCTTCCCCCCCTCGCTTGCTGTTCCCCCGCTCCCCGCGCCCGCCCCCCGGGCCGCCCCTCGTGCCGCCCATCGCGCTCTCCCGCCAGCACACCGTCGTCAGCCCGAGGCCGCGCGTCAGCCCGCTGCCAACGTGAGTGTGTCTCCTTAGCGATCACCGCACCTGCTTCCCCCCCTCGCTTGCTGTTCCCCCGCTCCCCGCGCCCGCCCCCCGGGCCGCCCCTCGTGCCGCCCATCGCGCTCTCCCGCCAGCACACCGTCGTCAGCCCGAGGCCGCGCGTCAGCCCGCTGCCAACGTGAGTGTGTCTCCTTAGCGATCACCGCACCTGCTTCCCCCCCTCGCTTGCTGTTCCCCCGCTCCCCGCGCCCGCCCCCCGGGCCGCCCCTCGTGCCGCCCATCGCGCTCTCCCGCCAGCACACCGTCGTCAGCCCGAGGCCGCGCGTCAGCCCGCTGCCAACGTGAGTGTGTCTCCTTAGCGATCACCGCACCTGCTTCCCCCCCTCGCTTGCTGTTCCCCCGCTCCCCGCGCCCGCCCCCCGGGCCGCCCCTCGTGCCGCCCATCGCGCTCTCCCGCCAGCACACCGTCGTCAGCCCGAGGCCGCGCGTCAGCCCGCTGCCAACGTGAGTGTGTCTCCTTAGCGATCACCGCACCTGCTTCCCCCCCTCGCTTGCTGTTCCCCCGCTCCCCGCGCCCGCCCCCCGGGCCGCCCCTCGTGCCGCCCATCGCGCTCTCCCGCCAGCACACCGTCGTCAGCCCGAGGCCGCGCGTCAGCCCGCTGCCAACGTGAGTGTGTCTCCTTAGCGATCACCGCACCTGCTTCCCCCCCTCGCTTGCTGTTCTCCCGCTCCCCGCGCCCGCCCCCCGGGCCGCCCCTCGTGCCGCCCATCGCGCTCTCCCGCCAGCACACCGTCGTCAGCTCGAGGCCGCGCGTCAGCCCGCTGCCAACGTGAGTGTGTCTCCTTAGCGATCACCGCACCTGCTTCCCCCCCTCGCTTGCTGTTCCCCCGCTCCCCGCGCCCGCCCCCCGGGCCGCCCCTCGTGCCGCCCATCGCGCTCTCCCGCCAGCACACCGTCGTCAGCCCGAGGCCGCGCGTCAGCCCGCTGCCAACGTGAGTGTGTCTCCTTAGCGATCACCGCACCTGCTTCCCCCCCTCGCTTGCTGTTCCCCCGCTCCCCGCGCCCGCCCCCCGGGCCGCCCCTCGTGCCGCCCATCGCGCTCTCCCGCCAGCACACCGTCGTCAGCCCGAGGCCGCGCGTCAGCCCGCTGCCAACGTGAGTGTGTCTCCTTAGCGATCACCGCACCTGCTTCCCCCCCTCGCTTGCTGTTCCCCCGCTCCCCGCGCCCGCCCCCCGGGCCGCCCCTCGTGCCGCCCATCGCGCTCTCCCGCCAGCACACCGTCGTCAGCCCGAGGCCGCGCGTCAGCCCGCTGCCAACGTGAGTGTGTCTCCTTAGCGATCACCGCACCTGCTTCCCCCCCTCGCTTGCTGTTCCCCCGCTCCCCGCGCCCGCCCCCCGGGCCGCCCCTCGTGCCGCCCATCGCGCTCTCCCGCCAGCACACCGTCGTCAGCCCGAGGCCGCGCGTCAGCCCGCTGCCAACGTGAGTGTGTCTCCTTAGCGATCACCGCACCTGCTTCCCCCCCTCGCTTGCTGTTCCCCCGCTCCCCGCGCCCGCCCCCCGGGCCGCCCCTCGTGCCGCCCATCGCGCTCTCCCGCCAGCACACCGTCGTCAGCCCGAGGCCGCGCGTCAGCCCGCTGCCAACGTGAGTGTGTCTCCTTAGCGATCACCGCACCTGCTTCCCCCCCTCGCTTGCTGTTCCCCCGCTCCCCGCGCCCGCCCCCCGGGCCGCCCCTCGTGCCGCCCATCGCGCTCTCCCGCCAGCACACCGTCGTCAGCCCGAGGCCGCGCGTCAGCCCGCTGCCAACGTGAGTGTGTCTCCTTAGCGATCACCGCATCTGCTTCCCCCCCTCGCTTGCTGTTCCCCCGCTCCCCGCGCCCGCCCCCCGGGCCGCCCCTCGTGCCGCCCATCGCGCTCTCCCGCCAGCACACCGTCGTCAGCCCGAGGCCGCGCGTCAGCCCGCTGCCAACGTGAGTGTGTCTCCTTAGCGATCACCGCACCTGCTTCCCCCCCTCGCTTGCTGTTCCCCCGCTCCCCGCGCCCGCCCCCCGGGCCGCCCCTCGTGCCGCCCATCGCGCTCTCCCGCCAGCACACCGTCGTCAGCCCGAGGCCGCGCGTCAGCCCGCTGCCAACGTGAGTGTGTCTCCTTAGCGATCACCGCACCTGCTTCCCCCCCTCGCTTGCTGTTCCCCCGCTCCCCGCGCCCGCCCCCCGGGCCGCCCCTCGTGCCGCCCATCGCGCTCTCCCGCCAGCACACCGTCGTCAGCCCGAGGCCGCGCGTCAGCCCGCTGCCAACGTGAGTGTGTCTCCTTAGCGATCACCGCACCTGCTTCCCCCCCTCGCTTGCTGTTCCCCCGCACGCACGCTGCCAACGTGAGTGTCACTTCATCTTTTTCTTTTTTGAGCATGTCTAAGGTACCTTTAGCGAAGTCATTGTCAAAAGTCGCAGGTAACTTGCCGGCACAATTTTTAGGTTATATATCCTGGTCACGGCACCAAAATCTTTGATAAGTGACTGATCTGGAAGATAGATCGTGCTTACAAGTAGACTGATAGGTAAGTGGGGCATCAGCTCAGCTCAGGGGCAGCGCATCAGCTCTCTGCCAACGTGAGTGTGTCTCTTCTTTTAGGGTGGTGATGGTAACTGTGTAATAAGCCATGAGGAGAGTCGAAATCATGAGTCGTCGCTAACTAGTTGGTACAAGATGTATCCTAAAATGACAAAAATGTTGCGAATATTCTGCATTCTGCCCTCGAGGGTCTCGTCATTGACGGGGGTTTTAAGGGTCCCATTTTTTACGAATACCCCATTTGTCACGGCACCATTCATTGATAAGTCTCGGTTAATAAGTGGATCGAATGGGAAAGTAGATTTATCGGGAAAATATTGCTAGAACGATGGTAGCTATACATCCCTTCCTCCCCACGCGTGTGCATTTCTCGGTACTGCCCCATGACAATGACATTATTATCTATGTTATGATGATCAATCAATCAATCAGCCTATTGCAGTCTACTGCTGGACTGCTGCCTCCCCAAGGGTACGCGAAAACGCACGATCACCCGCTTTCCTCATCCAGCCACCACCAGCGACCTTCCTCAGGTCATCAGTCTATTTGGCAGATGTGACTTCGAAAATTTAAAATGATGCTTATTTATTTCCTAACAGCAAAAAGCGTGCCAACCCTTACATGAAAACTCCAACCAACCTTCGAAACGAAACCAGCGCGAGCACAGCCCAGACCAACCAGCCACTCACATCCATCTCCAAAGTGCAGTGCACCAAGAAAGACTACCGAAAGAACGAAGACTCCGAAGTCCAGACCTTCATATCCGAGTATAAAGTCGGCAATGTCACGACCAGAACCAGGTCTTCTAGAAGTGACTTGGAAGCTAGTGAAGGAGATACCAGAGAAAGCGGTCTAGACTCTTCTAGAAGTGAGACGAGTAGAATCAGTCCCTATTGGAGGGGGAAAGGGCCGCACAGCGCCAGATCTGAACATACTAGGGTAAGTAGTTTTATCTGTACAATAATAATTCGTTTTTATTATGTTTTTAATAAAGAAGCTAGTTAATAAAGAACGGTCTAGACTCGTCTAGAAGTGAGTCAAGTGGTGTTCGTCGCGTTTAGGTAAGTGATATTGAGTGATCTGTTCTGCACTCCGATGAGGAAGCTAGTGAATGTAGAATGTAGAGCGGTCTGTACTCGTCTAAAAGTGAGGCGATTTAGGCACTTAACTAAGTGTAAAAAATATTGATACGGGTACGTACGTCTTTTTTATATAAATAAAATAAATATATATACTCACCGGCACATCTAACCGCCCACCCTTGTATTTCGGTTTAAACTACGCTTATTGTTATACATTACAATTGATTTATTGATAATTTTACGATAAATTAAACACACTTACGGGGAGGGATCAAAAAGTAGTGAGAACGACATACTCCTTGGTAAGAAAAAAAAAATACTGGCAGGCATAGCTCAGATACATATTTGTAATATTAATAAAGAAAAAAAATCTTCGATTCTCTTTTGTTTTTTTCTGAATGTAGTCATTTGCTTCGTGTCGGAACGTGTTCTCGAAAATGGAGAAAAACGATGTGCGAGCCGTTATTAAATACCTCTGCTTGATAAAGTTAACTACTCAAGAGATTCATTGCGATTTGGAGAAAACATTAGGAGAGTCTGCTCCGCCGTATTCTACTGTCGCAAGGTGGGCTTCTCAATTTCGAGTAGGGAGAACGAGCACGGAAGACGAACATCGTTGCGGCCGTCCATCGACGTCAGTCACCCAAGAAAATGTTGCGAAAGTCGAGAAAATTGTATTGAGCGATCGAAGAGTTACCATCCGATACTTAATTCAAGAAACGGGCATTTCATATGGAAGTATTCAATCCATATAAAGAAAGAAAAGAAAATATGAGAAAAGTTTCCGCAAGATGGGTACCGAGAATGTTAACCGACAGTCAGAAACAAAATCGACTTAACATTTCGAAGATATTGTTGAACAAGTTTCAAGAAGATTCTGAGAACTTTTTGTCTCGTTTCGTAACAATGGACGAAACATGGGTCCATCATTTTGATCCTGAGACAAAACAGCAATCTTCGCAATGGAAACGGCCATCATCACCGACCCCGAAGAAGTTTCGTGCCGTGGCATCGGCTGGCAAGGTTATGGCCTCAATATTTTGGGACTCAGAAGGGATATTGTTGATTGATTACCTGGAGCGTGGAACCACTATTACAGGCCAATATTATGCAGCTTTAATTCCCAAGTTTAGGAATGCCATCAAAGAGAAAAGGAGAGGGAATCTTCGAAGGGGCGTGCTGTTTCATCACGACAACGTACCCGCGCACAGGTCGGCAGTTACGATGGCTGCCATTCAGCAAGCTGGCTTCGAATTGGTTGACCACCCCCCTTATTCACCAGATCTGGCGCCTAGCGATTTTTATCTGTTCCCCAAATTGAAAGAATACTTAAGGGGAAACAGGCACGAAGACGATAACGAGGTGATGGATGCCGTGGAAAGCTTTTTGCAGGACCAAACAAAACTTTTTTTTTTAAAGGGATTGAAGCCTTGGAAAAGCGCTGGACTCGGTGTGTAGAGAGACTCGGAGACTATGTAGAAAAATAAATTATTAAGTTATCAATAGTCATTATATTCTATTTCATTATCACTACTTTTTGATCCCTCCTCGTAAATAAACGTTAAATTAACTACTTTTGAACTAACATCAGCTGTAACTAATAGAATTATAAAGAGTCCCGAGTATTCCCTGAAATGAAGGGTGGACGATTAGTTGTGCCGGTGAGTATATGAGGGATTTTCCGACAGCCAATTAAAAAAAAATGTTCATTAATTGAACAATAGGACGAGAGATAGGAGGATAGGCTGGATAAAATGTTCGATAGATGGCGTTGACGATTCGTGGATCCGAAGAAATCCGGCGAGTCACCCAGACCAATAAAAGGATTTAAAAATAGAATCCACGAAGCGCCATCTATCGTCTTAATTAGAACTATTATTTTTATTTTATAAAGAGCTGTCAGAAAATCCCCCATTGTTACTTAAAATCTGAGCCCTCGTTAATTCAAAGAGAGAAGTTGAGAATTTAGGAATTGAAAAATTTATTATTGAGACCTATTCGACGTAAATTAAAAATGCATAATAAAAACGAAAATAATTTATTGAAAAACTTTATAATATGGTCAAGCGTAAAAAATAATCTAGCGTTGGACTGTACGCCGTTGATTTTGATTTGAAATGCATACAATGCAAATGCAATCACAGCTTATAAAAGAATCAAGGCTTGAAATGTTCAATTATTTGTGCAAAACAGTGCAATATTTATTTATACAATATTGTCTTTCTTTAAACCCTAATTAAAAAAAAATCTCATTTCTTTCTAATAAATACTGTCATAATTTAACTCTCTTACAGTCGTCCGAAGACTCGTGTATTTTTAAATAAGAAAATAAATACAAATTGTGACGAGAAGAAAATCTTAGAATTTACATATAAATAGCGTCTTAAAATATTTCCTTTGGAACTTATACAACTATTACTTTTATGTTTACAATAAGTGCACTTTAGTATGGCTACTTGTTTCAGTGTTCTACGTTTTATAAAAGAGGGCTAACAATTTTAACTAGAGGGCAGCACATGTACCATTTTCATGTTAATGTCATTACGCACAAGTAATGTATAATAAGTAATGTATAATAATGTATAATAAATCGTAGAGTGCAATTAATTTTGTATTCTCAACATTTGCATTTTGCTTTAACTGAAAACCACAAAAAATCACATGTCAAACCATATCTGGTACTTTCGTAATAGTGATGATACGCTGTTACAATACTTATACTAGTATCGCAAAATAAAGCAACATTATCGTTCTGGGTATCGCAAAGTTTACAGTTGTTTTTGACCTTTTTTGGTGTCTTTTAAATTCCTCATTACAATTTGTATGCGTATCTAGTGCAAAGTAATCATTAGCCCTGATTGTGCGTTGATGTTTATAGTTGTTTAGGCGCATTTGCCGCAAAGCGGTTTGTTGTCCAGCACGGAGAAGGTGGAATCTGTCACCGGCTTCATGCATTTCTGAAAAGTAAAAAGAAGTAATTGTTAGAGACAACGCGTCATTTTAGTAACTAACTGCTCCTGAATCTTGTTTACTTGAATCCTTTTTGACTAAGTGTATGTAGTGATTTTAAGAATTTGTAGCGTTTCAGTTTCAAAACACATTTTTTAATCTTTCTTAACTTTTGTAACAGAGACGTATGTTACGAGTATTCCATTATAAAAGTGTTTATCAAATATCTCGTTGATTTTGGAGGGATGAATCTTCCGTTTACTTGGGCTTCTTAACTGTTTTAGTTTATTCTGATCTTAAATGTTGTTAGAACCTATGATTTTTTTTTCTTCTTCCTAACTAATGGCGACACATCTTATACTATAGACGTATTTCGTCAGTGTCGAGTGATATTTCGAATATATCCTTGGATGATTGTTCGGTGAATTGGACTCAGTAATGATGTGATAGTACAATAAAAGCCGACATTTATCAATCAGCGCTATTTGTTAACGGCTAGGGCTGGTGTATACGGAGTGGCTCGTGTATACACGGAGGCTCGTGCTGTATACATGGTGGTTAGTGTATACTCACGTTGCAGGTGAAGCACTCCCGATGCCATTTGTTGTCGAGCGCTATGATGGCCTTGTCGGTGATGGGTTTGCTGCAGCCCCCGCACCGCGCCGCGAACTTATCCGCGTAGCACGACGAGCAGTAAGGGCGGCCAGCCTGCCAATTTACAAATATTCGAATGAGGTTAGCTTCGAAATGAGAAAAGTTCAGACATTTCCTAAAAAATATAGACGACTCAACATAGTTAACAAACTATGTGACGCGCTCGGATTTCACAGGTTTTTTTAATAACGCTAGGACGAAGAATCATACATAACTGATATAAATATTTGGACCTCTTGTAGATATCTAATATTGACTCGTGAGAAATTCATTACTAGATGAGTTAATTAGCACACATTTAACGAATGACGAACTTCCATACTAACTTTCCTAAGCACAATAAATTTTCAAAAAAATATCTCTAAGTGATCGCTCACTTATACAACATGTTACAAAAAATACCAAAAAAAATTCTTCATCACAGGCATTTAATCAAAAATTTCCCATCTCTAGTGTCATTCATTTGACACCTAAAATATAGACTATCGATTCTCAGAACGGAAAAGTATTTGTACACCATTTGTGCCTACATTTTTAAAAGAGATGTACTTAAATAAATTTATATTAGAAAACATTTTCTTTTTTGCCTTAATTTCATAACAATTATTTAATAAAGCTTTTTTTATTTATTTGTATTTTTTTCATTTTGAAATTAATTGTTTTAATGTGATTGTTATCGTACAAGTAGTACGTAAACATTTTTAACCATAGCGGTAAAATAGGCACATTGACCTAAAATTACATATCTGGTTCGAATATTCTTTGACACAGCTGATCACTAGAGATGGAAAATTTTTAATCAAATGCCTTTGATAGAAATATTCTTTTTTTTTGTATTTTTTTATACACGTTGTATAAAGATCTCGTGCATGACTAAAATTTTCTTCCTATTACCGCCTTAGGCTGTACTTCTATCTGCTTGTTCTAAGTTATTTTTTTATTTTAGATCATCATCATCATCGTGTGGGTTGTAAGGTCAACAACCGACCTCACAAACCCTGGTGTCAGTGTTACAGAGCCGCCAAAGGCCACTGACTTGGCTCATGTAACGACATAGTAGCCGGGGCCAACGGCTTAACGTGCCTTCCGAAGCACGGAATCATCTTTCTTTTCGGACAATCAGGTGATTCAGCCTGCAAACTGGGGAAAGTCTCACAAATATATTTTTGCTTGACAGTGTCCCCACCGGGAATCGAACCCGGAACCTCCATAATGGGCGTAGAAATCTCGACCACTCGGCTACGGAAGCTGTTAAAATTTTCGATTAAAATATGTACATAGAAAGTGGTATTAACCTGCTCCATGAATCCTCCCCCGCCCAGCTCCTTCCTGCAGCCGCCGCAGACGAAGTGGTGCGCATGCCACGACACACCCAGGGCCTGGATCACTCGCTGAAAGAAACAAATTAAAATATATAATTCAGTTGTTGTCAGACTAGACAGCTGGAATGGGAAATTTTTGTAGTTTAAAGTATATTTTGTATTGTATTGTACATAGTTTGGCATTTTCATGATTGGAAGTTTTTAGAGTGCTCATAATTTTTCCTTTTGGATAAATGTCGTGGAAAAGCTTTTTAAATTTTTTGGGATGCTCAACAGACCGTTAAAGTAGTTTTTAATATTTTGTTTTAATCATCACTTCTTTAGATTCAGGTAAATATACAAGCTAAGAGAGTTTATCATCCTTATAATATTAAACTACGAGTAGCTGTCTTCCAGTAGCTACGTCCGTGTCGTTTTCGTTTTTCCCGACGGAAATATGTTTTTTTCTGCAGTCAATAGCAGCCAATGTCACTCTCTAATCCATAAACTATCTGTATACAAATAAACATGTCGAAGCATTGTTCATTGCTTCATAAAATATGATCGAATAAACAAATACACTTTCGTTTCTATTTATAAAATTTGCATATTTTCTTTTATATAAATCACTTACTTTGACTCTGTCACACAAACTTACATCAACATCAACGGCCCGTTACAGTCTACTGCTGGACTATGAGCCTCCTCCGCTTAAGTGGAGGGTTTTGCCATAATCTCCACGCTTGGTAGGCGGGTTGGAGATCGCAGATTAAAAGGTTACTGTATCAGAGAATGCTGCTACCCGTTCCCTGTTCAATGTGTAGTCCCTAAGTCGCCTCTTACGACACTCACGGGAAGAGTAGGGGTTGGTGACAAATGTATTCTACTCTGCCGTCACCACACGGCAAGAAGTCTAAATTAAAATATTTTTTCCTCCTAATCTTGAACACAATCACACTCACACTAATATTATAAATGTGAAAATATGTTTGAATGTTTGTTCCCCCTTCACGCTTAAAGTACTCAACGGATTTTGTTGAAATTTGGAATGGAGACAGTTTGTAAACTGGATTAACACATAGGATACTTTTTACAGAAAAAAGTCTTATTCCCACGGGAAAATCTTACACAACGCGAGCGTAGGCGCGGGCGGGAAGCTAGTGTCATATACAATTTTGCAATATCCCTGATCTTTTAGCGCTGAAATCACATTTTCGTAACGTCTATTCTTATCATACCATTATGAAACAGTGCGACCGCTCCAGGCACATTTGAAATCCGCTCTTATGTCCTTGCAACAAAGAGCAATGAGTCGTAGCACGTGCTATTGTTTGGCACGATGACATCATGGTTACAGTTAGACGCGGGTTCTGTTTGGATTCCATAGAGTAGCGGGTTTGTTTTCATAAAGTGGAAAGATCAGTGGGTCGAATTCTATTTACATTAATGAGATATTTTTCCGAAGCTTATCTAATTTAAACTACTACTACTAATTCAATTCCAAACAAAGACAAAGTTCAAACAAACAAAGATATAGAAGAAGACAAAGTTTCCATTTTTACGTGAGCGTTTTCTTTTTAAATAAATAATAATACTACTAATAATTTACTGCTACTGCATTTCGTATCAAAACAAACTCATGTATGTAAACTTAAGTGTCCGAGCTACTAAATTAGGTTCGTTGGGTCATAGATGAGAGGCCCAGTGCGTATCGGTCGACTTAATACACAACCACAACACAACCTTTAAAGTTCTTGAATATGGGTATTTTTTTCTACAATTATATTCCATTGTACATAAATGTATTTCTATTTTGAATCTCGGAAAGATAGCAAATGTTGTGACTTGTGATGCCAATGTCTGTATAAACATCTTGTTACTCATACTATAAGTAGGTACTTATGTTAACAGGTCTAGTTAGTGTGTTTTTCTCCTGTTTTTCATGCTTGTTTTAATTTATCACTGGCTGCGGTTTTCAAATAAAACATTCCGCAATTTGTTTTTATGACATACTCGTACCTACAATCTAAAGTCAAGAAGACAATTACGAAAATACTAGTACTTAAATTAATTAAAAGGATTAATTATATTTAAGATTTCACTTGGTGATGTTTATTGGCAACTTGGCAGGATTCAATCCTTATTGTTGAAATCTAACGTTTGGTGTAATAATATACTACGATGTGTGTAATATTTGCATTTTTAGTTGGTTCCAAAAATAAAGGAATGTTTACTTTGAGAATTTGCTATCTTCAGTATTTAGGGTACGGTTCGTTCCTTCCACTTGTACAATAGGGCACAATTTTTTTAAATTCATTAATCGAAATATTTCAAGTTCCAGATGAACACATAAAAAATAATTTTCCAAATATCTTGCTCAGAAACAAAGTTGATGGTTAGACAGAGAGGTCCGATGAGACATGTGACGTCATATGTGTCGCGGGCCATACCGCCATAGAATATTTTGTTTTCGTAAAGAAGGACAGATATATTTGTTTAATAATGTTGTATCTAGTTTGTGTTTCGATCAATTTCGATTCTGTTTTGACTGTCAGTATTCTATTTTTGTATACTTTCAGATGAACTATGAAAAAATCTATTTTTTTTATCCATACTCCCTATAATAATATATAATCTATGCCACTACCTTCCACTCATTGCAATCCAGACCCATTTCCTTATTCATCCACATTTATCAATCACTTCGTGAATACTTGACCTGGCGTTTTTTCAGAACGTCCTCCATATGACGGTGGAACGTTCGCCTTGCCCTTCCAACGATCCCATTAAGTGATTTGCATGTAAGAATTTTCCTATAAGAGATTTATATGCAAGGCTGACCTACTGTAATGGCGGGCATCAGTATGATGTGCGGCCCAAACCCATTGTTTCACAGATGACATCATAATATGGCGATAGAGAAAAAACAGCTTAATGTGCTAGAGTTACTTTGGGTGTGCTTCGTTAGTTTGGTGATGTTTGATATTAGTTTAGATAATGACGAAATTCGTTCTATAGAATATATGCCCAGAAAGTTTGTCGTTTATTTTACTACTAGAGCTAATTTGTAAAAGTTTTACTGATAAAAAAATTCTAACATGCCCCATTTCGCATTAGTTTACAAATAATAATAAATCTCCGGAAGTGCTAATACGTTGTGTGTAAAGTTGACCAAACCGCACTGGGCTAGAGTGGTTGACTTTGGCTTAATCGCCCTTTTCCAGGGCAGGCTCGATCCCCTTCGGTGGGAACGTATATGAGCTGTTGATGATGATGACTAATACGTTAAATTGTAGTTTTCATAGTTGCCTATAATATTAAGCTAAACATTTTTATATAATAAGCTTAACTAAAAATCCTTTTTAAACAAGCTTTCAAAGCCGTGGAGTAGAGTATCCTTGTTAAGACAAATCCAATGAGCCCAAACACGACTAGGTTGTGGTGTGTATTTAGTTCCTATGGCCACCTTCCGGCTCCATCATGAGACCCTGGACATTACGTATGACTAAAGATCTTGTTAAGACAAATCCAACGAGCCCAAACACGACTAGGTTGTGGTGTGTATTTAAGGAGTTCCTATGGCCACCTTCCGTCTCCATCATGAGACCCTGGACATCACGTATGACTAAATATCTTAAGACGAATCCAACGAGCCCAAACACGACAAGGTTGTGTTGTGTATTAGAGGAGTTCCTGTGGCCACTTTCCGTCTCCATCATCAGACCAGCTCCATGATACCATAATATTGCATTGTCATCGCGTTTACATAAGTGTACCAAATTTCAGCAAATTCCAATGGCAGCAAGTGCTTCAAAATTGAGTTGCAAGATTTCGCCCGAACATACCCACACACACACCCACCCATACAGTGCAAGTTAAATAAAAGCTTGTAAATACACAGATTTCTTTTTAATTGCTGAAAACGGTAGCGTGAATTAAATAAATATGTATGTATGAGATATATTTTTTAAGTCATTAGGCGTCCACTCCTTTTAGACCTTACACAGAAAGACTGCAAAACCCACTTTTTATTTTCAATTACCTTGCAATAAAATTGTCAACACAGTGGTCACAGTTCCCAAAACGTATAACAAGTTACCTAAAAGGTCGGCTGATTACCATAACCTGAGTTCATTACCGGTGACACATTCCTCCTTGGTTCTCAGGGTGGGCATCGTGTTGAATTAAAAGCATTCTAACTTTATTGGAAGAACTGTCTTTGATTTTGAATGCAAGAAAATTGAAGCAATTTCGCCCTATTGCATGCTTTTCTTTTTTTTTGTTCTATGCCAGTGTCATACAGAGCATACAGTCAACTCCTATCCCTACGATTCGTGTACGATTCATATAAAATTTGAATTTAGAAAATAAGAGTATGCTGTAAAAAGACTCAAATACATTGAAATTTCTAGACGAAAGTTGTGCCCTCTAATGCAAAGTCTACTTTGCATTTGAGGGCACATTGCTGGCCGCTGTTTTGTATGGGGAAATGTTTCGTCCAAAAATGAGTTACTTCGCGTACCTACTGTTTTTTGGCAGTAATGATCACATTTTCGAGCGTGTCGGAGAAATTTTTTTTTTACATTTCTCGCTTAGACAAATTGTGCAAATACAGAAGCAAGTAAGTATAATTATGTTCATCAATGACCAACATTGTGTTTTACGAACCGCCAATTAGGTGATGGTAATGAGCTTCAATGCGCGCGCGCCTTATGGACTAACACAAGTCGAGTGTTGCATTTATGTAAACAGCTTTTTATGATGGTAAAGACACGATTATAATGCAGTTGTAGATTTCGATAATAAATACAGAAACACTTGTCGAGTACGATGATTCCGGTGTTAGGAGTGATAAAAAGTGAAATTCGGCCAAAAAACATTGCAAAACCTAGTGACACTGTGAGTTCCTACTGTCGAAGTGACTGTCGAGTGAGTTCCGGTAGTAGTGAAAAAATAACTGAGAAAGAGGGTAGACAGATAATATGTCTGCCCATAAGAGTAATGTTCCGGCTAACCACCCGCAACTACTTCAGTTCTGCCGCGATCATGACTATTGCAACATAGTCGAAATATCAGTAAGCTCATTAAAAAGTTTATTTTAAACCAAAATCGTGGTAATAACCCGGTAAATATGTGTGTTACAAAAAGTTGTAGAAAGAGATGACCAATAGTGTCGTCAATATCTTAGATTCTCCGCACCGTATTGTATTAATTAAAAGTAATAATTATAACAGCTTATCTTATTTATTAATAGACTAGACTAATAAACATGACAATTATAATATGTATTGCGCTATGATACGTAATAAAAAAATAAACAACCGACTTACTTACAATATTCAGATAATACATACTTATTTTAACTTTGTTGTATGCCGGCCTCACCGATAATGGATGGTGTCATAAAGCTAATGTCGCAAGCATATGTTTTTGTTTACTGTTTGGTAATTTTCTAAAAGGCTGCTCAAATCGAAAGTCGTTTCTAAACGTTCATAAGAAATTGAACCTTACTTGACTAAGCTCGAGCCCCTCTGTGGGGTCCGCATATGAGCTGATAAACATAAAATTAAGACAGACCCTTGCTTGAATAGACTCATTTACATCTCTTCACAACCGTCTCTGAGGTAATTTTTCTTTAATTGCACAATGTAACAACTTTAATAAAACTCTTAGCAAACGACGACACAAAAAATGCCACCTTTTACCTTAACGAGAGTCGTATGCGTTCGCTCGTGGCCTCGCGTCTTCGTGTGCAATGTGCAATGCACCCAATTGGTTTACTGCAGTTTTACTCGCGTTTATTGCTCGCAATTAGGTGAATGTGATTGTGGCTGTCGGCTGGTACTTGTAATTGTAATTGATACTTGTTTTGTCATAAAAATAAATGAGACGAAATTTTAGGGAAATTCTGTAAATATGGAACATTGGCATGTACTTACGTTGTATACAGCATGAAATTTACATCGTTTTATTCCCGCCGTGTAGTGATAGTACCCATCAAACTGAACAACATTTCATGAAAAAAAAAAATCCCGTGACAAAAAAATTTTTGGTCTCTCCATACAAAATGGGTCGGTTTCTTCGGTGAGCTCTTCTCCACAGATTCCGCCATTGTGTTAGTGAACTCACCCAAAAAAATGTAATGACGGATCTAAGTGATGTAATAATATCCTATGGAAATAAATTATTTTGACTTTGACTTTGACTTTGGTCGGGAGTCTCACTTTGTATGGAGAGACCAAAAACTTTTTTGTCGCAGGAAATTTTTTTTTTTTTTCGTGAAAAGTTGTTCAGTTTGACGGGTACTATCACTACACGGCGGGAACAAAACGATGTAAATTTCACGGTGTATATGTTACAGTTAAAACCAGTTTTTGATAGAACGCATTTTTTCTAGTTAGAACTAGTTTTACTAAATGCCTTTGTTATTACTAGAAATACCTAGAAATATTGCATACGTGGTAACAAGACGACCTAACCCCGAAGGGATCCATGATAGCTTTGACGTCGAAAAATGATTTCTAAAAATCTTAATTCGAATAAAAAATTTTGACTTTGACTTTGACTTTGGGTATGGCGGAGGGAGCTAGGCGAGCGAAGTCTAACCTAATGTCGGAGTGCCCCGAACTCCCGTGCTCGCACACTAGTTTTTACTACATGCCCTTGATGTTCAAAATCGGGGCGGGTGCGAGAGTAGCACTGAGACCATTATTGACGTTCTTGCAAACATTATAATCCGGAAGTTTTTGTCAACTATATTCTTATATCGGCTCTCCAATTTTTCGATAAATTCTCAAGTCCACTTTGACCAAAAAATTCGCCAGAAAGGACCAAAACACAATTAGATTGAATTTCGTCGAAAAGTCGATATTATTTAATACATTCAGTTTCTTGTTATCTTTCGGCAGGCCTTATAAGGGTGCCGGCAGACGACAGCAAGGCGGTGAGATGTGACTCACAATTCAACTGCCGTACATTACTACGTCCTATGCTTATGGCGTGTATTATGGTCAGATTTAAACGCCTACGCATCTACGTCATTGCCAACCTACGATGAGTAAAAAAGGGGGCTTGTGACGGCGACTTGTCCTTTGCTTATTATACTCCCTATTTTGGCGCAAGCAGTTGAATAACACTGTGGTATGATGCTAATAATGATGATACATCAGAATGAAAACCTGATGAGCTGGTTTTAGTATTGTTTGTAGAGTCAGCTCAATAATAAAAGGCCCGTTGCCAGAGCTTCAGCACGCATTTGTCAAAACAATGAAAAAGGACAACGCTGATTCGTGAGCAGAGGATAGAGAAAGGGGAAGTTTTTAACAACAGATTCATATTTTTAAATTCATATTTTTAAATTCATATTTCTTTTTGTCGGGTTTGTGTTTGACGTGAGTCTTAATCTTAACTGATGGAAAGTCACTTATTCTCACTTGCCTTGAAGACACCAAGATTTTAATACCGTAAAATCTTTTGACCATTCAAACTCTTATAAACTACCTAGATAAAACTGCCATAAATACACGTATCTGTGACCATCTATGACTTAGAAAACAATCAGTTTATTATATTTTAAACGACTTGTCGATACAATCAATAGCTTACTTTATAGCAATTACTACGTTGGCATAGAAATCGCTTTGGCGACCGCGTCGTTAAAAGCAAATTGACTTGTAAAGCTGTAAAGTCGACATAGTAAACACAATGAGTCACTCTGTGTAATCATTATGGTATCTGATAAAGTATTTGACAACTTTTTTATTTTATAAATTCAAACTTGTTAGTTTCTGCTATCGAACACTAAAATAATTTATGCTCTATCTTTAAAATTGACCGAGTTATAAAGGTTTAAAATTCAAGATTAGACAGTGAGGCACATACTTGCTTATCACAGGTAGTAACGCCATATTATCTCCATACAAAAAATAGTTTTTAAAGAGACAGACTTTATGGAAACTTTAAAAAATCTTCATTGAATCTTCAAAAATCTTCAAAAAAGACTTATTGAAACTTAAAATCACTGTAATTTCGTTTACCCACCGATTCTGTTTTTTTCTTCGCGAATCGTCTGCTACTAATCTATTTTTAATATATTTTTAAATTAAATGATAAAATATGGAAAATTTAGGAACATTAAAATACACTATTGGTGTGAAATTAGCGGTGCTAGTTAGTGATTCGCCCTTGACATTGCTTTTTTACTTAGCCTAGTTTGAATCCATATTAGCCTTCTCGTTATTACAGTCTATATAGCAGTACTTGCTTGCAGTAGTAAATGGTATTTACTTTTATAAAAAGAAATACGCTACTTCAAAATAAGTGAAACTTTCAGGGCCCCGTTTCACGAAGCAACAAGTTACTAGTAACAAGTTACAATTTGATATACATTGCGTAGCCTATTCGCCTAAACTGTAAACCCTTATCGTTTTCTCTAATCGTCTACGCAATGTACGTCGAATTGTACTTGTAATTTGTAACTTGTAGCTTCGTGAAACGGCCCCCCAAAGGCCAAAAACCTTTTTAATGTTAAGGTAACCCAAATAATGAAATTAACTAAATATACCTATAGAGCCCGCAACCACAACTATGGCTTATAGCAGTCGGTTAGGAGGAAGCCGCAAAATAGTACTGTTTTATCAAATACTATTCAACCGTCCTTCAACTGATACAAAATTCTAGTTAAATTTAAAACATTACATCAAAGCCTTTATAAATCATTAAAGTCGTACTCATGTTATAACTGCTATCAGGCTGGTACTGATAGTGACAACACTGGGAATTAAAAAAAAATATATTACGGCCGATGTAACTTTTACGCGTCGGCCTAATATTTTTGTTATAGCTTTTTTAAATTGTTGCGCTCACATAGCAGCTGTAATTTATCATAGAAGTAGTGTAAAATTTAAAGTTCTTTGATTATATCTAAGAAGAATGCTTCAAAAGTGCTACTTTTCTTGTTTTTTATTTGTACGCTGGTACAAGGTTATCGTTCTTTGGTAAGTACATGAAACTTCAAAAGTCGCTTCATATCGTGGCCCGACTTTAATCACACAATCGTTAAAGGAAAAAAGGAACTTGTAAGCGCGTGTGCTGGTAAACACTGAGTCACCGCAAACGCACCGACAATCAGGTTGATTGTATTTGTAACTAGCCTAATAGGTGTGAGATTAACACTGCAACTAGATGACTTAATATACACGCTATCTTACTACAAAACCAAGCAAGCACTTGAAGACAGCCAACCATAGACACCCATAGATAAACTTATTTTGTCCTTGGTTTTATTATCTAGCTACGGCTTCAAAAAATGATTCTGTAGGTAGAGTCTTACAAGTATTTGAAATAATGAATCTTTATTAGGTCTATAAACATCTTGGTAAACATTTCCAAAGACTTATCCAAAAATAATACTGTAGGTGTAGATAAGATGGCGTATTTTATTTATCCACCTCACAAAAACCCCCTCTAAGGTGTTACTCGTAAACTGTGTCCGAGAATCTACCCTAAGCCCTAAAGCGGGAAAAATAAATTTTGAAATTGAATTTTTAAGAACAATATACCTATACAAGTATTTAAAAATTACTTTGAGTAGAGTCACTTTGGAGTTGATACGATGTGTAATTAATGACCTTTATTTATTTTGATCCTACCTATAGATTGTTTATGGTAGCATGAGCAAGTTTTTTTCGAATTTTTATATTTTTGTAAACGCTTAGTTTGGAAAATTTCTACGTAGAGTTGCTGATTTATTTTGCGTAAACTAAGCACGTAAAGTGACAAAGCGAATTCTATATTAGTTTATAATATTGTAAACAAATAAGGAAGCGTTGTTACCTATTATTAGATGCCAGTAAACAAGGCTTGTTTGTCTCATTGATGGAACCAGCACTATTATGCAAAATGTATTGGCTATCGATGGCTTGACAGATTGCCCGGCGGTGTTTACACGATGTGAATATTGTATGACAACAGGTATAATTATAATCTATCTATCATAATTCTGAATATTATAAATGCAAAAATTTGTCAGTCCGTTCGACTGTCACGGTTAATATAGTGAACCGATTTTGATAAAAATTTTACACATAAAGGCATCTTGGCCACGAGTAAAAAAAACTTATTTATTTTTACACTATTCCACTACAATACCTCTTGCTGGAGACACGACAAATACCAAAATATGAAATTACCCTACAGCCCTACAAAAAATAAGACTGCTCAAGACCTGTTACATTGATTTGCGATATTAATAGTCCGATTCGGACATTAAAAAATGATGTCCAAAACTGAACAATGTCCAACTTTAATAATGACCAAAAATTAACATTGTTAAATATCACAAATTAATTAAAACATAAATACGATTATCTTTACTTAAGATGTGACATCAACTCACTGTTCCACTAATTTACTAACTGTATGACAGCCAAGTGCAATTTATCATCTAATAGCGGTCCGCCCGCGGTTACGCTCGCGCTATGTAAGATTTTCCCGTGGGAATAAGACTTTTCTCGGTAAAAAGTATGGTATGTGTTAATCCAGGTTACAAACTATCTTCATTCCATATTTCGTCCAAATCCGTCCCGTAGTTTAGGCGTGAAAGCGGAACAAACATCCAAACATCTAAACATCCAAATATATTTTCACATTTATAAAATTAGCGAGATTAAAATAAGACAAAAGATATTATTTAATTAAAGATAAAGACAAAAGTGTCATTATTCGAAGTAAGATTTAACAAAATCATTTTCGACGTCAAAGCAAGATGGCCCGTTCACTACAAGTGTACGCCTTCTGTGGAGAAGAACGAATTTTAACCGAACCTAAACAAACAGAAACAAAACGTCTTCATGATGATCTTCACGTACCGTAGATTGACACCTACATCGCCTGCCGCATGCTAAATTAGCCGAATATCCGAATCATCGAACATCACCTTATACGGCAGACACATCCTCACGAGTTACGGAGCTCTATGAATCATAATATTTGTTGTTTTTTTTTGTCTATCAGTTCAGTTTGGATAGACGCGTCGCCGTCGAGACAAGGTCACGGTTTACTGTTCAAGTGTGTCAGCAGGGGGCCGTTTCACGAAGCTACAAGTTACAAATTACAAGTACAATTCGACGTACATTGCGTAGACGATTAGAGAAAACGATAAGGGTTTACAGTTTAGGCGAATTGGCTACGCAATGTATATCAAATTGTAACTTGTTACTAGTAACTTGTTGCTTCGAAAAATGGGGCCCAGGAGCTTATTGTTTTTACACATAATATGAAACTTATAAAAAAGCATAAGGGACATGAGGACTACCCAAAAGGTACCCATTTCTAACACGTCGGATAACATGTTAAAAAATCTATCGCTGAAGCTTACGGATAATTATGAATCTTCTCTTTTGTTAAATCGGTTTAAAAGTAAGGTTAAGTTAGGTTAGATTTGTGTTTTTGTATAGTTTTATATTTTAAAGTTATTTTGTATTTTTGTCTTTTTTTTTATCTTCAATCTTCGTTCTAGGATTTTAAGATCCATGAACCAGATGCAGATTTAGTTCTATACATAACTCGTTATCTTCAACGTAAGAGTGTCGATTAAACATTACACTGAGAAAAAATTAATGAGCCGTACACCTTACACAAGTAGCAAAGCTCTAGAAAATACGTAGGAAAACGGGATAGACGGACGTAATGAGCTAGACGCATGACGTAATGAGCTAGACGCATGACGCGTATGAGTTGGACTCATTATAAGTACAATTGCTACTTAATTTAGAGTAATTCGTCGACTCATTATAAAGAGTGCACCCCAGTGCACTTTTTTCTCAGTGTATGAATTCAAAATTGCATTGACGGAAGGCAGCGAACCTAACTACTACACCACTGACGAATATGAAACATTAATTGAATGTATTAGTTTTATAAACAACCTTGTATTATTTTTGCTTATCATCACGTGACTATGATTAGCTGAAGTTTAGTAGGTAAATGGATTAAGATAAACTTTACAGTTTTTTTTTGCGCAACATTTATAATTTTTATTTCATGTTTAGTAGCTGTATTTGTTTGGTTATGAAACTGCGTTTTATTTATAACTACATAAATCAATGCAACTGAAGACGCGACGTAATGATTAGTAACAAAACCGTGTAAAACTAACTTAAGTAAGTACTTATTGGCCCCGATTCACACTGTCACGCTCTAATCCTTAATTTAAGTTAGTCTGTCCTTTTTACCTTTTAAAGATTGGAAAGGGACAGGAGATGGCCATTCAAATATTAGAGCTGTCAAACATCGAATTTGAACCTTATGGCCGTGTCGATTGCACAATTTTAGAGAGCACTTAAAACATGCGACTTAAAAATCTCTTAAACCGACAGCTATGCCCTTATTTTAGGTTATCATTCGTTCAAGTTAATATAATTCGTTCATCAGCTCTCTTTCATTGGTATGTAACCATTTATATTGTAACACCCTTGTAACCATATCTATAGCAAATAAATATTATTACTATTACTAATAAAAAAGAAAAAGATAGCTGGATTTTAAAATTAGAATTAGAGCATGACATCCCGAATCGAGGCCATTATACTGTTACTATTATAAATTTTGTGCCTATACCTTTACATAACCTTGAAGTATGCCATAGCAGAATAATAATTCTATCAGATCTTGCAGGTTGACATTTTCATGATCATGAATATGTATGTATATTATTATTAAATTTAATTATTTATTTATTCATAAACATGCTGATCGTAAGCATCAAAAGTAAGTTTCGTTTAGGAAAACGATAATTTAATAGTAATTTCTCTCATCATCATCACCACCTCATCGCCTTTATGCATCGATTACAGCAAACTACTCGTATCATAGATAAGAAGCAATTTACGCTAAAATAAGGCTAGTTTTCTAAGTCCTCTGATTCAGCAGATTTCATAGCTATGATTTGAAAACAGTTACAATCGACCACACACTCATACCCCCGCTAGAATTTCCTGTATCAGGGTACGTACATGCATACACAAACGTTTACAAAACCATCCGAACCCAGAACAGATATTTAATACTATAGCTTGATGTAAGATTTTCCCGAATAATACTTTTTCCCATAAAAAGTATCCTATGTGTTAATCCAGGGTACAAACTATCTCCATTCCAAATTTCATCCAAATTCGTTTTGTAGTTAAGGCGTGGAATAAACATCTAAACATACTATTATATTGTACTTTTCTTTTAAATTTATGATTCTTTATATATACAAAAGATACAATTTTTGTGGAGTTTCTTCTGGCCGTTCTTCTCCACAGAGGGCGTACACTGGTAGTGAAAGTGCCATCCATGATAGCTTTGACGTCGAATAATGATTTGTAAAAATCTTAATTCGAATAAAAAAAATTGACTTTTGACTTTGACTTTTAACATCCAAATATATTTTCACTTTATATTATTAGTGTGATTCTTAATTGAAATATTCGCCCGACCATAGATCAAATCTGGAACCTTCGATGTAGAATGCGGCCTCAGTACCAACTAAGCTGTATTCCTGTAGTGAACTATTAAAAAGGCAATTTCGCAGTGTTTAATAGTCCCTACTATAAAACCTTTTACAGCCGCAGGAAACACCCTTATGTTTAGACGGAGGAAGTCTTGACTTGCTGCGTCATCCGACTTCTGAGAATATTACTCAGTGACACTGCTTCGGGTTATTGAGTAGTGATTGGAATTGCGTTTTTGTTTGTTTTTGATGTGTTGCCTTCCTGTTTATATTTTGTTTTTGTATAGCGGGTTTCTAATTGAAGGACCCGAGTTCAATACCAACCGCGTATTGATTTAGATATTTGACAACATCTTATCTTTCTTCGTGATGATAAATGCATCAAGAAATTTTGTTCAAGAAAAGGCAAAGGTCTGTGATCGCTCTAGGACGCACTAGGTCAATCATAAACTGATGATGATCAAATGTTCCCAGGACCATTCATGTGTCCGCCCATATCCATGCCGAGCGCGCATAAACCGTAGTTGAGTACTCGCATCAGTAATAGGGTCACCGCAGCCGTAGCAGCGCGGGCTGAAGTGCTCCGCGAAACAGGGCACGCAGTGGACACCACTGTCGTGCTGGTGAAACTTCGCCCCGTCGATCGGCTTGCGGCACATGTGGCATGAGTTGCTGGGTAGTAGGGTACTCACATCAGTAATGGCGTCGCCGCAGCCGTGGCAGCGCGGGCTGAAGTGCTCCGCGAAACAGGGCACGCAGTGGACACCACCGTCGTGCTGGTGGAACTTCGCCCCGTCGATTGGCTTGCGGCACGAGTGGCACGCGAAGTGCTCAGGATGCCATTTCTTGTTCAAGGCTGTCACGATCTGTTGATAAAAGATCATGTTCAGTTTTGGCGATAGCATTTTGAGAAATTTTGACAGTCTCTCATCGTAATTCGAACTCGAATCTTACATAATTATTGTACGAAAAGATGACGAAAGAGCTGTTGAACCATTGAATACAATTTTGTCATTAAGTGATTGTTAATGCTATTACGAACAAAGCTAAGTTTGTAATTTCTAAGAACTATTGTATGATTGTGCTGTAGTAGATGTAATGTTTTTGCCATCCATTATTTCCATTATTATTAAGTTTTTAATATTGTTTAACAAATTCATCATGTTTTTTCTTTTAGTCTTTGCGTACACACACATACTACTTCTACTACTTTCGATTATTGTTTGATTGATTTTCGATTGCACTTTATCAACAATGTCTCAGGCTTCACCTCGGCTTACCTCAATACAATTACTTGGCTATTTACGATCATAACATTAGATTTACGACCCGCTAATGTACTGCCTCATACGTGCGTATACGTCGCGATTTTACCGTCACATGTGGCCGCTGGCTGGTAGACAATGAGTCGTAAAGATGGCTCCGGTCAGGGTCACGGGAAACTAAGTCATGATTATGATCTAACTCTCCCTTGTAATGCACCAGGCAAGAGTGACTTTTCATCTCGTGCCAATGAGGTGAATGAAACGCCATCCCTTTAAGCAGGTCAACATGAAAATGAATAACTTATGGTTTTTGTTTATGTAATGCCGAAGTTCGGAAATCTATGCTATATATTTTTTATGGTATGTACTAGATTATTTTTGTGCCAGTGTTAAGTTTGGATAAGTTAATTAAGAAATTCAAATTTTGAGACCTTTTTTATTTTTTTAAATGGCACAAGTTATCTAGTGAAGGCATTACCTTCTAGTAAAAAGTTATAATTTAATTATGCCAAGAACAGACAAATGACAGAAAGATAATTTTCAAGAAAGTAGACCATTACGGCCAGAATTGAGTATCGTAGCTGTAGAACTATTTGTATCTCGCCCTCCACTAATTAACGCGTCTAATGGCAGACTCGCCCTTGACCCTGACCATTGCTGGCTTTACGAGCATTGTTTATCAGCTGACCGCATGTGTGGAGCGATGGACGCGAGGACAGCCCCGGCTATTATTGCACCTTGGGTGGCGCGGTGTATGCTTTAGAAAATTCATTTGATCTAGCTAGCTATAAAGGCTTTGGGTGTTCTGCACTTTTCAGTCCAAGATCTAGACTAATAGGTACATAGTCCAGACGTTCTGCATTAACGAGACTTCAATCGCACGAAGACTAAATGAGTTGGTCCTTGATTGACGTTTAATGTCTTGGAATCACAACCATAAATAAGCACGATTACTTCGAATTTTAAAATTCACACGTTCTTGACGAATTTTTTTAATTCCGTGAGATCTTACAACTAATTGATCTGTAATCAATCAACATTAATCATATCATAATCAGCGTATACCACCCACTGGTGAGTAAAAGGTCTCCTGTTTCTTGCGTCATTTTTCCTGCCTGGTTGACAACGTCATCTGACCATCGGGCTGGTGGTTATCAATCAATTTACGCTGGAGCCCCGCGCCGCTTTACCTACTTTGTGGTACTAGTGACATCAATTTATATGTGCTAACGAGAAATCTTATGTTTTATAATAATGACAAAATCACGATAGGTAAGTGTGTACACCTCTGCGTTTTACATTTCTCGGAATAAAGACGCGTGTAAAAATAGAAAACGCGTCGTGTCGAAACGTAGAATCGCCTCTTTTACCCAAAACTATTTGCGGGATATTGTCTAATTGTTATTTTTAACAAAGTGAATAGTTTTAGTGTTCTTTTAGTTTCTTCGTGCTCCCCTCTTGTAAGATACTTTTATGTTCCTGGATTTTCACCTCTACTTTACTTAAATATTTTAACTCTAAATTGATTTAAACAAATATTAAATTAAGATGTATGTACTGCATTCTTGTGTTAGTTTTTCTTCATCCAATGTGAACTTTATTTTTTTAATTTTGGTCTTCAAATAGTTACTTGTGTACTAGTTACTAGTTTCTTTTTTTTATAAAAATATATTTTCTTGTTTATTATGTTATCTATATCTCTCCGGCAGTTACTCTCTTTAGAGAAAGTCATCTACTGATCTCTACATGAACACCTGTCTGTATCGCACTTGACTCATTCTTACTAATCTGCCAGCGCTACGTTTTATGCACTCGGCACTATTCTATTTATTTATCGATGTTTCCTTCCATATTGTGGGTCGAGTCATCTTATCGCCCGTGCTAAGTGATATTGTATCGGTAACATGTCCTATATCGACAGGTGACGTGCACTTGTTTGTGGACGCCCTAGTACGTTGTCGTCGACCTGGTTTTGCTTGTCTTGATATTCGATAGTGATTTCGCGCACTATTTTCAAGGTGGCCAGTTTAATGTATGTTGGGTTTGTTTTTCTATCAGACATGAGTTTCTTCGGGGAGTGTGCTCAAGAGTTGCATGAACTCATTCCGTCTTCCCCCTTCTTCCATCGGACGTCCAGACGCACGGCAGGCTACCATCCTTTCTTGGTGACTATTCCTCGCTTGCGCACCAAACGCTTCTCAACATCTTTTATAATGCGTACCGCAAAGGAGTGAAATATCCTGCCGGCGTCTGTATTTCCAAGCACATATAATCCGACTCTCTTTAAAGCCAGAATGAATAGGCTCCTCCTGGGTAAGCTCGCTACATCGTAGATCCCATCCCTGCTCTCGGGCTGGATCGGGGTCAAGAGCAAACCCATTCAATATAAAAAAAAAAACATGAGTTTTAGGAAAAAGTTGTGTACCTGTTGTTGTTAACTACGTATACACTACTTATGTACTAGTAATACCATCGAGTTTTTTATATTATCATCTACCTATACGATTCAGCTCATATTATTTGTCTATTTTTAGCATTATCAAGTTCAAAATTGTAAAAAATGAATAAAAATAATTTATTTACTTACTCTTCCTTGAATCGGAGCATTGCAGCTGCTACAGATGACTGGGCCGTCTGACTGTAACAAACAAACGTACATTTTGTAACACACTTATTTATATAAGATACCTAATACCAACTGGAATTTCCGCGTCACTGGCATATGCTTACTCTATATCTGTGGGCATGCTTTACCACACTAATATTTTTATAAGAAAGGAAACAATTGATCTTCTTTCTTCCTTTGAGTTGTGAAAGATTAATTTGGTGTTTGATATGGCTCAATCATATATGAGCAATGTGGAATAAGACTGGTAATAACTAGCGCCTCAATCGCCTATCAACCAAGCGATGTTCATTGATATGTATCACCCACAGCTTTTTGTCGTTACCCATATAAACTTTGAATATATTTGGGTTCAGTATTTCTCCGTCCATCGTCATGACGTTGAAATCCTACATGCTTAACCTTGTTCAGTACAAAAACCGTATCATTTGATAAAGATGTTATTCATTCAGATGATGTCACCGGCTCGAATCTGATCTACCTACTGCACAAAAACTTTGGAAGAATTGTAAGGGCAGCCTGTATCCCTATAAGGAATCGACAAAACTATATTGAAAGACTATACGTATTCTATTTATATTATTTGATTGATTGATGATTGATACGTATTCTTAAAAACAGTAAAAAATCTTGAATGAAATTAGACAAAATATCTTAATGCTCGTATATCGTAAGAAAAGTAAAGAAAAAAAAAAAAGAAAAAAGAAAAGAAAAAAAAAAGCAAAGAAAAAAAAAAGAAAAAAAAGAAGTTCCTTGGCCATTTTCACACAAAATTATCATATCCTCTAAACTGAAAATTAGTTACACATTAGATACAACCTTAATAGTTGACCAATTCCATGCAAGACCGTGTAATTAGATGAAATCTCATCTGTTTATGATTGTGGGTGATGTCACCACAGCATCATACCATCACACTAAAACCGGGATGGCAGGATAAGGTAGGCGGCCTGATACGGTCTTAATGTCGACTGCCTAAATTTTTATTGACTCCTGCCATTTTCGGAGATAACCGGCTCGTGATTTTGTTGAGTAAATAGATATACTGTGTTGATATGGTATAAAGGAAGATGGGAGAGGTATAAATAAACGATGAAATGAAATAACAAACAAATCCAAAACCCTTTAAACATTCAAAGAAACATGAAACATTTAAAGGGTTAGGTTAGGTTTCGCTAATTGAAATTTTCAGAAGTTAGGAATATATTTTATTAATCAAAAGAAGTAATTTATTATTAAACAGAAATCTTTAACCACAACAACCTGTATTGCACCTTGCAAAAAGTTCACCGCCATAAATGTCTGAAATGTGTCAATGCAAAGAAAGTGTCGCGTCGCGCGATGTTCCGAATCTGTGTCGATGACATATTGGGTAGCTCGATCGACGCACAATGAGAATGATTGGCATAATCATGGACCGTGATACAGACTGCAGCGTTTGTTAATATCACTGAAAGCAATCTGCAGATATGAGGTGATATGTCATGATGCCATTTTACTTTTACAATAATTTATAGGGTAGCGATTGAAGCAAAACACGAGTAATTAGCTATACAAAACCAACAATTCCCCATCATACACACACATCTACATCTACATATACATACACCCCCATATACAGACACATTTACATATAATCATACACACACAACACATACATGCATAACACTAACACTCACAACACACACCCAACATAAACACGTACAATTTAAACACATACAACACCTTAACACGACTTGCTAATACATACATACACGTACACAGACATGATAGTTTTAAGTTTACTTATAATTCGTTAGATTGAAGAGCGGTGCCTCCTATCACAGGTTTTATAAAACTTAAAAGGAGGCTCCGGTCACTTAATATTTATGTAAAACTGTTACAACGAATAAAATATTTTATTTTATTTTTTTATTTATTTTACAATTTAAATATCATATTTATCGTAGAATAAACAAGATGCTTTAATGTAGATAATAATTATTGTTACAGATTACGTTTGTCTGTGTGCGTGTTTTTTTTTTAATTTTCTGCTTTATAATTATTTTAAGCTGCTTTAGTGATTTTTATTTGATACTAGCGGTCCACCCGTGGCTACGCTCGCGTTGTGTAAGATTTTCCCGTGGGAATAAGACTTTCTCAGAAGTAAGCTGGCAAAAGCTAACAGAAATTCATAATTTTGAAGAGCTGTCCGCTAGTAGCTTACGATTTGACCAAACCCAAGAATTGTGTTTCAAAGTGAGGCGCGACACAACACAAGGTCAAGGATGAATTGTTTTAAGTGATGTCTGATGATAACATTGCTGTAAAGGATTCGGAAGTAAGCTGATGTGATGATGTGTTTCTGTGATTCGAAGCGGGACACGTCAAATTCAAGTACTATAAGTTAAATTGAGTGATAGATGTTCTCTGTACTTGAAAGGATACATAATTTAATTAATTTCAGATGTTTAGCGCTAATTTGAATGTGGATGGATATGTTGGGAGAGGACGACCAAAGAAAAGATGGATGGATTGTGTAAAAGATGATATGTTCAGGAAGGATGTGAGTGTTGAAATGACGGCTGATAGGGATGAATGGAGGAAGAAAACATACTGC
This sequence comes from Carpatolechia fugitivella, assembly GCA_951230895.1. NCBI lineage: Eukaryota > Metazoa > Arthropoda > Insecta > Lepidoptera > Gelechiidae > Carpatolechia > Carpatolechia fugitivella. Next base: position 1,758,712 of record OX579652.1, on the reverse strand, counting down.
GCCGACCCCAAATGATTGGATAAGGGCAAGCGAATGATGATGTTTAGCGCTAAATAGCCCGATGCGATGGGTGAGCCTATGTCGAGGAGTACTGGCTGGACTGACATTATGAAGTTGAATACGGTATGTTTATTCGAATTGGCGCGCAGGTCAAGGGAAAGTTGCTTTGAATGATATATCTGATGGTGACAATGCCACTAAGGATACGGAAGTCAGATGTTGGCACGAAGATTAACTATTGTGGTGCGTACAGCCGTCTTCACCGCCATATGTACGAGGGCTGATTGATAAGTTTCCGAAACGACAAAGAAAAACTTTAAAAATCTATTTAAAATAAATTTATTTCTCAACGTAGTTTCCTTCTACCTCGATGCATTTAGTCCAGCGCTTCTTAAATGCCGTTACACCAGTTTGATAAAATGTTTTCTCCAACCCCTCAAAATACTCGTCCACGGCAACAATGACTTCTTCATTTGATGAAAATCTCTGGCCACCTAACCATTTCTTCAGGTTTGGGAATAAGTGGAAGTCACACGGGGCCAGATCCGGGGAATAGGGTGGATGCGGTAGCAATTCGAACCGCAATTCATGGAGTTTGGCGACTGCAACCATTGACGTGTGTGCAGGTGCGTTGTCATGGTGGAACAAAACTTTTTTCTTGGCCAAATGTGGTCGTTTTTTCTGGATTTCTTCACTTAATTTTTGCAGCAAGCTTGCGTAGTACTCTCCATTTATTGTTTTTCCTTTTTGCAGATAATCCACTACAATAATTCCTCGAGCATCCCAAAAAACAGTCGCCATCACTTTGCCGGCCGACAAAACCGTTTTTGCTTTCTTCGGCCCAGGTCTTCCGCTCTCAGTCCACTTAGATTGTTCTTTTGTCTCGGGAGTATAATGATGTATCCAGGTTTCATCGACTGTTACATAACGCCGCGAAAACTCGTTAGGATCTCGGTTAAACAGCGCCAAACACTCCGATGAATCGTCCACTCGACGTTGCTTTTGGTCAACAGTGAGCAAACGCGGCACCCATCGCGCGCAAAGCTTTTTCATTCCCAAATGTTGGTGCAAAATATTAAAAACGCGTTCAGATGAAATGCTCACCATCTCTGCTATCTCTCGCAACTTCAAGCGCCGATCATTCAATACAATTTTGTGAATTTTTTTGATCATGTCCGGATTCGTGACTTCATTTGGACGGCCAGACCTGTGGGCGTCTTCGCTGCTCTGTCTTCCACGTTTAAAATCAGTTACCCAGGTGTGAATTGTACTCAATACAGGAGCAGAATTACCTAAACACTGTCTAGCTTGGTTTTAATCTGGGTTGCTGTTTTCTGTTTTAAAACGTAAAACTTTATCACCGCACGAATTTCGTTTCTTTCCATTGTTAAGAAAATTTACGACAGAGAAAGTTCTACGTCCTATCAAACAAATTCCACCAGTTCGATTAAATTCAAATTTGGCGTTCTATTTTCAAAAAGATGCCAAAATATAATGTAATAATTTTTTTTTGCGTATCATTTTTTTAAGTTCGTCGTTTCGACCAGTTATCAATCAGCCCAGGTACATGCGATATATGTAAACAAGAATGATTCCTTAGTTAAGTTATCTGTCATAAGTCGTAAAAGCATGTAAGACTTTTGGAAATAGTTTGCTCAAGCTTTCTTTAACCCTTTACTTCTTACTTCCTTGCTCAGACAGCTTGTTCTTTAAGCTTTAAGTACCTAATTTCTTGTAACGTTTGTATTATTTGTCATATTATTAAGGATTGTCATTTTATAAACAATGTTGCTTTCTATATTAAGATTTCAAAACTAATGCTGATGTGAAAGGACATGTCCGTTTTCTTAATGAACAATATACGTATGAATTTCTTGGCCGCGCTTGCGCTTGTAGATTTTCTTCTCGAATTGTTTATATTTGTAGGTCACTGTCACTGTAGCTAGGTCGACAAAAGTTATAATGACATTTGTTGCAATACGTACAGTTTTACCGGAGCATTCGTTACAATATATACTCACCGGCACATCTAACCGCCCACTCTTGTATTTCGGGTTAATTTTAAATTACGCTTATTGTTATACATTACAATTTAATTATTGATAATTTTACGATAAATTAAACACACTTAAATAAACATTAACTACTTCAGCTGTAACTAATAGAAATATAAAGAATCACGAGTATTCCCTGAAATGAAGGGTGGGCGGTTAGATGTGCTGGTGAGTGTATTTTTTGAAGTTATTATCTAAAATAATAACATGGACTGAATATATTGAAGACCATGGGCACATCATAACATGTTTTATTTATTATTTTAAAATCTGTTGCACACACACATCTGTTGTCTGTTTTCAATTACCTATCTGTTTCTTTTGAGATTTATTTACGACTATCATAGGTAGTAAGAATATCGTTTTAAATTGAGACCCAGTTTCGTAAGGAGTTAAAGATGTATGTAAACGCGCTATAATAAATCATAATAAAATAGTGACAACTGACAAATGATACAGAAGAAGTGCTTCAGGGAACTACTTAGAATAAACATAGGCTTTCGATATTTATAGCTTCGGCAAACATTTAGCAGAACATCGCGTGATGTGGCGAAATAACTTTCAGCTTTCACGAGGAGCATTGTCAAGGCTTTGCGATGTTTGTGTTAGTATTTTATATTTGGCGATAAAATTCGTGGTTTTTATACCGGTAGGTTTACTCAGCCTTTGTAACAGTTTATTGCATGTCGAGCCTCTTTAGCGCCAGGATAATTTATATTATGTGTTCGTTAATGATATTCGTTTGCTGTGTGGTGACGGCAGAGTAGAATACATTATTGTCACCAACAGCGATAATTAACACTATGTAAGCATTTCTATGAATTTGGTTGTAATGCCTAGCGGGTAAACCGATTTTATTTTTCCCGTTAGATACACGACTACGTATTTATTTACATAGGTATTGATAGTTTTCCTGTAATCTACCTACCTATAATACATCTATCTATAGTAATAACACCAATATCAATTGATTGCGATATTATCACCAAGTAACAAAAGTCTTATCGCATTTATTAATTTTGGTCAGGACATTTGTTTTTTTATCTTATCGTCGAAAATAATCCTGAAAAGGTATTTTTAATCTTTATTGTTATTATTGAAAAAATAAATGAACATATAGTGTTTATAGAGACGCAGTTGTTTTGTGGTGTTTTTTTTACTGTGAATGAATAAATTAATGAATGAATGAATGTATTGCCACAATATTGAATAGAAAATAATATCAAAATTGGGAAGTCTAGCGCTAGCGCGATCCTTTTATTAATAATACTGCATATTGCCTAATACAATTTTGGTATATTCAATCAATCAATCAGCATATTGCAGTCCACTGCTGGACGTAGGCCTCCCCAAGGGCACGCCAAAGCGCACGACCACCCGCTTTCCTCATCCAGTCACCACCAGCGATATATTCACTGTAATTAAATACAGTTGAATGCAATGGAATAGGAATGCAAATGACTGTTTCTGAACTTAGCATATTTTATGAATTAATTTAAAAATATAGATTAGTAGCAGACGATTCGCGAAGAAATAAAACAGAATCGGTTGGAAAACGAATGAACAGTGATTTTTTAAAAGTTTCAATATGTCTGTATCTTTCAAAAACGATTTTTATGTGGAGATTATATGGCGCTCTTTTTATTTTTGAATTTTAAACCTTTATAACTCTCTCCTTTATAAATATTTTAGTGTTCGATAGCAGAAACTAACAAGTTTGGATTTATAAAATAAAATAAAAAGTAATCAAATACCCTGTTAAGATGGCTGAAATTATGATGCTGATGATGCAATATTGTATTGTAGAAACTTCAGAACGTGGGAACGAGGTGGGTTTTGAAGTATTTTGTATTTTTCAAACTTCACAAACAAAAAAAGATTCGTCTTATCTGAAACTTGCACACGTTCTACCTGATTTTACAAAAATAGACTTTATTATAATCGTCTCACGTGGCGAAATCACCTCGTTCCTTGCTACAGGTACGCCTTTCGATATGTTTACTCGATCTCCCCAGACTAAAATACTCGCAACCATAACAAGTACGTGCTAGTTCATTTTCTAGGTTATTTTCTTCATCTTTTGAAGTAATCCTCGTTATACATAATAATGTAGCTGGTGAAAGTTTAATGCAATCTGTTATCCACCGCATACTCGTGGTGTATAAATGATGTTTTTGATATTAATAACTTGCGGTATATTTTGTTATGTTTATTACTCGATAGTTCTTTAATCTTCGTCTTCGTCCTAGCGTTTCCCCGCCTAGTGCTGGGGTCCGCTTTCCTACTCAATCTTCTCCACTTTGCCCGGTCTTCGGCATCCCGTGTGAGATTGTTCTCTCACGCCGTCCAGCCAGCGCTTATTAATTTGTCCTTATTTTGAGGTTACATTTCCATGATCTCTGCACGTATCATAATAAATTCTTACACTTGAAATTCACATAATCAATGCACACTAGTGATAGCAAGTGGACTTCTTATCGTTCGGGTTGTCCTGGACTAAAGAATTTACTATTGGGCTGCTAATGGTCTGTAACGGTCTTCCTATTATGGGGTTTTCCTTAGTCTCAGCGTTATTGTCGATCTTCTACTAAATGAGCCTGATGAAATATCCAATCCTGTCCAAAATCAAAGGAACTTTTATTGTTTAGCATTGATTTCAAAATTGGAATCAACCTTGCTTCCTTCATCATTACATCGTGTCGGTTGCAAATAAATTTTATATTTAATTATGGCAAAGAGAATATGTTGTTATCTGTCTTTTTGTCTTTTATTATTATTTCTTAAATCTGGTTGTTATGTTTGATGAAAATTGTCTAAAAAAATTAAAAATTTCTCTTAACGCTGGACAATGGGCGTGCGTAGGAGTGGGTTTAATCGCGGTGGCGGCCTCGCTGCAGGGTTGCCCGATGCAGCTCCAGCGCGCGAAAATAGGTGCGCGTGGGCAGCATTGTGATCAGTACCGCGCGCCGCGCTTCACACTTAATATTCCGCTTCTTGAGAATTCCGAATTCATACTGTTGAGACTGATGGCTCTGTGACGATTTTCAGGAAGAGATCCGTCTAGGACGTTTGGTTTTACGAATTAATTTTATTCGTGGGACCACTGAATAAAAATCTTGATGGTTCTTTGTTGGTATTCAAGCTACAGTTCGTAGACTCTTCTTTTATAAACGTGTTAAAGAAAAACCTTTCGGCTGGTTGTTTCGTTCGTGAAATTGAAACTGTACAAATTTTTATCTAGAAATCTGACTTTTCATACAAACATTGTATGCGAATATAAAAAGATTCTGGGAAGTTGTAAAACAGAAGTTGAATGTCATGAACTGTACTATATACGAAATGTTTTACGTAATTTTGTTAACACTAATGAAAAAGGACAGGCGATTGTCAACTGTTGTGAGCGCCAAATTTTATAGCGCAAATGTCAAGTTTTGACGCGTGCAACGTTATTTTAAACGGCTTGTTTTAGAATCCTGCTTAAAATTGACGTTTGTGACATAAAATTTGATGTTCAAAAGAGCCGACAATCTCCCGTCCTTTTTCATGGTCGTGGGTCAGAAAGTGAAGTGACAAGACGAATATTATTTTTTTAGTTTCGCTGCGGGAATTGACACCGTTGTATAATTAATTAATATAATTGGATTCGTAAAATAAATTCGTTTTGAAATTACATATACGAGTATTTCGATTTGCCGCAAATATTTTCGTTATTATTTTGACCTTTGATTTAAGAAAGTTGATAAGTTTCAAAAAGTATGTTCAGAGATCGTTGACCTTCCCGCGTGGATATGACTCAGTAAAATGTCACCCTTCGTTATTGGCGAGTTGCTTCATTCTGCTACAAGATTAGTCCATTTCCATTACCCGACTGCTCCAATCATTAAGAAGGGTTATTTATTAACCGCGGTTGATTTCATATTTTGTGATTTTTAAAGTCTTCTCTTGTAGCAACTAAACCTACAATTTTATCGACACATGTTTGTTTAATTTATGTCAATTTTGAGGTCAATCGAAGGAACATTTGTCTGTCAACCTAGCCTCTTTTTTAAGAGCTTTGGGATCGCGAAACTGACTGACTTGTTTTTACGTATTTGTTATATTGAGCGCGACCAAAGTTGAAGCTTTCAACTTGAAGATGAAAAGTTTACTGAGAGCTAATAGACGTATCATCATCACTGTATAGAATCCTACCCAACCTTAATCGCTGTCGGGATGTGTTTTTTAAATACTATTAGTGGTTTCTTCATATTTTTTGGTAAAATAAGATAGCTCTCTGCCCGGTCTCAATTTATCTCTGTTTATACGTGTCGAAATGGCGTCCAGATTTATAATTGTTGCGACCAGATGTGCTTAGACGCGAATAGTCGATGCATACCGACGACATTATTTGTCTTTTCTGTATTTTGCAAATATAACATTTAGTTCTGTATAATTATGTAGAAAAAGAAACTAAAAAATTGGGCGTGGAAAATATTTTCATGAGTCACATTTGCCAGCTAATAACATTTGTGATGTGACTGGGTGATTATATTTCTATTCGGGTGTTCTACCATACATTTTTTTTTAGTATTGTCCTGACTCTTCATCAGTTTAAATTGAATTAATATTAATAAAATATATTATTAAAACAAAATTAAACTTTGATACATTTTATTCTTACGCCGTTAACCAGATAATAATATTAAAATAAATGCCTCAACATCTTTTTTCACGGAAAACACCGTTTTACCTTGTTTTACCTTTTTGTTAGCTGCACCATTGTAATGCAGTCCTAATGCAGTTGGACCAATGCGGCTAAAATACCGTCACCGGAACTGCACTAAAAATACATTCAGCCTGTGATTTTGCAGCTTAAGTAAATTTAATACAGACCGCCTGTGCAGTCTCTGGGTCAGCCAATAACAACATTACTAGCCGCAAACGTATCACTAACATACGTCCAATTACTGCATGGCTAGTATCAACCGTGGGAAAGAATGTTATCAGGCCAAAGATAGCTTCCAGATGTGAGTGCAACATCGTCCGCCTAATCGCTTGCACTATATTTTGCTAATTTTGTGCCGTGTGGTGCCGGCCGAGAATATCACCACCCCATCTCTTCCCGTGGGGGTCGTAAAAGGCGACCAAGGGACTATGTATCAGAATGTCTAGTGTTATTATCCTTGGAGCCCCACTAGCCGGTCCATTGAGGGCAGTGGTGCTTCGCTGAGCGCAGACGTTCTTGTTATCTCCCAGCAGTGGCTTGTTAGCTGTAGTACGCGCAGCGGCCACACTTTGGTTTACCGCGTCGGCTCGTGGGATAAACCTGGCTGAGAGGGACTTGCCGTATAGCAAGACTTATCAGCGGAAACCTCCTGCTAAGCGCTCGAAGCCTATACCGGTGGGGAAGGCAGCTCACAGCAGATATGCAAGGAGTTTGGTGGACCCAGCGGTATAGCAAGGCAAGGTGGATGGCCTAGGGCAACGGTAGAGGGCGTAGTTACCGTTGGCCAGACACATCATCGGAACCCTCCTCCGGTCGTATCGGTTTTCCGTTCCACTGGGTCAAGGAGGGGGAAGACGAGTGTGTGCACTTGCGTTTGCGCGTACGTTTGTGCACCTAAATATCTCCTGCGCACCTGACTGCTTCCGAAAATGGACTCCGAGCTACGTCAAGTCCCGTGGCGATAGGTTGAAGTAGAGAGGTTCGGTCCGATGCAGACCGGGCTTTGTCTGAAGCCTGCACACGGGCGGCTCCGGGGGTGTTCCTAGAACATCGTGGTCGCTTTCGCTCTGCACTGGGGAGACAGAGAGAATTCGGCAGCACCTGGAGTGACAAAGCAGCCCTATTTAGGGAGACACTGCTTTCCTTGCTCAGCCTTGGAGGGGACTAGAAAAGGTGTCCTAAAAATTGTTCTCCCTACCCTCGAGGATGGTAGCAACCGCGGCTGCCTCCGCATCTTTCAATTCGCGGTCGACGCTACAAAAGTAAATTAAAATCATCTGATATGACTTTCGGTGCATGGAACGTGCGAACACTCCTTGATCGTAATGAAAACGCTTGTCCTGAACGGAAAACTGCCATTGTAGCTCGAGAACTTCGTCGCTATGATATCGATGTGGCTGCTCTCAGTGAAACACATCTTGCCGACGAAGGGGAGTTGGTAGAACATGGGGGCGGCTACACTTTCTTCTGGAAAGGTCTCGCTGCCTCTCAACCGCGACGGTCGGGCGTGGGATTTGCGATCAAGAATCAACTTGTAAAGCAGTTACAAGAATGTCCGGTGCACATCTCGGACCGCGTTTCTACACTGCGCCTTCATCTGGACAATGACAATTTCCTTAATGTCATCAGTGTCTATGCGCCTACGTTAGACAAGACTGATGACATTAAGGACCAGTTCTACGAGGAGTTGACACGTTGTATCGATAGCGTACGCCCCAGAGAACAGATTCTTCTGTTGGGCGATTTCAATGCCAGAGTAGGCCAGGACTACGACGCCTGGCCTAAAGTCTTGGGCAGACACGGAGTAGGCAGTATGAACGGCAATGGCCAGTTGCTGCTTAGTTTTTGTGCACAATTCCATCTTGCGATTACGAACACCATGTTCAGACTTCCCGCCAAGTACAAAAACACGTGGATGCACCCAAGATCCAAACACTGGCATTTGATTGATTACGCTATCGTGCGACAGAGGGATGTTTCCCAAGTCCAAATTACCCGCGTCATGCGTGGGGCTCATTGTTGGACTGATCACAGGCTTGTTGTCACAAAACTACGTCTTCGCCTCCGTCGTCCTCGCAGATCTGCAACACCCAAGCCTGCGTATATAAACGTGGATAGGCTGAGAGATCACGAGGTAAAGGAGAAGTATGCTGAAGCCTTGCATGCTGCGCTGATGTCGTCCGTTGGGGATGCCGGGGATGTTGATGCTGACTGGGGAACTCTATCTTCTTTGATCCTAGACACCGCCACGGCTACTATTGGTCTAAAAGTCCGAAAGAACGAGGACTGGTTCGATGAGAATGATAGGGTTCTGACGGAAGCAATCGAGAAACACCGGCGTTTTCTTCGGCGGCACGGCAAAGCACGCCATGATGCAAGCGTTGCGGAGATTAGGCAGAGTGACCTGGAGCTGAGACGACTATCTCGGGAAACGAAAAATAAATGGTGGCAGGAAAAGGCTCGACACATGCAATGGCTCGCTGACACAAACCAGCTAGGGGAGTTCTATGGTGAAGTTAGGAAATTGATTGGTACGACCTCTCTCGCAAAAGTGCCTTTAAAGCCTGCCAATGGCGATGGCCTTTTAAAAAGCAAAGAGGAAGTACTGAAACGATGGGCAGAACATTTTAACACTCTGCTTAACGTGGATCGGTCTGCAGACTTGGAACACGTGCGGTCAATGCCCCAATTACCAACTACCTTCGAGCTGGATGAGCCGTTGTCACGTGGCGAAGTGATCCTTGCCATCAAACAACAGCAAAACAAACGTGCGGTTGGCATCGACTTTATACCGGGAGAGTTACTTAAGTACGGTGGAGAGGAATTGCATTCGGCTATATGGGAACTTTTTGATCTTATGTGGAATAAAGAACAAGTCCCGTCTTCTTTTAAAGTATCGCGAATCAGGGCCCTATATAAGAACAAAGGTGACCGTTCTGATTGCAATTCCTACCGTGGTATTTCACTTTTGACAACTCCTGGAAAAGTCTTTGCCAGAGTTCTCCTAAACCGCCTTCTGGAACTTTCTGAGAAGTTATTGCCGGAAACCCAGTTTGGCTTTCGACCTGACCGAGGGACGTGTGAGGCCATATTTGCCTTGCGTCAACTACAAGAAAAGAGCAGAGAGCAAGGTCGTAATTTATACCTCTGCTTCGTTGACCTTGAAAAGGCTTTTGACAGCGTGCCTCGTGAAGCCCTCTGGACGGTGCTTGAAAAGATAGGGTGCACGGAGAAGTTTGTGAGACTCCTTCGACTACTACATGACGACATGGAGTGCTGTGTCGCAGTCGACGATGAACAGTCAGACTTCTTTCCCGTTACCTGTGGGGTGAAGCAGGGGTGCGTTCTAGCGCCCACACTGTTTGCGTTGTACTTTGCAGTGGTGGTCGGAGAGGTTCTTCAGACTACTTCTGAAGGGGTCCGCATCCGATTTCGCACTAATGGCAACCTTTTCAACTTAGCCAGATTCAAGGCGCGCACTAAAGTGTCCCATGCAATGATTACTGAGATCATGTATGCGGATGACTTGTGCTTTGTGACTGAGTCCCCAGAAAGCCTGCAACAGCTTATGTCCGTTTTCGACGAGTCCTGCCGTAAATTCGGCCTGAAAATCAGCGTCAAAAAGACAGAAGTGATGTCCTTGGACACTCACGGTCACGAGTCGCTGATCATCAAACTCGGCGAGGACGAGCTGAAACAGGTTGATAAGTTTCGATACTTGGGGAGCACTTTGACATCTAAGTGCAACCTTGACGCAGAAATCAACAGCAGGATTGGCGCTGCAGCTGCAGCGTTCGGCAAACTAGATTCCAAGGTCTTCTCGTCACACGACTTGAAACTGGCTACGAAAATCTCGGTTTATATGGCAGTAGTGCTGCCTAACATCTTATACTCCGCCGAATCGTGGATCGTGTATCGCCGTCACATACGCATGTTGGACCGATTCCACCTCAGATGCTTACGTAAGATCATGAAAATCCAATGGTCCGATCGCGTGCGGAACACTGAAGTGCTGCGTAGAGCCAATGTAGGTGGCATTGAGTCATACCTTATGCGGCGTCAGCTTCGGTGGTGCGGTCACGTGTCACGTATGGTAGAGGAGCGAGTTGCGAAGCGCATCTTCTATTCGGAACTTGAGGAGGGCAAGCGTAAGCATGGCGGACAACTCCTCAGGTACAAAGATGTGTTGAAGCGTCACATGAAAAAATGTAACATTGCATCTGATCAGTGGGAGCAGCTGGCTGTCAAGCGGCCAGAATGGAGAGCCTTAGTCAAATCTAAAGTATTTGACTTTGAAGCTCAACGCCGCTCTGATCTTGACTCAAAGCGCGACGAATTGAAAGCCCGACCACCTGCGGCGATCAATTACACGTACCTTAATGGTGTACTCTGGTGTCCACAATGTGCGAGGACCTTTACTCACAAAATAGGCTTCGTGAGTCACATTCGAGCACATGAGCGCCAAAATCGGAGCTGAAGCAGTCGCCGTGGCCGAAATCGGTCAGGAGCTCATCATCATCATCATTTTGCTAACCACTTTATACAGAGTGTATTAATATGTAGACATAGACATAGACATGTATGTTGGAACTATGTTTGCAAACAATTAATTAAGCTAAAAGGTTTTATTGTTGCCTTGTAAACTGAAGGTGTATCACTTGGCAAATAATTAACCCTGACCGATGACGTGACGCTAAATTGCCATACACATGCGAGGCCCCCGAGTTCCCCGAGGAACGTTAATCTGTTGCGCGGCCTATAGGCACCACTTAAATACAATAAATGTTTTTTTTATTTTTGAAAGACTTTTATTAATCTTTCAATTCAATCTTAATTAATTAATTTTACTTAATTTAACCTTTCATTTGACGGATCCGTAGCCCAGGTGGTAGAGTATCTGCCTCCGACGCACAGGATCGCGGGTTCGAATCCCGCCCAGGGCAAACATTTGTGTGATGAACACTTGTGTTTGCCTTGTGTTTAGTTGTTCTTTCTCTATATAAGTATGTATTTATCTATTGTGTAATGTATATCAGCTGTTTGGTACCCATAGTACAAGCTCTGCTTAGTTTGAGATCAGATGGCCGTGTGTGAAGATGTCCCCACATATTTATTTATTTAATTAATTATATCTAATTTGGACCCTCAAATTAAACCATTGAAAACATTCTGGTCAAGAAGGCCTGCCTGCACGTACACTCCTTCAAAAAGTCCAATGGATATGCAGCATGGTCGAATATCGCGAATCGATATTGACGCCACTACGACGATAATTATTTTGCCACATCGTATTCGAGTTTTACCTAACATGCGTGCTTTGAATATTGCGTTTTATTCTATTCTACATAATTTTACCACACAGTTGTAAAGCTTGACTCAACATGAGCCTTGGGAAAGGTAAACTCACTATGTTGTTTTTTTTTATTTTAACGCCAAAGCCGAAGCTTGTCATTATCACCGGTCACCAATAATGTCCGAAACATGACTAATTCGGCATAAAAATAAATATCACGCCTATGATTTTACTGCTTCGCTATGAAAGTTTTCGTTACGCCTCCCGTAACACCCTGTATACGCTAGTTTATTGCTTCTATTCATGTGGGAACATAGATTTACTACGACTATTTAGTCTGCTGCATTCCTGGTATTATTGGCTTCTAGTTCCAGTATACGTGGGGGTAACCTCTTTGATTTTCTTTCGTGCATATTGAGGTAGGTAAATTTCTGGGATGTTGACTAATAGTGTGACATATTATAAGTTTCTTCTCTTCTCTAAATGCAAAAGAGTGCACGCACGGCTAATCTTGTCAACATCATCGTCGTGTGGGTTGTAAGGTCGACAACCGACCTCACGAACCCTGGTGTCAGTGTTATAAAGCCGCCAAAGGCTACTGACTTGGCTCATGTAACGAATAGATAGTAGCCGGAACCAACGGCTTAACGTGCCTTCCGAAGCGCGGAATCATCTTTCTTTTCGGACAATCAGGTGAATGTCTAACTGGGGAAAGTCTCACAAATAGATTTTTGCTTGACAGTGTCCCCTTCGGGAATCAAACTAGGGACCTCCGTAACATGGCCACGGAGGCTGACTAATCTGCTGAACGGATTTTGATGAAATTATGTACCTACAAAATAGTTTGACATTCTACTCACTCATCCATGTCCGGACATAGGCTACTTATTACCACGGGAAGATAACATGTTTCCACGAGAAAATAGCAATGACGCGAGTGCAGCCACGTGCGAACTGCTAGTTTCATATAAAAGACATCAACGAGAGCTATCTTACATTTTCAGTCATTTTTGTCTAAAATCAAATTAAATTCAAAAATATACTTACAGACGTAATAAAAAGCAAGCTAATAGTTTAAACAAATATGCTTACTGATGCCTGGTATGTTGGTGGAGTTCTACTTTGGGTTTGCGGGTTCGGTACATATTAGAATTCGGAAACCTAGTTAAGGCAGTTTTACTTACGTAAAGCCAACCATGTTGTGGTAAAATCTATTAGATTACGTTTACTAAAGGGGTTAGGTTTTTACTCGTCAGTTTCCTTCGTCAGTTTTTAACCTTAGGTGCTATTCGAGGAACAAAATAATTAAATATTTCTATTCCACTTAAAGCACCAGCAAAAAATATTCATAGGTGCTCTAAGTGGAATAGCTTTGGTGCTATTCGCACAGGTGCTATTCAGACGGGTGCTATAAGTGGAATACATCTCTGTAACTGATCAGTTTCCTTGTCCGTCAATTTCATTAAAATCAAAGAGTCGGCGTCAGTTCCTTTATTCGCCAGTTTCATTAATTCGTCAGTTCCCTTATCTCGACTATGACGTGATTCGCCAGTTTTCCATCAATTGACACTTAAAGTACAGTTTCATACAAACTGCGATTTTATATACATTTTACCACATCACCATACACAAATGCTACTCTACTGAGGAGCTACAATTAACCCTGTACATTAATTTAAAAATATGTTTATGAGAATAAACATTTTTAGTAAAAACTTAGGTGACCAACTTACCTATGTCAAACAAAAAACAAAGAATAAATGTCATAAGATTGCATCAGCCAGTATCTTGAAAGACGTGTAATAAAAAAAATAAAAAAAATCCTCTGTATTACCAAAATGGCAAGTGATATTAATTTTATTGTTTCCGAACGCAACAAAAAAGCGCTTCTGAAAGACGGATACCGCTACAACCTGGCCTAAACTGACAAAAATGGTTCCACGTGGTGGAGATGCAAAAATAGGCATTTATGTAGCGGAAGTATCACATTGAATAAAGATTCCTAGGTCAGGTTAGGATTAAAAATGAAATCGGAAATAAATTAACAAAAGGTTTTATTGTTTTAATGTCTTCATTTGTTGCCCATTAGGACTATCCTAGGTTTTCTGCCTCGGCTATAAGTGGTGGGGGGTAAAAATGTACCCTAAAAGGGGTATTTTTGCGATTTTACGGTTATATCTCGTAAAGGACTTAAAATATCGAAAATTGTTCCTCGTAAAAGTTGTAAAGCATTCAATGCTGCCTAGATTGAGATCAAGTACATATTTTTAGGACTACCCGTTCTCATACAAATGCTCATCAAAGTTGGACAATTTTTATCGTATTTATGAAACATGCGTTATTTACACTATTATAAACATATTACTGTAGCATTAAATTTTAGCAGTCTTGTACATAGTAAATATATAAAATACTAGCTTTTGATCGCGCAAACCTTAGTAAAAAGGTCCGTTTAGGTTTCCTGCAGATTTTTTCGAGATTTGAAAGTATGTGTGTGATCTGGGTGTGTTAATCCAGGTTATAAACTATCTGTATCCCTGCGGCCGCTAATGCTTTTCATTTAAATCCGTTCAGCCGTTTTTGCGTGATTGGGTAAAACAAACATACAAACTTTTACATTTATAATATTAGTAGGATTAGGATTAAAATTGTAGAATAATAAAGAAAATAGATAATATTAAAAACGTTTTTATTATCTCTTTTTGACTGATAGAGGCAGGATAAGGAATACAATTCATGAAATCAAATTAGGTGATCATTATATTTCATAATATCAAATATATAAGTTTTCATAAATGTATGCGACTTCTCTAATAGCAGCTTCTGGCTCAATAGCCAACAGCAGCAGCAGCAACCGCTTCTTCTTCTATTATATTTTTTCCTTGCTGCTCTTCATTTGTTTTATTCCTCCTTTTTGTTTCATCTTACGCACGATATCTTCCGTGAGCTCACAAGAAAACAATAGCACTTTTTTATAAGCTACGAAACGAATAAATTTCACTAAGCCCTAGGCAGAGCTCGCCTGTGGGCAAACCCACTTGCAACAACCTGCCATGACGGCGGACGGAGAGTAAGAACGTCAAAACTCCCCGGCCGAGCCCGTATGAAGTTTCTATCGCTCTCTTTTTAAACTAGAGTTAAAAAGGGAACGAATATATTCTAAAAAGAATCACACTGCCGGCACCAAACTACATGGCACGAGGACCAACGAGGCCCGACGCTACAGTACGGTCACTGTGGAGAAGAACGGCCGGTAGAAACTTCACAGGACTCGTATCTTTTGTACTTTTCTTTTTTGTGAATAAAATATTTGTAATTTAAATAATCATCTAACTTATACTACAAAGCGTCTGTTTTACACAGTTCTTAAATCTTTTGATATGTCTATTATGTCTATATATGGCATAGGCACATAATAAGAATCGTGGTTAGTAGGCACAGAGTATTGTGACGGGTGTTGCTCACCCATATTTGTCAGTGATTACTATTATATTATAGTGCGGAGGAGGAAAACAAATTTGAACGCTCTCTTAAGGTGATTCAGCGCTATTTCGGATGTGGCGACGGTCGCTCCCTTTGGTACCGTGGCCGGCAAACAATAGTGGGGAAAGAGCGCTCGTGTAGTAACGTTTACAAAATAACTTACAAGTGCCAACTAAAAGCATAGAGTCGTCGTCGGTAGAAGACTCGTCTGTGGTTACTTGGTCAATCTAAATATACCAATAGGGAATATGCACAATTTTTTAAATTCATTAATCGAAATATTTCAAGTTCTAGATAAACACATAAAAAATATTTTTTCAAATATCTTGCTCAGAAACAAAGTTGGCCTGTGACGTCATTGGTCACGTGGGCCATACATCCGCCATAGAAAATGTTGTTTTCGTAAGAGGGACAGATAAGTGTATTTGTTAAATAATGTTGTATTTAGTTTGTTTTTCGATCAATTCGGATGGCGCGGTGCACTCCGCAAACATATTACTCAATCATTCAATAATTTCTCTGTAAATTGTAAGTTTGCAATTATTTTTGTTATGGGTTTGATTCTGAACTGTGCCTATTCTTATTTGTGTGTTTCTATGTTTTGTTGTTTCTGGTGTATAATACTGTGCTGTCCGTATGTGTCATTCAATAAAGATTTGTATCCAGGGGTATGGCCAGGGGTACGTACGGTGGGTCCGTCATGCTATCTATCTATCAATTTCGATTCTGTTTTGACTGTAAGTATTCTATTTTTGTATACTTTCAGATGAACTATGAAAAAAACCTTTTTTTTTTAATGCATATTCTCTATTACCAACCAACTATACTGTTATTTTTCTATTCCATTCTGTGGTACTATGCACACTTACCTGCCTTTGCTTGCTGGTGGATGTATGTAAGGTATATGTGAGTAATTATGTGTAGTATAAATAATTTTAATTTTATACAATCACACTATCACACTAATATTATAAATGTAAAAATATATTTGGATGTTTGTTCCGCTTTCACGCCTTAACTACTGAAAGGATTTGGATGAAATTTGGAATGTAAATAGTTTGTTCCCTGGATTAACACATAGGACACTTACGGGAAAAGTCTTATTCCCACGGGAAAATCTTAAATAACGCGAGCGTAGCCGCGGGCGTAAAGCTAGTTTAATATTATTATTAATAATACAACATGACATGTAATGTTAATGTAAAAAATTGTCTTAAGCCTAGCTATGAGTCTTCTTGCGCCCGAAATAAAGTTTTTATTTTATTTATTTATTTAATATTTATTTAATATTGGCGCGTATTTAAAATACAATGTATCCCCAAAAAAATTGTCTCTGCAGACTCATAATTAATCTATGAAAATAAAACTTCTTTTACAGTTCATTGGAACTGAAATGAAAGGAAGATAAAACTGCAGTGGTAGGTCAGGCTGATCGACGAACACGGATCGATAAGCAATCGACGGTTGATCGATGATTGTTGGACCGTCAATAAAGTCAGGTGGATATGGATATGATGAATTTGTGATAATGTTGTATATATACATAAATGTATGTTGTATATACTCTTATCTTATAAATACCAATGCTTTGGTGAAAGAAAACGCTGAGAAACCCGCACCATGCCCATTTCGTTATTTCCCTACTGAGATTAACTAGTCGGTCGGTAGAGGCCTAATATTCGTAATCGCATGAAACTCTGAAGTTACCACCGCGATTCACGAATTTATTTTTCTTTTTTCCACCACAGAAAACCTTGCGACGTACCTAACTCCATAAATCCTCATTCATGGTATACTGAACTGATATGAATAACGTATTCTAAGTATCAGGTCTTATTAAAAAACGATCAATATATTCTGTTGTACGAGTATTTCGACCGAATGATTTGTCAGAACGAATCTTATAAGGAAGGTTACAAATCAAAGTTTTTGTTGGCTCGCTGGCTGCTCATATTGTAATGTAAATTATTGCAGTCTTTATGTTGCTAATGAGGCTATCAAACTATAGCTGATATTGTTTATAGTATTTAACATTTATTAATTTATCTATCCAAAGTAACACACACTACAGTTCGGTATATTGTATTGTAAACAATAATAATACAATTGTTTTGATCTATTGCCGTACTGTCAGTTGCCGACCTTATTTATAAAAAATCCAGAAGAATAGTTAAGCTGTCAAATATAATTTTTTTTCTCTAATTAGAAAAATATTTGTGCACTAGTTAAACATAGCCTTGACTTGCTTTTAAAATGTAATTTCCAAAACATAATCGTAACGGTTTCCAGAAATACTTCAAACAAATGAGCTCGGTTAGGGCACATTTATTTGCAGGTTTTTATTTCATACAACAACAGCTTTTTACAACTCAAATGTCAACCTGCTTTTGAATGCCGACCGAGTTTTATTTCGCTGTAAAACTATATTTTCTCTCCGACACAAATTCTTTCCAGAGGTTCAATGTGGGCTAGTTTGAGATGGCCTATTTCTTATCCTTAAATTTATAATTTTGGTTTATTTTTAGTTGTGTTTTATAGATATTATGTTTACTGATGTAATAAAATGAAGAAGCTTTCAGTAGAACTATTTATTTATCTGTGGCTTAGTAGACAAAATCGGAGGAATTCCAGAAAACATTGTAGGTAAGCTATACTTTATTATCGTTGGCAATTGACACGAAAACACACTAACAATGTTAGTCCAATATACTTAAAGTGAACGAGCAAAATACTTACAACAACAATCCAACCGAAGGTAGTCATAAAAATAGAAAATAAAAGAAAACTCTTATCTTAAAGATTGCAATTTCATTCTTACGTTAGGTCAGGTACGAAAAATATCACGTATAAAAAAATAACCAACTCAACAAGTTTTAACTAGCGAAACCAATCGTTAAAAACGTTTAAAATAAATCGTAACTAACATTAGAAGAGCGCGGAAACTTTGCAAACAAACACTCACCATGTCGTCGGTGCGATCCAATAACACGCGCGGGAAGCACAACGTTCGGTCGCGGACTGCCGATACGCTGGAGCCGGCGTCCACAGTTCCCCTCGCAGACGACGCGAGTTATCGCGACGGTGACGTAACCGGTGCAGTGGTATGGTAGCTGCTGGGATTTGGTCACCTTGTTACGAGCAATGTTATGAGCGCTGACCTTGAGTTAGCATCTTTCTCTCCGTGGATGCGTGGCTATTCCCTGCCACTTTCGCCAAACGCGCCCAGTGCATAAAAGCCGTTGTGGAGACTGAAGATGCTGAGGTTTGGTCTTGTTACAAGCAGCGCAATGTTATAAGCGCTGACCTTGACTCCCTAAATGCTTAGAACACAGCCGTGACTATCCGCAAACCGTTATGAAGCTGGAGACTAGCTGCTAGGATTTGGACAGCTTTTGCAAGTAGCGCAGTGTTATGACCGCTGACCTTGAATTCACCAGTACTTTTCTCTCTCTCTCTCTCTCTCACCGTCTTTTTCCGTCGCTTTTGCCGAGCATTTTTCAATTGTGTCGGGCACTAAAGCTGCTAAGATTTTGTATTATTCGGTGGCTCGCTAGTTCTCCAATTGGGGATAACGGAAATGAAAGTAATAAAACATCAAAAGCCACCTGACATGTGTTTAATCAATGAACACTTTTTCTATGCTGTCGATTGTTAGGTTCAATTTTCCTCTTTAAAATTATTAATAAAAATGAGGATTACGCATGCGGCCCAAATTAGGTTGTAGATGGTTTCGGCTAATAAGGGTGGTGACCTAAAGATGTATGAATTAAATTAATATACGTAAAGATGTAGGTGCTGGTGTTGGTGGTGGTGTTGGTGGATGATATGCAAATTAGACTCGACTCTTCGGCATTTTTTCTCTCGTAGGCGATATGACAGAACAATGACGTGAACACCGCAGCTTCCGGTGCAATTTTAAAGGTTAATAGTGGCCGGCCGGTGTTTGGTCACATTGATAAATGGTAGAAATTAATATTAATGATGCGGCTTCCGTCAATATCCTTTACACAGAAGGTTCTCCATCATCCATTTTGGTAGAACTGTACTATGTTTAAATAGCAAGGAAACACTAACTTACCCTGCTTCGTACTTGTGATGAACATCATTCGCTTGCCCTTATCTCATTATTTTGTAACAATATTTATAAACGAAACTGTTTAAGGAAAATGATGTCTCACATATCGCTTAGCTATACTGTTATTGTTTTTGTTCTAGGAAGCTGAGGGACAGGAAGTGACAAGGCTTTTGAAGCAGCTGTGCGCCGCTGGTGACACTCTCGGGTAAGTGTTTTCTTATTTATCAACATCATCATTCATTACGCATATCACAAGGTCATCTGGTGGGTAGAGCTGTTAAAAAGATGCTGTTTGATGAGACCATACGAATCCTCGATCTAAATTAAAGTCACTCTTTGTTGCCCAAAGTTCCTCGTATTTTCAAAATGAAGAATAGAGGAATAAGTTGGAATCTCATATTATTTAGCAAGTTGAACTAATAATATCACCCTGCAAGTTCAACTGATTTTATTATTTTCTTAGCAAAGATCGTGATAGCCTACGATAGCCCGCGCTATTCATTTGAATAATGACGGCTCCGTAGCCCAGGTGGTAGTGTATCTGCCTCCGACGCACAGGGTCGCGGGTTCGAATCCCGCCCAGGGCAAACATGTCGTGTGATGGATGAACACTTGTGTTTGCTTTGTGTCTGGTTGTTATTTATCTATATAAGTATGTATTTATCTATTTATGTAATGTATATCAGCTGTCTGGTACCCATAGTACAAGCTCTGCTTAGTTTGGGATCAGATGACAGTGTGTAAAGATGTCCCCACATATACACATTTATATAATAGGCTGGCTGAAAACTAGGCATTCTGAATAGAGAACTTTTTAATGCACTAGCCAAAAACAAGCAATGCCCGCTGACTTATGAATCAATACTCTCACAATATGTTGCTACTGACTTTCTTGATTTTCCCCTGTTGTCTTCGGTTGTTTCCTTATGAATATGACATCATCAATATCCTTCTTGAATCACCAATCATCGTTAGCCCGCTATCCAAACATGACACGATCGCAAAAAATAATTGAATCGCGTTCATTAATATCTTCTACTGATTTAGAACTACCGATATCTTTATTTGGAGTTGCATTAAGATTGTTGAATTTGTCTCTTTCTAATTTAAAGTAGCAGACAGAGAAATGAAATGTAAAATCTGTAGTAAGTTTTAATGTCACACCTACGCTATGAATGACCCTATTTGGTGGATTACTAATTGATATGAAGATGCTATTCTGCTAAACTGCTGTGGAAATAATAATAACTTCGTTCAAATTACTGTACACTGTGAGAATTTGATGTTTTCCCAAGGTAGTAAAAGTAGCCCTAGATGTATATATAATATAGGATACCTTTACAGCTAATGTTAATCCAAATTTTCTATGAAATCATGTTGTTTATTTTTTCCTATGGGAATGAGATAGCGCGTTAAAAAGTAGCCTATGTCCGTCCTTGGGTGTCAGTCAAGCTATCTGCTTACCAAATTTTATCAAAGTCAGCCCTGTTGTGAAGACGTCACAATCGGATAGACAAATAGTTACTTTCGCATAGTATTAGTATGGATTAACATACGTGCATTTTTTGCAAGATATTTGTACTGGAACAAATATATAAAAAAAAAAAAGATGAGACAAATATCGCACATGCAGGTGTTAATTACTATTACATACACCGCAAATACAAAACACACCTGCGTTGATTTCATAATAGAAGCACTCAGTTTAGCATCATTTTATGATATTTACCAATGGGATAACCATCCCTGGCCTGATTAATGAGCTTCTCTTTATTTATTGCAATAACAGTAACTAAAAACTTAATGAAAAATGCAGGGCATGACGTCATGATTTACTATACTACGATTGTTTTATTTGATTTGTGATGAATGGATAGTCTTATTGTCAGTTTTCAAGCTAAATGGCACCGGCTTAACCACCACTATGTGATGGAGTCAAAACCAACTGTATGTACATTTCGAAGCACATACCTGAATACAAACCATTAATGGACACTCATCCGTGAGCTATCTCTGACACCAGGGTTTGTGAGGTCGGTTGTCGACCTTAAAGAAGAGAAAAAGAAACGACACGACAATGAAGAAATAATATAAAGTTAGACGTAATTATTGGGCTTGGAGTGCCAACAGCCTGTCACAGTATTATTAGAATTAGCACTATAAAACTTCTTAAAATACTTTTTATTAAAATACCGCTATTTATAGATAAAAAAAACTTTGACCGTGACTAATGTTTGGGGCGTTTCTAGGACAACTATAATACTGCGAACTCTTGCCTATGCACATCTCATTATTTTAAAGAAGTTTGGAATTTACGGTTGTAATTATTCACGAAATTTATTCAGTCGAAGATACTGCTGCTGCGCTGGTCCACACTCTCTCTCTCTTTATTTATCGTGTGGGCTGCAAATACGTTAGCTGAGAAATGACTTAAATTCACTTAAATGACTTGATAGTTTTCAATGGCTGTAAAAGATCGATTTGAATTTAAGTAAGTATTTTGCCATGTCTGCCAAAGTGGTATAATATAACAGACGCGGATTATCGCTTGCTGACTGAAATGATGATGAAGATGTACCCCTTTTTGTCGCCACGAAACAACTTTCAATAAAACAAGTTACAATTAGCGAGATCCATCCGGGCCATAGATGCCAAAAAGTGTAAACGCACGAAAGCAATCACAATGCACTCGAAGTATGTAGTGTGATTGCTAGAATGCAGTTTTTATGCAGTTGTGATCAATAACTGGTTAAGTAGCATTAGTTTTATAGGCGGCCGAAGGGAGTACACTCTGACAGCCTTTACCACTCCCGTAGGCGCGGCGGGGACGCGGTAGAACAACTGTTATCCAAGAGGGCCTGATATCAGGGCCATTCTTCTCCTTCTCACTTTTCCCATGGCAACTTCCTGGGCCGAGGCTCTAGCCCATAAGAGAGGTCCCCCTACATTTTCTAGTAGTCTGAATTAGAGCCCAATTTTTTGCTTTCCTGATAATCCGCGTCTGTTATATTAAGTATACCACTTCGGCAAACATAGCAATTATTAGAAGTCAAAAAATAAAGTACACTCCGACTTGATTTAGAAATTCATCTGTTGTGTAGACCTAGTAATACAGCTTTTTGTACTATTATTAAAAACAATTTTAATCGATTTAATCCATGATACGATCCTCGTCCTCGTAGGTGTGTTCGTCTATGATAGGAACAGGACTTGGCACAGACTTCAGTAAACCAACATTTTTTTACATATTTTTATCTAAATCTGGTGAATTAACTTAGCTATCGGATATTATTCTGTTAATGAACATATTGTTGTTTATTACAATTTTATCAATGGCCGTCTACTAATCAAACATTGGATATAGATGAAATAGAATAGACTATTTCAGAAATCCTATCCTACTATCACACTAATATTATAAATGTGAAAATATGGATGTTTAGATGTTTGGATGTTTGTTCCGCCTTCACGCAGTTTGTAACCTCGATTTATCATATAGAATACTTTTTACGAGAAAAGGTCTTATTCCCACGGGAAAATCTTACATAACGCGAGCGTAGCTGCGGGCGGACCGCTAGTCAGAAATATTTATTTGTAGGACATATTACAACACATATTATTTCGATCTTTTCTATCTACAACGTGTTCATAATTTTCAAAACTAGGTGTCTGCCTGCGTGCACGCTCGCGTTTTGATACTTTCACATATTATAACACTAGCGCTCCCCCCGCGGCTACGCTCGCGTTGTGTAAGATTTTCCCGTGGGAATAAGACCTTTTCTCGTAAAAAGTATTCTATATGATAATCGAGGTTACAAACTGCGTGAAGGCGGAACAAACATCCAAACATCTAAACATCCATATTTCATCCAAATCCGTGGAGTACTTTAAGCTTGAAGGCGGAACAAACATCCAAATATCCAAATATCCAAATATATTTTCACATTTATAATACTCGTATTAGTGTGATTAGTAGGTATGATACGATAATGATAACTCTAAAATCTGTCGTGTAGGGTGGTGCTGGTGTTCGGTTTCTTGGGATGAGCTGTTCGAGAGGTTATGTAGGGTGGTGCTGGTGTTCGGTTTCTTGGGATGAGCTGTTCGAGAGGTTATGTAGGGTGGTGCTGGTGTTCGGTTTCTTGGGATGAGCTGTTCGAGAGGTTATGTAGGGTGGTGCTGGTGTTCGGTTTCTTGGGATGAGCTGTTCGAGAGGTTATGTAGGGTGGTGCTGGTGTTCGGTTTCTTGGGATGAGCTGTTCGAGAGGTTATGTAGGGTGGTGCTGGTGTTCGGTTTCTTGGGATGAGCTGTTCGAGAGGTTATGTAGGGTGGTGCTGGTGTTCGGTTTCTTGGGATGAGCTGTTCGAGAGGTTATGTAGGGTGGTGCTGGTGTTCGGTTTCTTGGGATGAGCTGTTCGAGAGGTTATGTAGGGTGGTGCTGGTGTTCGGTTTCTTGGGATGAGCTGTTCGAGAGGTTATGTAGGGTGGTGCTGGTGTTCGGTTTCTTGGGATGAGCTGTTCGAGAGGTTATGTAGGGTGGTGCTGGTGTTCGGTTTCTTGGGATGAGCTGTTCGAGAGGTTATGTAGGGTGGTGCTGGTGTTCGGTTTCTTGGGATGAGCTGTTCGAGAGGTTATGTAGGGTGGTGCTGGTGTTCGGTTTCTTGGGATGAGCTGTTCGAGAGGTTATGTAGGGTGGTGCTGGTGTTCGGTTTCTTGGGATGAGCTGTTCGAGAGGTTATGTAGGGTGGTGCTGGTGTTCGGTTTCTTGGGATGAGCTGTTCGAGAGGTTATGTAGGGTGGTGCTGGTGTTCGGTTTCTTGGGATGAGCTGTTCGAGAGGTTATGTAGGGTGGTGCTGGTGTTCGGTTTCTTGGGATGAGCTGTTCGAGAGGTTATGTAGGGTGGTGCTGGTGTTCGGTTTCATGGGATGAGCTGTTCGAGAGGTTATGTAGGGTGGTGCTGGTGTTCGGTTTCTTGGGATGAGCTGTTCGAGAGGTTATGTAGGGTGGTGCTGGTGTTCGGTTTCTTGGGATGAGCTGTTCGAGAGGTTATGTAGGGTAGTGCTGGTGTTCGGTTTCTTGGGATGAGCTGTTCGAGAGGTTATGTAGGGTGGTGCTGGTGTTCGGTTTCATGGGATGAGCTGTTCGAGAGGTTATGTAGGGTGGTGCTGGTGTTCGGTTTCTTGGGATGAGCTGTTCGAGAGGTTATGTAGGGTGCTGCTGGTGTTCGGTTTCTTGGGATGAGCTGTTCGAGAGGTTATGTAGGGTGGTGCTGGTGTTCGGTTTCTTGGGATGAGCTGTTCGAGAGGTTATGTAGGGTGGTGCTGGTGTTCGGTTTCTTGGGATGAGCTGTTCGAGAGGTTATGTAGGGTGGTGCTGGTGTTCGGTTTCTTGGGATGAGCTGTTCGAGAGGTTATGTAGGGTGGTGCTGGTGTTCGGTTTCTTGGGATGAGCTGTTCGAGAGGTTATGTAGGGTGGTGCTGGTGTTCGGTTTCATGGGATGAGCTGTTCGAGAGGTTATGTAGGGTGGTGCTGGTGTTCGGTTTCTTGGGATGAGCTGTTCGAGAGGTTATGTAGGGTGCTGCTGGTGTTCGGTTTCTTGGGATGAGCTGTTCGAGAGGTTATGTAGGGTGGTGCTGGTGTTCGGTTTCTTGGGATGAGCTGTTCGAGAGGTTATGTAGGGTGGTGCTGGTGTTCGGTTTCTTGGGATGAGCTGTTCGAGAGGTTATGTAGGGTGGTGCTGGTGTTCGGTTTCTTGGGATGAGCTGTTCGAGAGGTTATGTAGGGTGGTGCTGGTGTTCGGTTTCATGGGATGAGCTGTTCGAGAGGTTATGTAGGGTGGTGCTGGTGTTCGGTTTCTTGGGATGAGCTGTTCGAGAGGTTATGTAGGGTGGTGCTGGTGTTCGGTTTCTTGGGATGAGCTGTTCGAGAGGTTATGTAGGGTGGTGCTGGTGTTCGGTTTCATGGGATGAGCTGTTCGAGAGGTTATGTAGGGTGGTGCTGGTGTTCGGTTTCTTGGGATGAGCTGTTCGAGAGGTTATGTAGGGTGGTGCTGGTGTTCGGTTTCATGGGATGAGCTGTTTGAGAGGTTATGTAGGGTGGTGCTGGTGTTCGGTTTCATGGGATGAGCTGTTCGAGAGGTTATGTAGGGTGGTGCTGGTGTTCGGTTTCATGGGATGAGCTGTTCGAGAGGTTATGTAGGGTGGTGCTGGTGTTCGGTTTCATGGGATGAGCTGTTCGAGAGGTTATGTAGGGTGGTGCTGGTGTTCGGTTTCATGGGATGAGCTGTTCGAGAGGTTATGTAGGGTGGTGCTGGTGTTCGGTTTCATGGGATGAGCTGTTCGAGAGGTTATGTAGGGTGGTGCTGGTGTTCGGTTTCTTGGGATGAGCTGTTCGAGAGGTTATGTAGGGTGGTGCTGGTGTTCGGTTTCATGGGATGAGCTGTTCGAGAGGTTATGTAGGGTGGTGCTGGTGTTCGGTTTCATGGGATGAGCTGTTCGAGAGGTTATGTAGGGTGGTGCTGGTGTTCGGTTTCATGGGATGAGCTGTTCGAGAGGTTATGTAGGGTGGTGCTGGTGTTCGGTTTCATGGGATGAGCTGTTCGAGAGGTTATGTAGGGTGGTGCTGGTGTTCGGTTTCATGGGATGAGCTGTTCGAGAGGTTATGTAGGGTGGTGCTGGTGTTCGGTTTCATGGGATGAGCTGTTCGAGAGGTTATGTAGGGTGGTGCTGGTGTTCGGTTTCTTGGGATGAGCTGTTCGAGAGGTTATGTAGGGTGGTGCTGGTGTTCGGTTTCATGGGATGAGCTGTTCGAGAGGCTATGTAGGGTGGTGCTGGTGTTCGGTTTCATGGGATGAGCTGTTCGAGAGGTTATGTAGGGTGGTGCTGGTGTTCGGTTTCATGGGATGAGCTGTTCGAGAGGTTATGTAGGGTGGTGCTGGTGTTCGGTTTCATGGGATGAGCTGTTCGAGAGGTTATGTAGGGTGGTGCTGGTGTTCGGTTTCATGGGATGAGCTGTTCGAGAGGTTATGTAGGGTGGTGCTGGTGTTCGGTTTCATGGGATGAGCTGTTCGAGAGGTTATGTAGGGTGGTGCTGGTGTTCGGTTTCATGGGATGAGCTGTTCGAGAGGTTATGTAGGGTGGTGCTGGTGTTCGGTTTCATGGGATGAGCTGTTCGAGAGGTTATGTAGGGTGGTGCTGGTGTTCGGTTTCTTGGGATGAGCTGTTCGAGAGGTTATGTAGGGTGGTGCTGGTGTTCGGTTTCATGGGATGAGCTGTTCGAGAGGTTATGTAGGGTGGTGCTGGTGTTCGGTTTCATGGGATGAGCTGTTCGAGAGGTTATGTAGGGTGGTGCTGGTGTTCGGTTTCTTGGGATGAGCTGTTCGAGAGGTTATGTAGGGTGGTGCTGGTGTTCGGTTTCTTGGGATGAGCTGTTCGAGAGGTTATGTAGGGTGGTGCTGGTGTTCGATTTCTTGGGATGAGCTGTTCGAGAGGTTATGTAGGGTGGTGCTGGTGTTCGGTTTCTTGGGATGAGCTGTTCGAGAGGTTATGTAGGGTGGTGCTGGTGTTCGGTTTCTTGGGATGAGCTGTTCGAGAGGTTATGTTATGTTATTGTATTATATTATATTGTTACGGTCTAGCAGTAGCAACTAGCGCCATCTATCCACAGAGCCGGGAACTATCTAGATATCTCAAGACGCTCGAGAGCTGTTTACGTAATGCGTCTACTCGATGCTAGATGGCGGCTTTGTTCCGGAATGTTCGTCGTAGTGTGGGACTGCACTGGTAGTTTCTGGAAGATTCTAGACCCGATTTCGGCGCATATATAAGGCGGCCGGCTCTGCGCGAGTTCAGTTCAGTTTCGAGTGAGCTATCGGAGTGAAAACTTCAAAGCGATCAAGAGCGAAGAAACCTGCGACCTAAGCGATACCTACGGATTACGAGTGACTCTGTTGGTGTTGGAAGTGGAATTTGGAGAAGCCAGTGACTCCGAGAGACGATACTACCGGCGTTAGAACGAGGGCGCAATTTGCTGCGGAAGCCACGCCTACTCCCCGTGGGGCCACGCCCACTGAAGTCAAAGTCAAAGTCAAATTAATTTATTTCCATAGGATGTTATTACATCACTTAGATCCGTCATTACATTTTTTTTGGGTGAGTTCACTAACACAATGGCGGAATCTGTGGAGAAGAGCTCACCGACCTGACCACCAAGCCCCGCCCACCGGACCTCAGGCCACGCCCCCTAGCCCCGCCTACCAAGCCACGCTCACCGGCCACGCCCCACAAGCCACGCCCACTAGCCCCGCCCACCAGGCCACGCCCACTATGGAGACCACGCCCACCATGGAAGCCCCACCCACTGGCTTGATCCACCGGGCCACGCCCACAGCTCAAGCTCCGGTTAGCAGCCGCATTCAAGAAGCAAGGGCATCTGCGTTCGACTATAGCAGATTCATCCTGATGATGGAATGCATGTTCGAGAAACAGGAAGAAATAAAGGAAGTAATGCGCGAGAAACAAGAGAAAATGTTCAAGGAGCAGAAAGAAATGAAGGAAGTAATGCGCGAGAAACAGGAGAAAATGAGCGAGAAACAGGATAAAATGCTGCTTGCCGTGAACTCGTTTACTGATGTGGTTAAAAAACTGCAGCAAAATGTAAACCTGGTGGAAGAGCGAGTAGTTAATCTGGAGACCGACGTAAACAACTTTAAAACGAATCTCGCTGGACTGCAGAAAGACGTTCTGCGACTCAAGACTGCAGGACCCGCTGCGTCGAGTGAAGTCACTATCCAGGCGCCGAGGGTGAAAGTACCCGCTTACGACGGCACTACGTCCTGGGCCGCGTACCGCCAGCAATTTCAGACCGTCGCCGCTGCAAACAGGTGGACAGAGGAACAGAGCCTGACTGCTCTCACCGTCGCACTTCGGGGCTCGGCCCTCTCCGTCTTGGAGGCGCTGCCCAGCTCAGGCAGCACATTTAAAGACCTGATGGAGGCACTCGAGTCTCGTTATGGAGAGCGTCATCTGGAGCACGTTTTCCGCGCCCAACTACGTGACCAAGTCCAGCGCGCAGGAGAAGGACTGCAGCAGTGGGCTCTGGAAATTGAAAAGCTCGTCCGCAAGGCGTATCCGTCTGCCGATGCGAAGATGGTAGACTCTAATATACTGCAAGCATTCGTCGACGGAATCCGAGATCTGGAGATTAGGGCTGCAGTGAGACTGATGATGAGATGATGACATGATGGCGACATCATGCCTCGCTGAAGGAAGCCCTTGCGCACGCTCTTGAAGTTGAAGCCGTGCGGAGCGATGTAAAGCCAGCTCACAAATTGCGGGAGGTAACGGAAGAATTGCAGGGGATCAAGACGTCGCCACCACCCAAGAACAAGATGACTGGCCCAATGTGCTACAGATGTGGAGAAAGGGGTCATCTTCAGTTCACCTGCCCCAAAAAAGAGACTCAGACGACAAAGCTTGCTGACGAGATGAGTAAGCTAAAGGAGCGCGTTGACGAGATGGCAAAGAGGCAGGAGGCCCTATCTCCTGCTGGGAAATGAGTAACAGCCAGGACCAAGGGGCGGGTACTGGCTGGCATGAAGGAAGCCCCAGCAATGATGATTTCACAAGCATGTAATGGGAACAGTTTGGCGATATGTGGCTCCATTAATGGGACAAGCTGCAGGATAACAATAGACACTGGAGCCACTAGGACGATAGTCAGACCGGACCTGGTGAAGGTTATGACAAGCCGAATGGAAAATATCAACTGTCGGCTTCTTTCCGCCTCCGGCCAGCCTATATCCGCCCAAGGAGAGTTATCAGTCACGTTGAGTGTAGGAGATGCAGCATACACTCACAATGTCATCGTGGCTGAAATAATGGATGACTGCATTTTGGGCTTAGACTTCATGAAGGAACACGACTGCCGAATCGATGTCACCAACGGTGTTTTTAAGTGTGGTAATGAAGAAATCTTCATCCTTGGCGCACCAACCGGGAAAGTGACTTGTCTGGGTAAAGTCATAGTTCCTGGGCGAACACAAGCCCAGGTAAAAGTAAAGCTGCCATCAGCTATGAAGATTAAAAACAAACCAAACAGATGCGTTTTAATTGAAGATGCAGCGAATAAGACCACGACCCGGAAACTCATGACAGCAAGAACCTTAGTCAGAGGAGGCAATACTGCAGTGGTGAGGGTAGTGAAACTAGAAGACCGCGAGGTTATCCTAAATGAGGGAGATGTTGTTGGAAAATGCGAAGAAGTAATCTGGATGAAAAAGTGTCATCCAACATCGAACTCAGTTAAGCCCAGCTTCGCAAGCGGATTTGCTGTAACCGAACTTCTTGAAGATTGCAAAGGTAACCTGAGTTATATGCAAAGCGTGAAAGCCAAGAAACTGCTGCAACAGTTTGCAAATGTCTTCTCTTCAGCAGAGGGAGACCTTGGAAGGACATCGTTAGTTCGACACCGAATTGATACTGGAGACGAAACACCTATCCGTCAAAGAGCAAGGCGAATACCGATTGCTAAGGAAAAAGAAGTTGAAGACCTGTTGGAATACATAAAAAGAAATAAAGTGATAGAGCCATCTGCAAGTCCGTGGTGCTCTCCCGTCGTTCTAGTTAAAAAGAAGGATGGCAGCACGCGCTTCTGTGTGGATTATCGGCGATTGAACGAAGTCACGAAAAAGGACAGCTATCCAGTGCCACGTATTGACGACACCTTGGATACCCTGAGTGGCATGCTTTGGTTCTCAACCCTTGACTTAAAATCTGGCTACTGGCAGGTGGAAATTGATCCGAAAGATAAAGAGAAGACTGCTTTTTCAACCGGAAAAGGTTTATGGCAATTCAATGTTATGCCTTTCGGGTTATGCAACGCGCCAGCTACCTTCGAGCGACTTATGGAGTGTGTACTGGCTGGGTTGGTAGGAACTGCCTGTTTGGTCTATTTGGACGACGTCATCATCATGGGTCGAGACTTCGAGGATCACTTGCGGAACCTGGAGCAAGTTCTGAGGAAAATACGGGGAGCCAACTTAAAACTTAATCCAAAGAAATGTCACCTATTCAGGAAGGAAGTTCACTACCTTGGACACGTAATCAGTAGTGAGGGTATTCGAACTGATCCGGATAAAATTGAAGCAGTACAAAGTTGGCCTACTCCCAAAGACAAAACGGAAGTGCGAGCTTTCCTGGGTCTCTGCTCGTACTATAGACGATTTGTTAAAGGATTCGCTGAAATTGCCAAGCCATTACACCGCCTGACTGAAGACAAGCAACCATTTAGATGGGACGAGACCTGCGAAAATTCCTTTCAAAAACTGAGAGAGTGTCTGTGTAAGTCTCCAATCTTGGGATATCCACAGGCGAATGGTCAGTTTATTGTTGACACTGATGCAAGCAACATGGCAATTGGTGGAGTTTTGTCACAGAAACAGGGCGATTCAGAAGTTGTTATTGCTTACTTCAGCAAAACACTGTCAAGGCCTGAAAGAAATTACTGCGTAACGAGAAGAGAACTCCTGGCTGTGGTGAAAACACTGCATCATTTCAGTAAGTACCTCATCGGCAGACAGTTCATACTCCGGACGGATCACGCTGCTTTGAAATGGTTGTTACAATTCAAGAATCCGGAAGGACAAGTTGCTCGATGGATTGAACAACTCCAAGAGTTCGACTTTACCACTGAACATCGCAGTGGGAAGGCCCATGGAAATGCTGATGCGCTCTCTAGGAGGCCGTGTCCGGAAGATTGTAAGCACTGTGTCAAGCACGAGTCGAAAGAGCTGTTGGTTAGGCTTACGAGGACGAGCCCTTCGGGACCTTGGAAAGATGAGGTTTTCAAGGAAGCCCAAGAAGATGACGAAGATATAAGGCTTATAAGCGCTTGGAAGAAGCGAAGTACAGATAAACCAGAATGGGTGGAGGTAGCCCCTACAAGCCCCACTACTAAGGCATACTGGGCTCAGTGGGACAGTTTCATCTTACAGGATGGAATACTTTACCGGAAATGGGAAAAACCTAATGGCAAAGAGTTTCATCTTCAGGTAGTAGTTCCGAGGGCCAAGGTGAAGGATGTACTGCGTGAAGTTCATGATGGTGTGTCGGGTGGACATCTAGGCGTCAAGAGGACATTAACGAAAATAAGAGAGAGGTTTTACTGGCTTCATTGTCGGGATGACGTGCAGGATTGGTGCCGTAAGTGTTCCGTCTGCGCTGCTGTGAAAGGCCCACCAACAAGAAGTCGCGGAAGCCTTCAACTCTACAACGTTGGTGCACCCTGGGAACGGATCGCAGTGGACGTGGCAGGACCATTCCCTTTAACTGAATCCGGAAATAAATACTTCATGGTCGTCATGGACTACTTCACTAAGTGGCCAGAAGTGTTCGCTATCCCTAACCAGGAAGCTGCAACAGTAGCCTCAAAGTTGGTAGAGGAAGTAATATGCCGGTTCGGTGTACCTTTAGAAATCCACTCTGATCAAGGAAGGAACTTTCACAGATATTTCAGGAAGTTTGTAAGATATTGGAATGCACAAAACAAGGACCACTCCGTATCATCCACAGTCTGATGGCATGGTGGAAAGATTTAATCAGACTCTAGAGAGGCATTTAGCGAATCTGGTCGACAACCACCAGAGAGACTGGGACAAATATATTCCTCTATTCCTGCTGGCGTATAGGACCTCGGAACAGGAAAGCACTAAGGTGACTCCGGCATATGTGAATTTTGGTAGAGAACTACGCTTACCAGTGGATCTGCTGACAGGAAGACCTCCAGACGATCCCCAGACTCAGCAAGATTATGTCTCCGAGCTACGAGAAAGGATGCAGGACATTTATGCCATAGTTCGAGAAAATGGTTTGCAGTCGAGCAAGAACATGAAAACGAGATACGATAGAAGGACGAATACAAGTGGCTTTGAGGAAGGAGCATTAGTCTGGCTACTGTAGCATCGGGCCTCGTTGGTCCTATGTAGTACTATGTAGTTTGATACTGGCGATAGTATTCTTTTTGCAATATATTCGTTCTCTTTTTAACTATTCAGTTTAGAAAGAGAACGATAGAAACTTCAGACGGGCTGGGGCCGTGGAAGTTTGACGTTCTCATCTGCCGTCCGCCGTCGAGTGCGGACGATAGTATTATTTCCAGTGCTAAAGTTGTAAAATCAAATATAATAAAATATTATTTATAAACAGTGCGTTTTTACTAAGTAGCGAGCTTTAGCTAAAGTGGCTACAGCTGCTACACTACACAACCCGACTCGCCGTAAAGGAAAATCACCAAAATTGCAAGCGAGGTGGGAAGGTCCCTACAAGGTCGTCACCAGAATAAATGATGTTACATACCGGATTCAACGGCAGCCGAGAGGAGCATTTAAGGTGGTGCATATAGACCGCTTGGCACGGTATCACGGCAACAACAGTAACGCTCGTAACTAAGGAGGGGGTAGTGTTACGGTCTAGCAGTAGCAACTAGCGCCATCTATCCACAGAGCCGGGAACTATCTAGATATCTCAAGACGCTCGAGAGCTGTTTACGTAATGCGTCTACTCGATGCTAGATGGCGGCTTTGTTCCGGAATGTTCGTCGTAGTGTGGGACTGCACTGGTAGTTTCTGGAAGATTCTAGACCCGATTTCGGCGCATATATAAGGCGGCCGGCTCTGCGCGAGTTCAGTTCAGTTTCGAGTGAGCTATCGGAGTGAAAACTTCAAAGCGATCAAGAGCGAAGAAACCTGCGACCTAAGCGATACCTACGGATTACGAGTGACTCTGTGAATTGGATTATAGTGTGATTTGCCCTGGAACCAGTTGTTCATCGCCGAATAAATCCTCGAATTACGTCATTGGTGTTTTAATCCAAATTATCGAACCCTTGTACGTAACAATATTATAGTTCCTTTTCTGACTTGATGTATTACTCCTTTCCTATTTTTTCTTTATTTAATTATTGCATATCACACAATATACTAATAGCATCGAGTCGAATTAGATTATTTTTTCGGTTTCTAGTATTTTGGTTGTTAAAAAAAGATAAAGTAGTGGTGAGAAATAATCCCAGTTTATGTGGTGCTGGAAGATACCGTGAGTAATATTAATGTCGATTTATCATTGATATGATATCAGGACAAATTTTGTTTATCAATTATTATGATATTCTCAGAAACCGTATTAATACTGGTATGTCTTGCAATTAATTGTGAACAGTTTTAAGATAAGATTTATTTTACTAACTTACAATGTTATTGCTCCTGAGAAATTGTAAAATAATGAGTTATGTTTTTAATATTATAATAAATTCATAAAGTGTATTATTATTTAACACTATAATATTATTATTATCTGCCGCTAAGTCATGTATCTGACTGTATCTGACTGATCAGGTCAGACAGATTAATCACTATATTCACATTTTTGTATTAATGGAGAACCATTATACACAGCTTGTACAGTACCCAGCACGTGCGGCTGGACAGGGACACTTTACGCAGCAGCAGTATGGACGGTATTCGTAAAGCGATTGTCCAGCCGTATGTGCTAATTACTGCACATAAGTGTTTTAGCCGTGTGGTGACGGCAGAGTAGAATACATTTGTCACCAACCCCTACTCTTCCCGTGGGTGTCGTAAGAGGCGACTCAAGGGACTACACATTGAACAGGGAACGGGCTGCAGCGCTCTCTGATACAGTAAAATTTTAATCTGCGATCTCCAACCCGCCTGCCAAGCGTGGAGATTATGGCAAAACCCTCCACTTAGTGGAGGAGGCTCATAGTCCAGCAGTGGACTGTAACGGGCCGTTGATGTTGATGAAGTGTTTTAGCTGGCTCAACTATACAAGCACGTAGCACGGCTACAACTGTAGCACAGCCGTAGCATGTCGTAGTAAATATCAGCCGCCATCGTGTTATTTGAGCCCCGCCCTGATGACCTTGGATACAGAATTCGGGCGGAAGGGGAATCTGCCAGACCAGGGGGTGACGGGACCGCTTGGTACCATTGCTACTGGAGATATTTGCCGTAGATGTTTTGTTACTTCCGGAAATATACATACTTGTACACACTTGTACGCACTTGTTCTATGGCAGTAAATTGTAGTCGGTCATGAAAAACATTACACGTTTATTAATTCTTGAAATAAATTATTCCTTGTTTACTGGATGCCACAATACAATATACTGGCGGTCCGCCCGCGGCTACTTCCCGTGAGAATAAGCCCGTAAAAAGTATCCTATGTGTTAATCCAGGTTATAAACTATCTCCATTCCAAATTTCATCCACATCCGTTTATGTCACCGTAAGATTGTGTAAAAGCTTCAGCTGATTTAAAAGAATTAAAATACGGAAATCAATGTAAAACGTATATTGAAAGGGGAAAAGGGAAATTGACAGAAGAAAAAACATGGCGGTCACACCGCTACGTAATAGGCCCAAATATAGAAGTACTATATACAATGGCCTAATTTTCAACAGATTGTGAACGCCGTTAGTTCAAAGTCAAATTTTTTTATTCGAATTAAGATTTTTACAAATCATTTTTCGACGTCAAAGCTATCATGGATGGCACGTGTACGCCCTCTGTGGAGAAGAACGAGAAAGTTTATAATCTTACTCGCGATATTATAAACTTACGGAAAATTGTGAACTGAAACCAACTATTTACAATTTAACGTATTATTTCTCGTTAGTTTATAATCTTACGATGTCAAACCGTCAAATTGTGAGTACTTTAAGCGTGAAGGCGGAACAAACATCTAAGCATCCAAATTAAATTAATTAAATTAAAAAAAAAAAAGAAAAAAAAAAAAAAAAAAAAAGAAAAAAAAAAGATATTAGCTTATGAAAAACTATAACAGTTTGTTGTCAGGGTCTCCTGTTAAGCAAAGCTTGTGTTAGGAGGCCCAAATATATTTTCACATTTATAATATTAGTGTGATGTGTTTATAATGATATAGGTCCTTATTGAATATGGGTTTGAATGACCACCTATCATCACGATGATCTGTACACCATGACCTAACTGCGTTTCTAGTCAGGACATGTATTTCGATATGGGACATAACCATAGTCGCCGACGGAACAATGGCGGTGACGAAATCCAATCAAACATTCTTGGAGCGGGATAGCGTAATGCTACGTGATGTGATGGGTTATTTGTCATTTTCCGTATTGATCGCCCGCTTCGAAAAATTTTCTTATATTATCAAATACTTGAAATATATGCACGCTCCCCTAAGGGTCGGGCCACACTTATGGACGGCGATCGACGGTTTGCCTATACAAAACGCGCCCAAAGTATGGAAATCCTTTCGCCGCGTCGTCGATGCGAAAGGAGTCCATACTTTGCGCGCGATTTGTATAGGCAAACCGTCGTCGATCGCCGTCGATAAGTGTGAATAAATCCGAGTGTCTCTGTAATTGTTGCTCTTGCGCTTACGAAAATTATCATTAGCTACCTCTACCCTTGCCAAGTATTCTTACTTCTGTCTGACTTAATTAAGCCTAGCCTTAGGGCATAACAGTGAGATTATATTTTTATAATTTTGCAATTTATATTAAATAATAATGATTCTGCGACTTGGTACTTCTGTACAAGTATTTAATCAAATAACGACATGAGATTAGACCCGCTTCCAGTCTGTTCATCATAACCACGCCAGTCAACTGAAGTGTTAAAGTAAATGCAGCTTATCAGTGTTATAGGAGCAAATATTGCTAAATTGCAACGCAATTACAATCTATCAACTGAGTTGAAATTGCAATAGAACAGGATAAATAACGTGAATTAGTGTAAATACGAGCAATATCCAGCGGCCTTATTCAGGACTGAAAGCATGTTCGAATTAAGCTTCGTGCTGTGGAGGCAGCTTTGATTAGAAATATAAATAACATTTGATATACCTATATATCAATGAGTCAACAACAACCTTTGTTGAAGTTATATATCAATCAGTAATTAGTTAAAAATTGAATACAACTGTGAAAACCAGTGGAAATTTAAAAAAAATGTATTTAGTAACGTCCGAATGACGTTAACACGGAGAAATTGTATTCTTTCATATAAAGTATAAATATATTTTTACACGTTAAACGATTTGGGCGTGTACTTACCTTGATTTATCTGTGGTGCAATGCAAACGTTATTTTAAAAAGCAATCTTGTTATTCCATAGGACTTCTTCTTCAGGAGAAATAGTACATTACTGCCGCGGCCGCAAAATTAGTTATTGTTGGACGAGGACACGTTTAAAGTCCTAGCCGCAGGTGAGGACTTTTATTGTGTACGAGTCCAGCAAGAGTTATTGCGGCCGAGGCCTGTGTAGTGCTTTTCTCTGAAATACGCGAGGAAATTATAAAACGCTAAAAAAATTACCTTTTAAGAACCTAGGATTCGTATCGTACTAAACTTATAAGTAAAGTTCTAACCTTTATTACTTTAACCTCTACTTCGACTACTTGAACCATTCATTGTTGCAATATTTCCCTAATTCAATGATTAGTAACTCCATCATGAAAAATAAGTAACAAAATAGTACGATAATATTAAGAGATGAATGAAAATTACAAACCGCCATATTGCGCACTTTTCTTTTTTTGTTCTGTGCCAGTGTCATACAGAGCATACAGCCAACTCCAATCACTACGATTCGTGCACGATTCATATAAAATTTAGAACATAAGAGTATGCTGTAAAAAGACTCAAAAACATTGAAATTTCGAGACGAAAGTACTTTGCCGGCCTAGGCCGTTTGAGGGCACATTGCCGGCCTAGGCCGTTTGAGGGCACATTGCCGGCCGCTGTTTTGTATGGGGCAATGTTTCGTCCAAAAATGAGTCACTTCGCGTACTGTTTTTTGGTAGTAATGATTACATTTTCGAGCGTGTCGGAGAAAACGTTTATAAAACAACAGAGACACGTACAGTCAGCCATAAAATTGGATTACCAACCTAAGGTTGAATGTCATTCATTAGAAATCGTAGAACAACAGAAACTACGACTGTACATCAATTGTCTTAAAGCTCAACTCAACTGCTCAACTGTAATAACCGCAGAATAAATCACAGTATATAATAAACTAGACTAGTGTATAGTAATTATCGTATCGTATCAGATAACGCCTGCATTATTGAAGATGATGAAGTACGTGCGCCTTCGAAACTTCATTATCGATGTTTCGACGATGCGAATAAGGCGTTTGAAGATTTGAGTGACATCAGTCAGTTGTCGCCGCACAAGGGCGAAGTAATCAAGAACGTGTGTCGCAAATCAACTGCACATTATCTCATCTCTCTGTTTTACTTTAACTACCGAATTTTGCCATTTAGACCAGAATCTTCTATGACATTGTCTAGGGTTCGCACATTTCGTATCACTCGCTTTAGAAAGTTGTTTCGTTGTCTTTAATATTCATAAATCATGGTCTTGACCTATTATAATAGATATCATTTCAGCTTTACCAACTTTACGCGTTTGCGTGTGAATTGGGTACGCCTGGGAATTTAACATCCGCCCTGCGGAGGAACTCCAATGTCCCTAAAATACAGGTTTTTACCTAGTTTAGGGATTTGGCTGACTTCCACTATTGTAAACCCTAGCTTGTACAACTCGAAATTTGTCTACGTACCTACTCGTATGTATATTATCTTGTGTGTACAATTAAGATTATTATTATTATTAATTTAAGTCGTCTAACATTGTTTTAAATATTTTTAAAATGCTAATGTGATTATTCAGGCGCCATGAAGTCACAATATCTCTACTTTTAAATTAATTTTACTGTTGGTGTATGTAGTTTTTACACGCTATGGCGTTTTTGCTATTGTCGATGCGTAGGTATTTCAATGTATTTTTTACGGCGGCGGCGGCGTCTAGACTAGACGTTGCTCCCTATGGGGTTCCACCCTCTCATGTTATTCATGTCCTTTTAATAGTATTATTTATAATGCGTGACAGAAATGCCCATCAAGCGTTTCTGTCTGCATTTATAGGAAATACAAACATTTGAGTATCTCTGTTTGTTTGTCGTTCATAAATAAGATTTTTTCACCAGGTTTAATAGTAAATTTCGTAGATTATTCCTACATTTCATTTATTGTCGTATCCCAACGAACAAGGAACAATGAAACCTAGAAATATTTAAACATGTTTTGGGCATTGTGTTTTCGCCGCATACGACTTCAATATGAGTAAAAAAAATACTACGACTTTGACAGGTAGACGATTTCCTATAAAAAACATCTCAGATATTATATCGGATTCGGAAGTGTCTAAGACTGACCGTTCATGACTACCACCTATATAAAATAAATGTTTACGACACTTTCATTTCATCACCTCAGCCCAAAAACTTCCAACCTATCATTTCAGTACCATCCTTTATCCTCCCCTATCTTTGTAATGGTCATCTTTTCAGGAACAAGCCCGAGCGCCAGGGTAGTGCGAAGAATGCGCAACTCGTGTGCGTCAACGCGAGCAGTCCGCGGCAACCCACCACGCCACAGCTGCTGCGGGTATGTACGAGTACATTGCATGAATGTTGTTTGTAGTAGATCTTTATTGCTTATCTCAAAGTGTGGAATATGCAGTGCCAGCATGCATGTTCACATGTAAAAGTAACTTTCAATATCTATTATAATCTACCTAATGCACATCTTTCTTTCGTAAATGTCCAGTCCATACTTGGCTTCCTAGCCGATCGCTTGCTGCTTTAATATTTTTTTTTCGTCGCCTGGTGGCATTGATAATTTTAATAATATTTTTGACTCTACAGATTTTGGAAGAGACGATCCAGAAGAAGATCCCCAATAGCCACTACATGAAACCCAAGACGAAAGATGCGGAGAAATTGCGTCTCGCCTTCAACATCCCTCAACGGATCGCTGACAACCTTTTTCAGTACAGAACCAAGTTCGTGCAGCACATGCTGACCAGCTCCATGTATGCTAACAGCGCAGTTGGAAAACCCTGGGAGATGATTAGCAGGTAAGGAGTTTCGTCCAACAGATTAGTCTAATAATTCGACAGTACGGCAATTACAAAGCTTTGGATTTTTTTTGTTTATGGCATATGGTAGTCACTTTAGATATTGAATAGGGGATCGGACTACTTTTTTTTTATTTTATAAATCCAAACTTCTTAGTTTCTGCTATCGAACACTAAAAGAATCTTTAAAATTGACCGTGCTATAAAGGTTTGAAATTCAAGATTAGACAGAGAGGCACATACCCACTTGTGACGTCATTTGTTAGTCACGCCATATAATCTCCATACAAAAAATCGTTTTTGAAAGAGACAGACATATTGAAACTTTAAATATCACTGTAAATTCGTTTTTCAACCGATCCTGATTTTTTTTTCGCCAATCGTCTGCTACTACTCTATATTTAAAAAATAATTCATAAAATATGGTAAATTCATGAAATATGCTGAACAGTCCGATCCCCTATTACTCACGATTCCTGGTAACTTTTCTAACAATGTTAGTTTACACACAACTGTAGCATTTATAAATAGTAGAACTGATGAAAAATGTAGTTCAGAATCACTTGGATATTCCTAAGATCTGATTCTAGTTCTTTTCCATTCTAGCGTATCAGAAAGTATCATCGACGAGGTCCTCGCGAAGTGTGCAGCGGAAATGCAGATTCAGTCAATACTATTGGAACTATATCAAAGCGAAACGCAATAACTTTTATAAACTGCACTGTTGATTTATTGTATTTGTGACCACTTATTCTTTCTAATAAATTTAATATTCGGTAACTGTGTTTTGTTGCGTTTGTAAGGGTGCTTTTCCTCTGGGGAGAAAGAGAAACTAGAGTTGAGTAGAAGTTAACCAATCACACTGTTCAATCACTAGGTTGTGTCGCCCGCTCGGCTGAATAAAGCGGAGCTGAGTAGAGCAGAGAGAGGGAGGGTGGATCAAAGAATATAAGATTACAAGATTGAAACTTAAGAATATAATGTTTTGCTCACAAAGGAAAATCTCTGATTCCCTTACGCTAACTTCACATTCGCCTGTTCTCTCAACGCCGTTCCTCAATGCTAATAGAGTTCGAAGGCTTATCTTCATATTTAAGAATCTTAGAGATGTAGCTAGTAAGGATATCCTTACACTCACATATAAATCTCTGTGTCAAAGCATTGTCTCATACTGCATTTGTGTTTGGGGTTCCGCATCGAAGACTTACCTTATAGAAGTGGAGCGTGCTCAGCGCGCGGTACTTAAGGTTATGAACAAACTTTCATTCAGGCATTCCACCACTGACTTGTATAGGTTATGTGATGTATTGTCAGTCAGGAAAATATTTATCTACGCAAGTCTTCGTCGATATCACATACAAGTTGTACCCACTCTTCCCGAGTGCAAAAAGCGAGTAGTAAAACTTCCTGTGCCGATATATAGTACAGCTTTTGCTAAAAATAGCTACAATTACGTTGCTCCTTTGGTTTACAATAGGTTATGTAATGACGTTAGTTTAGTGCAGTTAAAAAATACAATAATCACCGGTTTCAGAAATATCTCTTGGATAAACTTAAACAACTAGACTATGATGCAACGGAGGAGCTTTTTATCAGGGTAAAATAACTTAATAACGCACACACACACAGATACACACACACACACACACACACACACACACACACACACACACACACACACACACACACACACACACACATACACACACATACATACATACACACGCGACACATATAATATAGTTAAATAGATACTTATATAGCTTATGTTTCTTTATATACTTAACTGTTTAGATTTAGACATAGTATGGGAAGACACTGACGCCTGTAGCACAGCGTTTGCTATTACAGGCTTCAGCATCTAATGTAAATATTGCTTTGCTTAAGTTAAATAAAGATTTATTATTATTATTTATTATTATTATTATTAAATGGAAACACCCTAATGAAAAAAAAAGAAACATTTTTAATACAGGCATCCATTTAATGAACATTAATGTCTGTACAGACTAACTATTTTCACGGCACCTCAGTCTTTAAATAACTTGTTTCTAAGACTTAAACCTAAAATTCGTTGAAACATGCTGTGATATCATCGCACACTGATATAAATAAAGCACTTACAAACACACTAGGCAGATAAACATAACATAAAATATGGTCTATTTCATCCACTAAGGGTAGACTCGAGCCCCTCAATGGGGACATATAGAAGCTTACAACAGCAACATATTCTCTATCAAAAGAGCCTTTACATGAATTACTATCGGCCACGGCATGCCGTTTTTTCTTTACGTCGATCTTCAGTTGTCTTTATTTATTGCTCTCGAATATTTCAAGTTTTTTTTTCACACCATATCATCTTTGTTGAAACTTAACCTGATCGAGTTTAATACTTGACTGAACTTGTCTTTCTGTCGTTTCAGTGTATCGTTTTTTTCCATTTTCGGCAATTTTGGTATACTTTCTGAGCTAGATGTATCAGTTTGGTAAGCCTCCTCAGGAGTAGGTGGATTAGACTTCATGAGTCGTGGCTTTAATAACTTCGACCCCCCTGTGGCAAATATAGTTTCTAGTTTTGACTTAAGATCTTCTCTACTTAAACTGGAATCTTCCGTCGTTTCGTCTTCATCGATAGTTATTATGGGTTCAGTGTTATTTAATTTTTCACCATCATCATTTCGAACGGGTCTTAAATTAGGAACTGACATCGCTAAAAGCTCTTTCTTTAAATCTTGAAATAGAGAATCACGTTCTCTCATTACTTGTGGACTGGGTAGTTCGACACTTAACACGTCACCAGTAGAGTTAGACCTTTTTCTTGGCTCTTCTATTGGACCCTCATTATCAGAAACTATTTTATGTTGAAATATGTTATTTAATTTATTCATGAATTTCATTTGTCTACTGCTACCAAATACAATATTTCCATCATCTGTTCCGTGAGAAGTATTTGATTGAACGCTTTCTCTCGGTTTCATTTCCTCTTCTTCAGTATCTTCTTGTATGGATTTTGGTCTTGTAGGTCTTGCAGATATAGTATTAGCTTTTTTGAAAATATATGGACTGCTGAAATAAGTTTCGTCCATCGGTGGTGGTGTAGGTATGCGTGGAGCATCTTCTTCTATTATGTCTACTTCTTCTACTGAATCATTCAAAATATTTCTATCTAATGTATCTGAATATCCTGACTCATCTGTTCGTGAATTTGTTTCACTGTCATTGAACGATGTTACTTGTTCATGCTCATCTACATTATCATTCGCGGTTTCATTGGTGGCGTTATTAACAGCTTCGGGATCTGTTCTTTCAGGATCATTTTCAGTTTTTTCTTCCTCTTCACTAACTTTAGATAAATCTTCCCTATGAACTTGAGCAATAACATTATATTTAGTATCTTGAGTGCTAAGCGAGGCATCTGAACCCGCGTCTGATAACTCACTCAAGGATTTTCTATGGGGTATCGATTCTGTAGTCTCAATAGCTGTCATTATTTCTTGTTCTGGAATTTCTTCTTTAAAACTTATTACTTCTACATAACTATCTTCTTCTGCTTGTAAGACTTGATCTAGCAAATCGATTATTTTTGCTTCTTTCTCAAAATTATTCTCTACAATGGCTTGCTGAACAATAATTTCATCTGTTTTGAATGGAGTAATCGGACGTTTGAAAACGTTATCATGCATTTGTATTTCATCAATTTTATTAGTTTTCAAATGGTCTCCTTCTCTATTACTTTTGCCGATTGAGTCCGGAGGAGTGGGGGACTCGACAATGATCCGCACTGGCGGAGATCCGTTTTTATTGCTGTGATCAACATGGGATTTGTCAACAATTCCAAAGTTGCCTTCAGGACGTTTGAAGCAACAGACGCTTAAGAAGTAGACTGGGACACCTGAAATTAAAGTTTATTTTATTAATAAAGGTGCACCGACGACATGTTCACAATTCTTAGCAAAGTAAAACCATTTAAAGTTTAGTTACTCTATGAACACATCACTTTTATCAGCTATATTATAGTAGATGTGCAAGCAAATTAATTAACTAAAACAAACAAATGAACAGTTTTAAACAAAATAAGACTATTATTAATTAACGGGAATTTACAAAGCAAACTTAACATTACTCAAACAAGCCACAAACGCAGCCCAAAATTCTCTTTTAATTAAAAGTGATAATCGAGTCACCAAAGATATTGATATTGTTATTGATGTTATATCTCGTTATAGTTGTTAATCAATTTATTTACAGAACAGTGTTTCCCAATACTGGTTTGGAAACTACTAGGCGAGAAGAGTTTTTTTCTCGCTAAGCGAACATGATAAGATCGCGGGACAGTTACAATTTTACCTAACAATTCAGAAGTTGACAGATGTCCATTAATTATCTTATACATTATAATTAGATCCGTCGCGTATCTTCTCTGCTCCAAAGATGTCAAGTGGAGAGTGCGGCTAAGATCAAGGAAACAAGCATAAACGCTAGTTTCCT
This sequence comes from Carpatolechia fugitivella, assembly GCA_951230895.1. Taxonomy (NCBI): domain Eukaryota; kingdom Metazoa; phylum Arthropoda; class Insecta; order Lepidoptera; family Gelechiidae; genus Carpatolechia; species Carpatolechia fugitivella. Next base: position 1,714,622 of record OX579652.1, on the reverse strand, counting down.
GGTCAACGTAGTAATTGACCACCTGTTTTAAAGAAGATATAGCCATGTCTGTGGAGACCTCCGAGCGAAAGCCAATGTCTATCATCAATATTCAGAATGGTGTTATTTTGTTCTGAATAAGTCGTTCTAGTAACTTGGCCACAATAATAGCCAATGAGATGGGACTGTAGTTGACCGCGCTCGAGATATCACCCGTTTTACTTTTTATTATAGGTACAACTAAAGTACGTACTCATATTAAGTCCTCCGGCAAATTAGTAATACAAATAAAGAAGATTCTCAATACTCAATCCATCGTGACGTGGAGACGCCTCGTTTCGTGTTCTTAATAAAATGACGAATGTTACTATAATATGCTTACCTATTGCCAACCATATAAGAACTCGAAGCCACGTTTTGATGTTGACGAGGATCATTAGGTGGATGTTGACATACATACTCAGGCACGGAATGACAGGTACTAGAGGTGTCTGGAAATTCACAAAATTAAATACTTAGTTTTATTTAGCAGTTTTGTGGAATGGTCTTATCCAAGTACCAAACCGATCCAAAGCAAGCACATTCTTACCAAAGCTCTAAGCTTTTGCGGGAATAAAGATTTTATTCATATCAGGATTGTACAAATCACTATACCTACGACGAATTGGGCTAGAATTTGAATAGACTTCTTTGATCATCATCATTATAAAGGATTTTTTACTTTAAATCCTATTGCAGAAAACTAGACATCTGAAGATTTCTAACCTTAAACTGCAGCTCCTCCTGAGCCTGCGGCTGGAGCGTTATTACTATCAGCAACAGCAGCGCGATGACGTTCAACACCACGACGGGAATAATAGCGTTATCCACGTGCACTGCCAGTATCGCCATTGTCACGCATACCACAACTGGAAATAGATTTAATAATAAAACCATCATCATAAAATTGTGACTTCACAAAAATTTAAGACCGAAACAAAATAACTAGAGGACTGTTGTCACAGATTTCATTTTTCATAGCGCCTATACAAAGTGAGAGATACTATTACAGTTTCAAAGTTTTGTCTTGTAAGTTTAGTAATACTAACTGATCCTTAGCAAATTATTTTAGCAAAGTTGTTCATTACTCACTGTACAAGAACACGGCTACGTTGACGACTCTCATGCTGGTTCTAGAAACTTGTTTATCACCCATCCCGAATATTTGTTTGAAATAGCTTTTCTTTATTTCTGCCTTGTGCACTGAACGATATCTGAAACAAAGGATGCCATAAAAAATCTGTAATTTTATAACGGTTCATTACTAAAGAACTTTATCCTGTGTTTTATCGTAAACAATAAGTCAAAGATGTACCTGAGAATGATGACACATGTTGCAACGATGGTATACGAGCAAAGTGTCCCGATTGCCATCATGAGTATCAGATCTTCCAGTTCCATGGTTGCCGAGAGTATAGCTGGAAACAAAATTGTATTTACTTAATTATAGTTCTCTTTATTATATTGTATCTACAATCTATCTATACTTAAAATGATATTATCCTAAAACTTCTTATTCGATTGCATTATATAATAATTTATTTGTATAGATCTTATATACCTATCTATTTTGTACCAACAGTAATTACAAATAAAAAAATGTGAAGACCTGAAATAAGTTTAACCAAAATAAAAACATTTCTATCGTTTTTGTTGTTTTATTTTGTAAATAATACATCTAGCCTAGTCGATCTCGACTCGACTGGCGACGCAACGGGCGGCGGGCGGCGCGTGGCTCGGCGGCGCTCACGCACACATACACGGAGCGCGTGGACTACCTAAAATCACCTAGCGCCAGAAGCTCGGTGCCCTCTTAATTTTCAATAGTTCGGTAAGAGTACATTGATTGATTGAATTAATTAATGAATGAATGAAATATACTTGATTGATTGATTTAGTAATTTTGAAATGGCTCGTATTAAAAAAAAACGGAAGTACCTACAAATAATGCAAGTAGCCACCAGGGTAGCGACCACGGGTGTTTTCCTGGAGTTGCTGACGTAGGCGAACCAGTGGACGAGCAGCCCGTCCGACGCCATGGCATACAGCAGGCGGGGCACCGGGAACAGAGACCCGAACAGACTGCAATAGAAACAAGACATTCAGAACCATAAAATCATAACATGACCTCACAAACCCAAAAGGCAGACATTGAGCAGAGAAAGGCTTCTAATATGCATGGCTCAAGCAAAAAATATTCCGTAGATAATAGCCGGATGCTCAGGACCAATGACATACCATGCCTGCCACAAAATCATCTTACTTTTCCGAAGATCAGCAGAGCTAACCCAGTCTTAAATGTTCTAGCCAAAATGGGGACATTCACACAAAGTGACATTTGTTTGACAGTATCCCCACCGAGATTCCAACGCGGAACATATGAAACGAACGCTCTGACCTAAGTTGTAGAGGCTGAAGAGTGGTATTTATAGGATAAATACTTGCCTTGCGAAGATCCCAGCGCAGGCTCCTGCTGACACCACCCACCGTGCCCACTCCCAGCCCACGTACTTGAAAGACAGCGCCGTCGCTGCCACTTTGTCCTGCAAAACATCATGGAACAAATCAGTCATCTATTGGCTACAGTGATTTGACTGACTTTGTTCTTTCAATTGAAGATCAAATGAATGATTCAATGTACTTGACGATTGCGTGTTATTTCAAAATTACATAAAATATCTAAGGACGAGGCTTATTTAGAGATAAAAACAGTGAACAGTCAAACAAAAATTACCTTTCCAAGAAGAAATTGTCAGGAGTTTATATGAAATTAAACTTACAAGCAAGTAATAAGGCATCATCATGGTGATGACTGTTGAGACGCTAGCATACACGATGAATACGATACACAGCACGATAATTATCGCCTGCGGAATCGTGTGTCGAGGATCCCGCACCTGGAAGTAGTAGAACATGTCGACCATTAACAATAGCAAAAGGTAAAGATAAAAGCAGTATGAATAACTAACTAGTGGCAAAGTAGAACATAAAAACGCAAACAATTAATGATAATGCTTAACGTTAGAAAACTAAAAAAGTAAAAACTAATTAAACATAATTTAGAGAAATTACATAATAATCACTTTCCATTTCTATAAACAGAAAGTAATGACTCAGACTCAGTCAAGAATTATTAATATCTTGAAAAAGGAACCCTAAACGGTTCGATTACAACACATGTCGTTCTTTTAATTATAAAATATATTTAACGTCGGTGTACCTCCTCCCCCGTAGCGCTAATAGCGTCGAACCCCGTGAACCCGTAGAAGCAGAGCGACGCCCCCTTCAGGGTTCCCCACGCGCCGTAGGGGAAGAACCCGCCCGTGCCGTAGCCTGCAGGTACCGCGCTCGCTGGGATGTCCCAGTTGCTTATGTTCGCTGAAAAACAATATTTACCTCCAGTTAAGTGCCTAAATCCAGACCTATCAATATTTTAATTTCCACACATTAACAGTGAATGAATATATTTCTACCAAAAGTAGAGAACAAAGAATGCAATATTCAAGGCATTTGGGAATAGATTGCTTGAGTGGCAGGCCTTTTCGATATTTAATTAGCATTAATTTTGTAACATTTTAATTTTTTATTTAAAAAAAGGAAACGCAAAAGATGCAACGACTGTGGAGTTTCTTCGGTGAGCTCTTCTCCACAGATTCCGCCATTGTGTTAGTGAACTCACCCAAAAAAATGTAATGACGGATCTAAGTGATGTAATAACATCCTATGGAAATAAATTATTTTGACTTTGACTTTGATTTGTTTTCTATACGTCATCTGCCATAAAGTGGGTGAGTTCACTAACACAATGTGCGGCCTCTTTGAAAATGAACTCACTGAAGAAACTCCACAAACGCGGAGCCTTTTTCTTCTGTTAGAGAACCTACTTTGAAGACGATGAATGAATGAAGAAGATTAACTTACCAGTAAACGATCCAGCCATGATCACAAACAAAATGACCATCAAGTTCAATATTGAGAAGCAGTTGTTCACCAGAGTTGACTCTCGTGCTCCAAATGCCAATAACACTGTTACAAAGAAACAATTGTATTTATAAAAATGTTTTACTGACCTCACTTTACGTTGAACAAGAATAACAAGAAGAAAGAGCATGTTACTGGCCCCAATTCGGCAAGTAATCGTCTATCTTTTTCGTTTTGATGACCAATGAAAGAGAGGTGATGAATTCAGGCGAACGAATGATATTAATTTGAACGAATGATAACCTAAAATAAGGGTATAGCTGTCAGATTAAGATATTTTTAAATTGGATATTTTACGTGCTATCTAAAATTGTACCTTCGACGCGTCCATAAGGTTCAAATGATGGCCATCTCCTGTCCCTTTTTAATCTTTAAAAGGTGAAAGGACTGACGAACTTTAATCAAAGATTAGAGCGTGAATGTGTAAATCGCTACCACTATCATAGATTCATCATAAAAATGTTTCTTTTAAACGTATCGTATTAACAAAGTACTCAGTTATACTTACATCCTAAAGTAATAACGAGGCAGAAAGACAGCATGTCAAAATAGCTGGAGAAAAAGTCAACATGTATGGGAAAGATGCTTTTCAACCATGTGGAGACAGCGCCATCCAACATGGAATCAATATACACACTGAGGCCCTTGGCGACGCTCGCCGTGCCTGCAAACAAACAATCAGACTATTTCATAAGGTACTATATACACTCACCGGCACATCTAACCGCCCACCCTTGTATTTCGAGTTAATTTTAAACTACGCTTATTGTTATACATTACAACAGATTTATTGATAATTTTACGATAAATTAAACATACTTAAATAAACGTTAAATTAACTACTTTTTAACTAACATCAGCTGTAACTAATAGAATTATAAAGAATCACGAATATTCCCTGAAATGAAGGGTGGGCGGTTAGATGTGCCGGTGAGTGTATATGGTTGTAAAAATAAAGGTCAGATTAAAGTCTAAAGCTCTTTTGAATCTGTTGGGGATGCAGCAAAGAATTTGGTTGCTGTGGAATGGAAACCATTGACGAGTCTCGTACAATAAGAGTGAATACTTACTTAAGGTTCTATCTCTCATTATGATGCTCCTAGAATAGTTGAACGAGTAACGATATGTTCCTTTTATCATTTTTGTAATAGTAGAGTTCTCTAAGCACATCTTGTCCAGCATTGCACATATAAAAACTGTTATCACTTCAAGAAATTGCTTTAAGAAATATTTCAATGGAAATATAGTCCAGCTATTTTTAATTATTTTAGTCAGAAAACAGACGCGAATACTTTCAGAGGGATTCTGGGGCACAATGTCGACCTATAGCATCACAAACACAATAAGAGGAACTCGCCTTGCGATTCATAATATTTACGAAAAATTTTAAACACTCCACTGGCCGCACGCATTGCGCAATATTTTTAAAATCGTGAATGAGGTAAACAATTCATGCTCATCGCTTCATACTTTCTGAGCAACTAGAGAATTGATCGTGCGCCTTTTTCTTTCCTGGAGTTCCCGAGTTTAATACTCGGCTAGGTTGGTATTTGCAAATGTAATACTTAAATATTGTCGGTGTCTTGCATGTCATAGTTTGAGAATGTTTAATTTCCGAATACTAAACGTGGGGAGCTGTGAATATTTATTTTTGATACTGCTTACGGAGGACTCTAGTCCAAACTTACCGAAGAGCCCCTCAAGGATGACATTCCACCCGATGATAAAGGCGACCAGCTCGCCGATGGTGACGTAGGTATAGACGTAGGCTGATCCCGCACGAGGCACTCGGGCGCCGAACTCCGCGAAGCAAAGACCTGGAATCCAGAAAAAATACAAATTAGAAACGTACAACAAGAATATATCACTAAAATTGAAGATTAACAAGCTTCGCTTTATTGCACCATAAAACTCACCAGCAAACATAGATGCGACGGCGGCGATGAGGAAAGAGAGCACGATGGAAGGTCCTGCGAACCTCAGAGCCACTCCGCCGACGAGGACGTAGACGCCCACTCCTAGTGTGCTCCCCAGCCCAAGACTGGTCAAATCCCAGCGACCTAAGCATCTGGAAATTGTCAATAGCTAGATTGTGAATTGGGTATAAAAGATGATATACGGATCCAGGATTTCGAGCTGGCCCTCTGACCTCGACTACGTTACGCTGTACGACTGACTAGCGTTTATTTTGTGCCCCGGCTCCTTTCAGAACAAAACAATGTAGAGCACGACTTTGCCATCGACTCGCTAAATAGAATAATATTCTTCACTGAATCGTTTACCTTCTCAAGTTGGAGTTCTCCGCTTCATCCTGTTCGTAAACCAGTTTCCTGCGCACCACCTTACATATAGACCTCCAGTTGCAGCATGCCATTGATCAGCCCTTCCTCCCAACATCTGGACACCTCAACACCTGCTGAGTAGAACAAGTTACAATTAACTGCAGATCAATTAAATTTACCAGATTTTTTGACCATTTGGTCACTAAACCGCTTGTCTCTAATTTCTGCATCTCAGCCGAAAGAGGTACATATAGAAATCTGTGGACTATATACACTAAGGGAACTACTATTACCAACTTTTTAAGTTTGTAAAAACGTACTCTAGCATTCGCTTCTTATTCGGTTCATTGTCGGCTGGATTTTATAATTATTCATAGATATAAAACAGTCGCACCTACAAAATAAATATTTAAACAATCTTATTTCCTAAAATACTTTCTTGTCTTGTCCCCTAAATTACTTTCGATATAAATATAAATTAAATTCTAACATTTTACTTCGCACAAATCAGCTGTTACTGTGACAGAATAACTAACGATCAGCTGACTGATGTGTCAAAGACAGCTGTTAATAGAGTTTTCTACTTTCAATTTTATTAAAACAATAAAAAGGATAAAGGCCTTATAGAGGCTACTTGTATTTTTGTGCCCAGAGTATGTTATAGATATAAAGTAAATTACAAAAAAAATATTATAATTCAGCGGACGAGCATAGATATTCTGTAGAAACTTAGGTTGAAACTGAGAAGTTGACTGACTGACTGGCAAAACAGCGCAGAGTCGAAACTACTGGGTCTCAAACACATGAATTTTAACATCAGGGGGCCGTTTCACGAAGCTACAAATTACAAATTACAAGTACAATGCGATGTACATTGCGTAGACAATGAGATAAAACGGTAAGGCCTTACAGTTTAGGCGAATTGGCTACGCAATGAATATCAAATTGTAACTTGTAACTTGTAGCTTCGTAAAACGGGACCCAGGTTGTTCGTAGGCAAACACTAAGAAAGGATTTTTGGAAATTCCATAAAGTAAACTACACAGAATCCGCAAGATGTTTTTTATCGTAACTAACTCACCACACCCAGGTATCTTCAGTTAAATCTTATCAAACGTTAACAGATTTCGATTCCATTAATGTATTACACAATAGCAATGAAGTAGTAAGAACCTTGCGTTATTGAAGTTGATTGAAATCTAGTTTGCGGCCATCGTGACGTATTAACGTCTCGGCATAACGGAATGAGCAGCGTCTTACACGAGCAAACAATAAGGTCCACGTGTGCTTGAAGGTCTAGTAAAATTTTATTTTGAAATTCAGTAATTACTTATTACATTTACTTATTGCTCTTATTTCATGTTTCTGTAGTCTACCTGACGGAAATATATTAATGTAATAAAATCATGAAATAAAAGGTTGCTTATATGTCATACGTAGTGCTTCGAAAGTAAGCTAGGCTCTATTTTTAACAAATAACTATAACAATATCTACCTGCATTGCATTATAATAAATAAGTCTGATAAGCAGTAAACCTACCGTCTTTAGAAGGAATTCATAATTTCTAAATTCCGGATTCTTTACAAACATGCACAATAAAACATTAGTTTTAATTCATCTCTAACCTACAAATGTGACTCACACAAGCCGGTATTTACCTATTACTAAAATCCAGTTTAGGACCATTTAGACGTACTAATTTTATAATATTGTAACTCTTTCCAAACAAATAAACTTAATAATAACATACCCAATAGAATCCTTGTCACACCTTTACACAATCTAAGAATTCACTTGCCACCAGTACGATCTCTGTAAATGCTAGCCAGAAACTAAACACGATAACGTACAGATAAGATAAAGTATAAAAGTAATCGGAAGATGTAGCATCTTTAAAACAAACGTTAGTAGGACTCGGTTCTGGGTCAGGTATGCGGAGATTCTTAATCTTCATGAGTACCCAACTACAGCTGAGAATTTAGAAGTTCTAGATTTGGATCCCGGAGGGTACGGACACTGATAAACAAAACCACTTGTGAGCCTGTCCTTAGTTAAATAAGGACTTTGTGGACAATAATCATCTGATATGTTTGAAAAATAAAGTGCTTTCTTGCTTCATAACGCTCACTTAGATGTAATTCCAGTTCCGCTAGTATCTACATTAGTAAGTGTTACAGCTATGTGTACGACTCTACAACTCTGACATAGGGTTAGTAAAGTTAGTCAATTCTTACAGCCCATACTATTAATGATAAAGTAACGAATCACGCTTACATTTGAAGGGCCAAAAACTATCATTGCCTATCGATTTATCCTCATATCTTAAATACCTATAGAGCCACTTGGATTTCTTTCGTACGGTATTATTCATCCTAAACTTGATTTTCCTCGAATTTTCCCTATAAAGTCATGAATGTACTGGACTGAACTGGATACTCCGCAGTAATGATTATACAAAAAGTATTTAAATCACTGGTGATAATGAGCTGAACGTCGTATAAATTTCGTAATCATCGAGATAACATAATAAATTGTTCTTAGAAAACCTTACGCCATTGCACCTGTTTCAGGACAAATGCTTTAGTACGACTATACCTTATCTAGTAATTTGAGTGTACATACAAACAAGGTACTGGTAACTTTAGATATAAACGTAAATTATCCATATTTTTCCTAAAACAATCTGCAGACTAAACTGGACTGGATTCTGCCTTCTTCGCAACAGAAGAACAAATTACTTACCAAAACCATTTATCTACAAGTTGAATCGTAAGAAATCCATCTCTAATCTGATCACTGCTTAACCATACAAGTAAGTATATAGGTATAATTCACACCTTTCTTCAGTCACGTTTCGAAGACCTTATCTTTTAACTCTTATAGACAAGGACGTAGTAATACGAGGAGATAAAACGATCAAATTTTCACTTCAGTGTTCTGTAACACGTTATTTAGTAAAGACGACAGACGTGACACTGGAGCTGATATGCCGCTAGATTCGTTTCCTTATCTGCCGGACTCACATCGGCATTATTTTCTTCGACGCTATGAAGTGTCATCCTATGGGTCGCGGCCACCATCGCCAATATGCTTTATTTTCAGTTGGTAGATGCTACAGGAAGCCTACTATTTAGTACTATACAGAAAAAAAAGAGTACTTGATTATTTTAACAGTTATAAATAATACCTTTATTATTAGGTAAAATATTGATAAAAGTATCGTAAACAATGCTATGTCAGAAATGCTGTTGGTGAGAAAAAACAAAAAATATTGTTTAGTATGTACGCACATTTTGTTATTTTATGAATCTTCGACGTGTTTCAGCGCACAGATCGTCTAATCGGATAATAAATACAGCGTCATCTATAACGTACCAACCTATATCATATTCTGAAATGGATATTAGATTAATCTTTTTTTATTGTCAATTGAAAATTCTTGTCAATAATATCTACACAAGCGCTTTAGTCAACAAGAGTCGACTTAAAACTCCGAAACAATATTATCTGATACCGTGTTTATCATCCGATAGTAGGTATTTGAGTTGTAGTGTTAGGCGTTCGGAGTGAGCTAATGATTCACTGTGTATCGTTATTGTATCATTATCTAGTCGTTTACCTCATGACGTTACTGTAAGGACATCGACTCACGAACATGATCGGGAAAATATGAATCGACACAAAAATAAATTGTTTGGTTTGTCCGACGTTATAACCTACACGGTATGGTGTTAATGTTCGATCCATAAATTAGGTATAATAAATACACTGAAAAAAAATGTATTTACTGTTAACAATAAAATACTATCAAACTAAGTGTTTACGGGTAAAAAACCATTTGTTTAGCTATACCAAAGGTTTTGTTAATGTATAGCAACTGTTTATGTTACTGCTAAGAATTTAGTTTGATCGTTACCTTTTTTTTGTTAATGGTAACTAAACATTTTTTTAGTACAACAGACAAACAGGTCGAAATATACAATAACTTGAAAACAAAGACTTTTATTTTTTAAGAAAATTAGCCTATTAGCTGATTCCAAAATTAGTCTTTTATTATTGGGTCTCCAGAATCATCATTACTGTAGGGTAAACATTACCTTTCAGATTCTTTATTTTTACCTTACAGAGTTCGTAGCTCGTAGCCACGTAGAATGCGCGTAGCGAGAACGTAGTATGTCGTAGCTAGTAAAAGCGTAGCCACTAGCCAGCCAAGCTTGAACGTTACCAAAAGGATTCCTAATGAATTTCTATAAACACCATTTTTATAAACGAGATAAAGTTAAATACTTATGAAGAAGAATTCCATGAAATGCTTAAAAGTTTAGATTCTCAAATAAAAAACTTCCCTTTTTTTTCTCTGAAAAGACCGATGTTCTATAACTAACCACCCCAATTTACCCCAGATTGGCTAACACCAGGGTCTGTGAAGTCGGTCGTTAACCTTATAACCTATACTAAGAAGTTTTGTAAGAAATATTTTGAAATATCACACGCTTTCCAATCTTCATTATCAGCTTATGAGTTAAAATTATTAATGCGTTTATTTCGTTAACATGGCTACTCAATTATAGGATTAGATTATAGCAGATAATCTCATCTCAATGCAGTTTTGTTTTGAATGAGAATAATGTAATTACTACGAACCGCCTGAGATAAATATATCAGCAATTATTTTCTAGGTCAAAGACTTTTCGTTGCATCAGGCACTTGATGAAAGTAGTATTTTTCAGTACAGGCTTTTTTTTGGAATTTATGGCCCGGTTACTAGACCTTTAAGCCAAGTTTTAAAAAAAAATTAACTGTCACTTTACTTCGTCGCTTTTAAATCTAGATTGTGCTTTTTTTTGTTACTGTTACAATTACAACAAAAAAAATTGTGTCAAATTAAATCATTAGCAGCACACGACGCCTGCTATGCACCTACTACGTAGGTAGACCGTGCCAAGACTGCCGCGCGGGTAAACCCGCCTCGTAGGTGCATAATTTCCTAATGTGACTGCGCGGCCCCTACGTCGTAGGTGCGCTGTTACCAAATTCCTCGAACGTGTGCGGCCACCTACCGAAGCGGGTGGGGGTGCGCATGGCTGTATTATGCGTTATTTTTTTCAGCGACAAAACTTTTTGAATTAGTGTAATGTCTTTTGCACCCGTAAATATAACCAAAAAAATTGATCAGTGCTATCTGCCTGAATACCTCTGTTGTCAGTGATTTCAAGCCATCATTATAATGTGGCCTCTAACTTGACTTACCGACTTCTTTTCTTCGTAGCTCAAATAAGTATTGACGTGCATTTTAAGGCACGAAAAACGCTTTAAAATCAATATTGTACAGAATTCGAGATTAGAGAAATTTGATAAAAGATAAAGATAAAAATGTCTTTATTCGAAGTAAGATTTAACAAAATCATTTTTCGACGTCAAAGCTAGGAGGACAAAAGAAGTTTGTCCCTGGTGGGCCCGTTCACTACAAGTTACGCCTTTTGTGGAGAAGAACCGCCGGAAGAAACTCCATTCCACTGCACTGCTGCTTCTTCTGCACTTTTTTTTAAATAAATGTATTGTTTACAATAGTCAGTAAATATTCTTAATGTTTCCTGTGCCGTGCCAGGACCATCCGAACACCAACCCTCTTCGTCATTTAAATAATCATCTAACTTATGGGTCTCTCTCAAAAAAGTGGCACCGCCACCTGTCCCACAGTTTTTGATTGGAAAAATGCATTTTTTTGAACTTTTTAAACACAATTTTATAAATACTCAAATGACGTAGTTAGTTTTATTGCACAGAGGCCAGCTATTTTTAAGTCGAACAAATTTACACTTCAAGTGTTATTAACGTTTGTACCAACAGTTTATCATTAACCTACCGTGTCCGAACGCGAGGTACATCATTTTGAATTTCATTTTCTCAGTTGAATTAAGATATTCCTTCAATTTTTACCTCTTTACAAAATTATAGTAAACTAAGCAATGACATAAGGTAAATATTCATTAAAATGACTTAGTTTTTACAAAATTAGGCGTGGTTGTTTTCTCATCAACCTGGCTCCTTACACTCACACACGTAGCACCCACACTATAAAGATTTAACCCTCCCCTCTCACGTCTAATTACGCATCAGTCACTGGCTATGTGTCAAAGGTGAAACCCGTGTTCAGTGCTGCAAATTTACTGAGAAATCAGTGACGTTCTGCTTCAATTCGGATTTTGTAACAGGTATGTTCTATATGTTCTGTGTACGTATTTTTTTTTTCAAATTGTACTATATTAATTTATAAATAAATTCAATCCATTCATTTAATAGCCTATTTCTAGCTGTAGCATAATCAGCACAGTACAGCACAGCGTTTATTAATAAAAAAAAAACGAAAGATTCTCGCTACCCTGTCTCTTTAACCTGTTTTAATTTGACAGGTGAATGAGGAACAGGCCAGGTTAATGAAAATCGTCACTCAACTGTCAAGTACTGTAATAGTTTTTAGGTTCAATTGTACAGTTAAGGTAGTTATTAGGTACTATTATTATTTTTGATGATAGTAGTAGACCAATAGGCCGACTAGTGCCTATGTTTTTTTTTTTACTTAACTGAAAGTTTTTTTCTAGCTTAGTTTAGATTGATGAGAATTAATCAATGACTGAAGGATCGAGACTGATAAGCATTTCAGTAAAAATATTACTGTTGTGCATTTAAAGTTATAGAATATTAAAATACGTGAATATAAAAATCCTGATATTTAAAAAGACGGTTAGATGTTATGTGGTTCTTGCTGCAATAGTTAATTTGTTATTTTAGTTGCTTTGTTATTTTTTTCCTGTTTGAATAGTTTGTCTAAAATTTTGTATTTTATATAGTAATTTTATTTGGTAATCTTTATTCATTAATAAACGAGACTGATAAGCATTCTAGTAAAGAACATTATTTTTGTGTATAAAATTTACAGAATACACAATACATTTACGTTTTACTTAGTATAGTCTTTAAAAAAGAGTGATAAATCGAAATTGAGCAGTGAAATATAACACAGTTTACTTTTGTGTAGAAATATTACAGAATATTAATTACTAATTATTATAACTAACTACATTTAAAAACGTTTAATAGATGTCTTGTTAATTATTTCTGCAATAAGTACTTTTTACAGTTCCTGTAATAGTTTGTTCGCTGTATGATTAATTATACCTATTTTGTCACTTAGTTTAGTGATAGTTTCATTATTTGAAAAGTAAATTGAAACTTATTTCTTTAATATTGTAACATGATTATTATTATACCAATGACTGATAACTTGAGATTGATAGATAGGTATTTAAGTAAAAATTAATAATTTTGGTTAGAATATTCAGATTTAATAACCTAACTGTGATTATAACTAACTAGTGCATCCAAAAATACTTTTAGGTAATGTAAATCTTGTTGCAACGTGCGCCTTATCATGTTGATTAACTAAGAAATGAGTTCCTATTGCTAATAATTCAAATTACATAATGTTTGATATATATAATAGTATTTTATTTACTAATATAAACCAAATGATTCATATTTTTCGTAAATATTGCATTTTCTGACCAAGTTAGTAAACATCTTCTTCAAAATTTTAGTAAGTATCTTATTTATTAACATTTTCAAAGAAAATATCATTAACCTGTGCATGTTTCTCAGTTAACCTGTACGTAGCCTCATTCACCTGTCCCCCTATTTTTCCTGGAAGCTCTCAAAGGCACAATTATGAAAATATCGTGTTCCCTCTTGCATATTCATATCAAGGAAAGGGCATTTTATTTATTTTTATAATAAAATATGCAACTCTCAAACTTTTTTAGAAAATTGCAAAAAAAAGCAGCGGTGCCACTTTTTTGAGAGAGACCCTTATAGTAAGCCTTATTACAAAGCGACTGTTTTACAAAATTCTTAAACCTTTTTCTGGTAAAACTAAGATGTATTTAGTATTAATGAGCAGTTTCATGGCCGCTGTGATCGTTCGCAGAAAAAGGTGAAGGCTAAGCGGGTCGAGCACAGAGCAAGGAATCAACACATTTCATACAATGCAAGCGTGTCAGGGCGGCACCGTTTGGGTGAGTCACATCACAAATAACAAATTACAAGTCAAATTCGATGTACATTACGTAGACAATGAGATAAAACCTTAAGGCAACGCGATGAATATTCAATTGTACTCCACGACTTTTGACAGGCCGCGTATGCGACTTTCGCCTACTCCTATTGTTACTTTCGTCGCGAGCAGCGAACGATTCCTTGCTCTGTGGGGTCGAGTGTCGAGTCTCCGTCCATAATGCCGAGGTTTTTCTATAAACTTAGAGTATTTGCAGGCAGAAGGAAACAAAAAGTATGCTTTGGTATATTTTAACCACGTCACGTCACAGAATGAATATAGAAGTGGCCGTGGTGACTGGCAGATTTGATTTAATTCCATCATAATTTGAAATAATGAGAACAGACAAGATCGGGCAATTCTGTTTTTTGCTTAATCTATTTATGTTTTATCGTCGATCCGGTGGTTAGGGCCGCTGCCTCCCGTCCGGGAGACGTGGGTTCAATCCCCACCACGTACCAATGTGTTTTCGAATTCGAATTTATTCGAGTGAAGTAAAACATCGTGATGAAACCCCTGCGAAGAAATTCAAAAGTTGTGTGTGAAGTCGACCAACCCGCATTGGGCCAGCGTGGTCGACGAAGGCCTGATCACTCTAAATCAGGGTAGTCACGAACCCCCTCGGTGGGGACGTATATGAGCTGTTGATGATGATTATTGTTTTATCACGCTCGCTATTCTCAATATGTACTGCAAAATCGCTACAAGCCACTCTTATGTGTCTAGTTTATTTGTGTTAATTTTCGGTTGTTTTTTGTTTCGGACGGAGGGGGAGGTCAGGTAACTCGTCAGTTGACTGTAGGCAATAACACCTACTTAAACTTTAGTTATAGCTGCACAAGAACGTATCTTAAGCAGATACCTCACCTTCGCCTACTTCACCTTTGCTATAAGTAGTACTTAGATACAAAAAATATTTCCATAAATAATTAAGTTTAATGACAACCTAAACCAGAATGGTATGATGGTGCTATTTATATCGAATATACTCGTATTTTGTAATGCATCGAGTCTAGACAAACTTGTGATTTGTGAATACGTTCCGCCCGCGGCTACGCCTGAGATGTTTTCGATTGTTTTCTGTGTAAATTTGAATTTTTTCACTAAAAAGAAGCCCATATTCATTCTTGGGTGTCAAACTTTGTATATTTAAAAAAAAAACTGTTAATACTCTTCTTTATCGTATGGGTTGTTAGTTCGTCAACTAATTAACAATGCTCATGTAACGACTGCTTCCGAGATCACCAGCTTAACGTGCTTCGAGAAGCACGGAATCTTCTTTATTTTCGGACCATCATCATCGGTTTAGTAAATTAGGTATACACCAAACAGACAGACTTTCTCATTTATTATATTAGTATAGATTACATAAATAGTTAGCAAAACGAGATAGAAATAGGTGAACTGGTGCAAACCGGTCCTGGCTAAACTATCGAATGACTGATATATTCACATGACGCTGTAAGACATTCACACATAAATCTTTGTGTTGCTAAAATGCATATTAAAATTGTTTCGTTGCGCAACCGTTGCGCAGCCATATTTAAATGATGTTTAATTGGTCAGAACGTTGCCCTCAAAACGAATGGACGTAACTTGTCCAGACGTTAAATTAACTTAAAAAATGTCGCTGGATTTGAACTTTCAGTGGTTGTAAGTTATTTACTACTTAATAATTACAAAATAGTAGACGTATCACACGATAAAATATATGTCATTACTACGTGTTGGTTTAGCGATAACGAAATAGTGGACACGTATATATTTCATGCACCCCACGTTTTTCGTTTTAAGTCCTACAAGAGTAATCTAAATATTGATAAAACTTTGATTTTTCGCATATTTTTTGTTTTATTTCAGAATCAGAAACAATGATGATGATGTTTTGATGATTTCAGTGAATCTAACTCATTGAGTTCAGATTTAATTACTACACGTCAATATAATGAGTAAACAATAAATGGACGTAACTATCTCACTATGAGAAAAACATTGTAACACGTACAGACGTAACTTGAGAATCAAAATGAATAGTTTTCTACTTACGGCTATACGTGTTGAAGGCGACGAGAAGTGCTTGTGGTTTATGCATCTGCAAGTTAAGTTGTTAAAGGTGTGAATTGCATTCCATTGTTATTACAAACGGAGAATATTTCTTCATCATTATTATAATAGGTAGTGATATTTTTTACGGTGATGATAGTCAATAGATACATTTTTGGAGGGGGAGTAGAGGGGGTCGATTTAGTTTTGATGTGAAATTTTAGTTAAATTGAATAATGGCTGGTTTTGTCAAAAGTCTAAACGCAGTGGTCATCTCAGCTGGAAGACGTCCACTGCTGAACATAGGCCTCCCCCATAGGTTTCCAACGTGAACGGTCCTGCGCTACTTGTATCCACCGGCGCCCAGCTAACAGGAGACACTTAAACATGTATTTCGAGAAGTAAAGGGCTGAACGAGCTCAATGGTAAAAAAAAGGTTGTTCCTCTTTGTTACGTGATGGATGCCGTGTGGTGACGGCAGAGTAGAATACATTTGTCACCAACCCCTACTCTTCCCGTGGGTGTCGTAAGAGGCGACTTAGGGACTACACATTGAACAGGGAACGGGCAGCAGCGCTCTCTGATACAATAACCTTTTAATCTGCGATCTCCAACCCGCCTGCCAAGCGTGGAGATTATGGCAAAACCAAACACTTAAGTGGAGGAGGCTCATAGTCCAGCAGTGGACTGTAACGGGGGCCGTTGATGTTGATGATGTTGACGTGATGGATGAAGAAGTGAAAATTAAGTAGATTCTGCTAATGTCTAGATTCAGCTATGTTTCGCAGTTTATACTTATTATATTGTGCGTGGGAACGTCTCTAAACATATGCTCTCAGGACTTTTAAGATTGAAATCCTACCGGCTATGCTAAAAACAAAAAGGAGGGCTGGTTGAGAATTGACCGGAAAGAGAGCGTGTTTTTTTGACATTGTGGTGGATTGATGATGAGTTAACCAACTTCACGTCAAAGTATAACGATAAAAAACCACTTGTATTTTCCAACAGAAGAAAGTCCGTACACCCTTCCGTTTGTCATTGTAATTTGTCATCTCACAATGTGTCATGAACTCATAGTATAAAGATTTATATGGATATTTTTTTCCTACGTGTTTACCTCAAGAGCATAGAGTGTGATAATTACCCATTTAGCGTAGGGTTCAATTGTTACGTTTTCCCGAACTTTTTGCTGCAAGTCGGCCAAAAAATACATTGTTCGTCTTTGTGTGTAAAAAAATAATAATATGAGGGGTCTTTTTAAGACCAATAGAAGCCAAAACTATATTATATTTAGAATTTTTGTTTGTCTGTCTGTCTGTTTATACGCGCATCACATAAAAACTACTGAACAAAATTAGATAAAGTTTTCACAGTTGTATTGCTAAGGGTCTAACTTATATAAACTGGGGCATGTTTTATTTATTACCAGGGGGCCGTTTCACGAAGCTACAAGTTACAAATTACAAGTACAATTCGACGTACATTGCGTAGACAATGAGATAAAACGGTAAGAGCTAACAGTTTAAGCGAATTGGCTACGCAATGAATATCAAATTGTAACTTGTTACTTCGTGAAACGGGACCCAGCTGACCCGGCAGATGTTGTTCTGCCATTTTTCCCAACATTAAAAGGTTACTGTATCAGAGAGCGCTGCTGCCCGTTCCCTGTTCAATATGTAGTCCCTAAGTCGCCTTTTATGACACCCACGGGAAGAGTAGGGGTTGGTGACAAATGTATTCTACTCTGCCGTCGCTTCAAATTGGTTCATTTTTTATAATTTATAGATAATCTCGACGCGCTGCGCCGCCGCCGCCTAGAAACGAAATTAACGTCTTTCTCATTTTTGTGCTGAAAATATCATCTCGAAGATAAAACTTTGATCACACAAGCGAAGTTGCGGGCAGAGCGCTAGTATTACATATTTTGTTTATCACATCTTTTGTGTTGTCCGTGAGTGAGGCTAAAATGGGCCTTCGATTGTCTGAAGAATATACGTCACCCTAAACCACCAACATAACTATGCTTACTTTCAAATTGGTTAGTTTCATTATTTTATTTCTAAATTTAAATTGAAACGGGAATCCTAAAAAAAAAAAACAGTAGAAGGAAGTAGTGCGTCGATATGACCCTCATTATTTGACTGCTCGTGCACCGCTGATTCAGTCAGATCAGTACCCAAACAGGCCGCGCGCGCAGCCTGACGTCCGCGCAACAAAGTAAATCACAAAACACGCGCGGTTTGAAAATCGATCGTAAAAATCGATCGATCGCTCGCGATTACCTTTGAACATAAGAATCATATTTAATTTCTTGGAGGTTTCTTTGACGAGTGAAGTGATTGATTTCATGAGTTAGTGGTGATTTCAAGCGTGCTGTGGAAAATAATAAAAGGTATGTAGGTACTTCTTTTTGTCGTTTTCTTCACGTTGTTGTTTAAACTTTTTAATTTTTTAGGCAGGTATAAACCCTATTGTACTGGGTAAACATTTTTTTTTTTTCCTTAAAATGTCAATAGCCGTTCGGAGCGTGGCATCCTTTTCCCAAAACATCCGTTCCAAAACATAGCAAGACACGCGTTTCAATATAAGTACTGTAAGGATTGGGCTCCTTTGTTGTTACTGGCTGTTAGTCGATTTTCATATTTCTTTCTAAAGTTTTGTAAATTTTGAATTGCGAATTGTTCTTTTTAGGGTTCCGTAGCCAAATGGCAAAAAACGGAACCCTTATGGATTCGTCATGTCTGTCTGTCTGTCCGTCGGTATGTCACAGCCACTTTTTTCGGAAACAATAAGAACTATACTGTTGAAACTTGGCAAGTAGATGTATTCTGTGAACCGCATTAAGATTTTCATACAAAAATAGAAAAAAAAAACAATAAATTTTGGGGGTTCCCCATACATAGAACTGAAACTCAAATTTTTTTTTTTCATCAAACCCATACGTGTGGGGTGTCTATGGATAGGTCTTCAAAAATGATATTGAGGTTTCTAATACCATTTTTTTCTAAACTGAATAGTTTGCGCGAGAGACACTTCGAAAGTGGTAAAATGTGTGTCCCCCCCCTGTAACTTCTAAAATAAGAGAATGATAAAACTAAAACAAATATATGATGTACATTACCATAGTAACTTCCAACGAAAATTGGTTTGAACGAGATCCAGTAAGTACTTTTTTTTAATACGTCATAAATCGTAAATCGTAAACCGCGGCTACTATCTAGTCGTTACACGAGCCAAGTCAGTGGCCTTTGGCGGTTCTATAACACTGACACTACGAACTACAAGAACTTTTATGTTACTTGCTGCTACGGAACCCTTCATGGGCGAGTCCGACTCGCACTTGGTCGCTTTTTTTTTTTTTTTTAAAGTCTTGATGCTGTCGTGCCAGAGACACACGCGTTTCATGTTTTTATGACAATAAAAAATAAATTCAATATCTTGAATGTTTACGCGTGTTCTCCTTTTTAGGGACCTCACGATGCGCGCTTGTTCTTGTTATTCTGCAATCGTAGCAATGTGTTTTTGTAATGTTGTTGTTAATTAAGTAGTTTTTGCTTTATGTGGTATAGTTAAAAATTGTATGTCACCTATACTGTATTTTTCTTCTAAATTCGTAAGGTCTCTTTCGTCAAATTTTAGCAAGTAGACCTCGAGTGAGTTTATGCAGGTATCATTGAGGTAGGCTTTCTATGAAATTAAAAAAAAAAAAACGATTTTTCCAGATTAAGTTATTTTTTATGTCTGCAATAAAGTATATTTCATTCATTCATTCATTCATTCCTTCTGTTGAAGGTAGTAGTGCCTCAAATGACCCTTCTTTGACTGCTAGTGCACCGCTTATTCAGTCAGATCAGTACTACCCAAACTCGCAGTTTATATGAATAAGGTGCTGATTCCACAGTTCCGTACCGCTCATCTCGTAAGGTAAATAAACCTTGCCAGTAACTGGCATGCCACTCCCCAGCTGTCGACTGGCAAAGGCCACCACTCGCTCAATTCACCTCGATAAAACTTATTAGGACCCGTTCACTTGTTTAAAATATCTTTAACAAACTAAATATTGGCATCGTTTTTAGTTTACAAACTGATCATTGTGACGGTCAACTTGTATGATGCAGATTTTGAAAAAGAGAATATGACTTGTTACAAAATTGTGCAGCGGTCTCGTTTAGTTATCTACTGATTTTCGTGTTTCGGAAGGCACATTTGACCATGATCTCGAGTGCATAGATCACTGGCCTAATTGAATCGGTCCATGTTAAAAGGGCGGGAGTCCGGACACCCTAAATTTCAGAAAAGAAGAAAAAACTTGATGGTTGAAGCCGTTTTTATATCAAATTACTGATTCGAGTCCCAAATGTTTGTTCGTATTTGAATGGACTGTTGATTTTTTGATGCCTTACCAACTCGAAAAGGTGTATTGGGGTGTTTTCGTTATAATGGCGTTACTAACTTATTTCTTCAAAAATTGTGACTCACGCTTTTTTATCATGGACCGATTCAATAAGTCTAGCCTTGAAAATGCCTACATAAGGTAATAATAAACGGTAAGATAGAGTTCTTACGCGAAGGCTTTGAAGGAAAAGTTCACAAACACCTGAATACGCCTGTAAAGCAACCCAAATGTTGTGTGTGAAGAGATGAATCCGCACTTGTCTCAATTGGTCTACATAAGTCTGATTGTTAATATTCGGGGTAGACCCGAGACCTCATTAGTCAGGGGTGACGTTTATGAGCTAATGGCGAATGACAAAATGTGGTTGGAGCGTTTTCCGTGTTTTGGAAGGTGTGTTAGTTTCCCGAGGCTTTTGAATGACACTTCAGGTTGTCTACAACGGGGCATTGAGGCTTAAAACTCGTCAACGCTTACCAAACGTGTTTACTATAGTTTTCCTGTTAACAAAAGACATCACAATAAAAATTTATGTCTGATACTTAAATGTTGAAAGGAAATACATACTCGTATAGAGAATGTTATTGACTTTTTTGAACTCCAAAAAAAAAGAAGCCAAGGCAAGTATATTTTGCGGGCAAATCCAAATGCATGGAATTGTTAACCCGTGACTTGACGGAAAATTAATTCTCCTTTGAGTTCATAAGGACCACTTCCCAAAACGTCCACTTCCCAAAAGGACAACATTTCAAACTGCTAAGTCTCAAAACGCCATCTTCCCAAAAAGACAACTCTTAACTCTTAGAAGGACCACATGCCTAAACGACAACTTTACCGACTGTTAATGTCTCTAATGTTTTTATTTTGTTATGTTCGTCTTTTTTCTAAACTTCAAGTTTAATATCATCCAGTTCCTCCCAACCGATCGCATCGTTTTGTAAATCAAATGACAATGCATTAATCGTGAAGGTAATCAGTCAGGGTCGCTGGTGACGTCACGAGGAATCACTTTAACAGTTTATATGATTCTAGGGGTCCGCCCGCGGCTACGCTCGCGTTGTTTAAGATTTTCCCGTGGGAATATAAAACGTATCCTATGTGTTAATCCAGGTTACAAACTATCTACATTCCAAATTTCAACCAAATCCGTTGAGTACTTTAAGCGTTAAGGGGGAACAAACATCCAAGATTGATAGTCAAGCTTATAGATATATATCCCTTATTTTATGAGTTGGAAAATGTCTTGAAAGTCCTAAACCGCACAAAATTATAATCCACAAAAGAATGCAGTTCTTTATCGCACCAATTTTATTACTATTTTGAAACAAACATGAATCAAAGATTGCCAATCATTCTTTTTGCGTAATGTTTTAATAACTATTGTGATATTGGGAGTGCCCACGCTTTAAAAGCAGGTCAAAGTGATAACGGCGACAGAGACACCTGATCTGTAAATAAATAGACCCGTTTTTTCGTTTTAAAACATATGGACGGACACAGTCTGAAATAAATTGTTTTTTTTTTTTTTTTTTTTTTTTTTTTTATCTTCTGTAATTTGGAGAACACAGATAGGTTCTTATTTCACATTAAAACATTTATATAAAATATTAAAACATTTATTATATTAAAGTTTATGCCATGTACATAACGTTACTTTTTATTTCACTTCAATACATGCAATATTACAAATGTTATGACCGCGAGAAGTTCCGAGCGTGTGACGTCATATGCAGGCGGTTGCGGGCGGTGTAATAGGAACGTTGCGTGCATATGACGTCAATATGACGTCACATCTACTCGCCTCGTGCGGAAATGTGCACTTTGATCGTGAATAACTCAGTCATTTTTAAAGATATAAAAAAAATAAAAACACAGTATTTTTTGTAATTTTTTATAGAACATTTTGGCATTTTCAGCTAAAATCGTTGGTCAGACCCAACTTCACGAGGATATTCTCTGTGTAGGGGTCAGGTCGTTGGCCGACCTCACAAACTTGGATGTCAGAGGTATTGAGCCGCGGAAGGCTTCTGATCTGAAATAATACTATTTATTGAGCTGGTCCAACTAGCCTTGTCCCACTGCTGGGCGAATTCGTCCCCTTTCTTATTGTCAGACTTATGGAATCTACTCGCTTCTCAATTTCTTGGTAGAAGAATCATCATCTGAGCATGTTCCCTAGACATCTTCGTCACATTTATAGTCAGTTTAGAGTGTGACTGAGGTGGACTGAAAGAAAGAAAGAAAGAAAGAAACTAATGATAATAATGACTGATAATTTATTATATTTATTTATTTATTCAAGGTTTGCTAACAGGTAATACACCATATGCTTATATTTATTACATGAGATGAGGAAACTTAAGTAGGGTACACCCAATTACAGGCAAACACGACCTAAGTTTTACAATCTTGTCTAAGGACAAATTACAACTTACATAGTATTCATACAAAGCTTATGTTGTAAGTTTATGTTGTATCATAACTATTATTATGTAGATTTCGCTAAGAACCTGTGTAGTTTCGTTCTAAATGAATAATAACTTACATTGAATATATCAATATTCTCCTTCTGAAAGAGTTCATTGTGCTGGCGGCAAATACGGTTCAAGACACTGTGGAACCCTATGTTGGTCCTGGTGATACTAGGCGCAAAAGGCTTAAAGTTACATAGACGAGAGCCACGGCGAGGTACAGTAAATTTTATTTGAGATATTAAGGAGGGGCAGTCTAAAAATCCACAAACAATTTTATAAAGGAGCAGCTGATCATTAATCCACCTTCTGTCTTTTAACGATACAATCCTAAAATGAACCAATCTTTCGTTGTAAGAATTGAGGTCATGTCTCTTCTGGTGTGCCGCAAGACGAAATAGTGATAATGTTTTAACAATTATGCCACGCCTTCATTGTGAAAAATGCCTTTAGGCAAACCAGGTCATTTTCTGTTGCACACCGTAGACTTAAGCCCGGTTTACATTTTGATTAGTGCAAGTGTGAGTGCATCTATAAAATACGTGTACTCTACCTTCGTTATGTTACATCCGTACGTACGGAGATCAAGTGAATAGTCTAAGGACTCATATTTTGTACATGCACTCGCCTTGCACTAATCAAGTGTAAACCAGCCATTAGTTCATGAGAGCTTCTAGGTAGAGCAGGAGAAAAGTAAACAGACATACGTTTGGCAAATTATTATCGTAAATACCGTGCTGATAAACGCCCCTAAAACAACAATGGTTTTTTTTTTAGTTTTAATGGTCTTGAATTATAATCTTTATACATATTGTTTCTGGCAATTTACATACAATATAAGCGTTGTATTTATAATAATCACAAAATGAGTCTTCAACATGCTAGACCCGGATGGCACTCGATCGAACTAGATTCGAACTCGAGACGGTGCAAAAAATCTAGCGCAAAAAACATCTGTTTGAGACTTGAGACTAGATAATTACCTCATTGACGAACAATAGGCGATGTTGAAGAAATAAGAAGAAATATAGACCAACATTTTTTCGTAGTATGAATGTAATTAGATAATTTTTTCATAAACGATCATAATGATAATTGTAGGAACATTGATGGATTTGAAACTTTGAGCTATTCTCGTATTCATACTAAAGTCTATAATTTTTTGCTATTTTAACGCATGAATTCGATTTAGTCAAAGTTCCATCATCATGTTTTTCAACTTCATAGAAAGAGTGGAATAATCGTACACTATGGATTTGATAAAAAAACATTGGTACGTTCCGGGGCTCGAACCCGCACCTCCCAAAGCGAAACCTTCTTCTTCTTCTTTAGTAAACAAGCGAAACCTTGAATCACCTATTTATTTATGCTCACATGTACAAGCTTAAAAGTTCTAATTTAACATGGCAGATAAGTACATGACCCTGTCAGGGCATTGCATAAGATAAGGCATGCAAGTGGAAGACAAATAGGTTTTACAGAAAATATGTTTTGCCAATTACGATAATAATATAAATAACAATTTTAACATGCATAATTTCATAGTGATTACATTAAATTGCTATTGCTATTAAATTGCTATCCTAAACTATCCCTTGAATGCAGTTTTGTTAATAGGTACAAGATGTTTCTCGTGGACTACTCTAACTACTATCGCTAGTAATAATGTCAACAGTCAATAATCGTACCTATTGAGATTGAGAATGATGACTATTGTCTGGGACCACTCGTACGGTATATTGTTATCAGTAGCGCCTGTTGTTATGATTTCTAACTCTATTGAAACTTTATTTTAT
The DNA here is from genome assembly GCA_951230895.1 of Carpatolechia fugitivella. Taxonomy (NCBI): domain Eukaryota; kingdom Metazoa; phylum Arthropoda; class Insecta; order Lepidoptera; family Gelechiidae; genus Carpatolechia; species Carpatolechia fugitivella. Next base: position 1,689,527 of record OX579652.1, on the reverse strand, counting down.
TCAATATTGAGATATTTTCTACTGGGAAGGTTCAGTACAATCTAGGTACTATACTGAAGCATTCTCAGTTCTCAGTTCAGAGTAAAATACTTTTGAAACCACTCACTAAAGTATAGTACAAAATATATTCTTTTATTGATACAAAATAGAAACAATTTTAAACACAATACTACATAAAACAGAAGAATCAAAAGGCGGGCGTATTGCTAATGTAGCAATCTCTTCCAGGTAACGCTAACGTATGGATATAACGTATAGAAAAGGTGAAACGGGTACAACGACGAAAAAATATTATGTAAATTAAATCTAGGGAATAATGATTGTGTAATAATATCTAGGTTAGAAGTTTATAAGTAATTCTAGTGCTAGAATAATATTATCTATTTATTTTCATAAATTGATATCGATATTGTAGTCATTATAGCAAAAAAGCAACCTATACTTTATTAACACGTTACGGATAATGCTACGCCGTAGCCTGTCGTAGCACGGCGTAGCGCGTAGCAAGCGTTGTACTACGAGGCTCGCATTTTAGCCCGTTTTTTAAGAGGAAAAAGTACGCCATTTTTTTAATTCAGCAATGCCACTTGGTATGAATGTTATACACGTACACCCAAGCCCAAAACACCCGGGAGCCAGATTGAACTCTGCGTCAGTTTTTTATAATATGCATTAAATGGGCTTTTGGATAGTATTTTTTATGAACCAAGTTTCATACAAAAATATGAAAATATAAGGGTTTGTGTACATTATGTTACTACTAAAAGTTTATTATTTTAAGTATTGCGTCATATTTTGCTATGGAACCCTAAAAAAACTGGGATAAGAAATAAATTGGGCATTATCTAGTTATCTGAAAACGACACCAAACTTGACTCAAAGATCCAAACAAATCCGCCAGAATTTTTTTTCTGAGCGCCGAGAGCACTTTGAACCCCCCTCCCCCCCACCTGACGCAGAGTTCAATTTGGCTCCCGGGCGTTTTGGGCTTGAGTAGACGTGTATAACATTCGTACCAAGTGGCATTGCTGAACTCAGAAATATGTACCTCTCCTTATAAGAAATCCTCTTAAAAAACGGACTATTTAAAACATTACAAAATACATTATCGTCGTTACAATTATTACATCAAGGATAGGCATCAATTTTGTTGATATGTCCTCAAAGTAGGTTTTGATTAATTGTTTTATTATTACTGCTGCAAATTTAAAGATTTTCCGTATGTTTCAACCCTATGTATCGTGTGCTTAGGTCACAAAATAAATAACCAAAAAGTGAAATATTGTTTTATTTTATGCAAAAAACAAAACAGTATAGAAAAAGTCACGTGTTTCTTCAAAGGATTTTATGATACTTAAAAACCAATACAATATTACGAGTCACAATATAACTCAATTAGAGTTCAATTATTACATTAGTTCTATAGTAAGTTGCTGTAAAATTGCATGATAGAACAATTTATTACAATAGCCTTTTGTGCTGTGAAGAATTAAAAAAAAAAAAAAAGAACGTGCCAGTCACGCTGTGCGTCTATTTTCTTGTCACACTTGCGCGGGCGCGTTTCAACATAAGGAGGTTATTACAATATCTAAAACCTTTTCAAAATCAATCAAAATCAACGGCCCGTTACAGTCCACTGCTGGAATGTGAGCCTCCTCCACTTAAGTGGAGGGTTTTGCCATAATATCCACGCTTGGCAGGCGGGTTGGAGATCGCAGATTAAAAGGTTACTGTATCAGAGAGCGCTGCTGCCCGTTCCCTGTTCAATGTGTAGACCCTAAGTCGCCTCTTACGACACCCACGGGAAAAGTAGAGGTTGGCGACAAATGTATTCTACTCTCTATCTTCTGAACTTCGATAGTAAGAACCATCTCTTATAAATTTATCTTTCGTGTAAACAGGTAAACTCTATTTCCGACTCCTCAACGGCCCGTTGCAGTCCACTGCTGGACTATGAGCCTCCTCCACTTAAGTGGAGGGTTTTGCCATAATCTCCACGCTTAGCAGACGGGTTGGAGATCGCAGAGTAAAAGGTTACTGTATCAGAGAGCGCTGCTGCCCGTTCCCTGTTCAATGTGTAGTCCCTAAGTCGCCTCTTACGACACCCACGGGAAGAGTAATGGTTGGTGACAAATGTATTCTACTCTGCCGTCCACACGGCTTAAGTTTTAAAATATGATTGGTTTATAGACATAACAGCGCCATACCAAAACGTTTTTTTTTAAATTTCCTAACAAAATGTAAAAAAGAAACAAAGTACCTATAGCTTTTTATGAACATCTACATACAAATTTTAATTTATTTTTATCGAGAAGACAGCATAGTTTTTTTTCTTAATCGCATTCATGCGCGTTTTGAAATGAAATAAAAATGTTTTCAATAAAGAACTATCAATAGGTCGGTACCGCAACTGAACTGTTTTGAAACAGATAACTTCATAACTCGTCGAAGTAGCAATAAGAATGAAATTATTTATTACTTGACTGCACTGAACAAAAGTACAGCGTCGGTGGTCTAGTGGCTAGGGCCGCTGCCTCCCGTCCGGGAGACGGGGGTTCGATTCCCACCACGTACCAATGTGTTTTCGAATTTCAAATTCATATGTACGTTTACGTTTATTCGACGCTCTTACGGTAAAGGAAAACATCTTGATGAAACCTGCACACTCCTACGAAGAAAATAAAAGGTTGAGTGTGGAGTCGACCAACCCGCACTGGGCCAGCGTGGTCAACTAAGGCCTAATCGCTCTAATTTAGGGTAGGCTCGAGCCTCGAAAATTATTACCTTGTCTCAATAGTTGCATGAAAGGGAAGTCCATTCGATTGTAAGTTGTTTTTTCCTCCTTTCTATTCTCGCATTCTCGTACAATTTAAACACTTTTGCTTTTAATAATTTCAATTCCATTCGGGTAATGGGCTTGTGGGGAAAAAACCCATAATTGTCAGGAGCTCTTCTCCACAGATTCCGCCATTGTGTTAGTGAACTCACCAAAAAAAAAATGTAATGACGGATCTAAGTGATGTAATAACATCCTATGGAAATAAATAATTTTGACTTTGACTTTAATATTGTGCAGCAAGAATAAAATCATAAATTAAACATATATGAGAAGTGAGACAACTTTTTTTTCACTTCGAACCTGCCGACGAGTTCAATGTGCCCATGAAAGTTTTTCCTCAAGGAGTACGCAGCAAGCCAACATCGGTGATACACCAAACCGGGTGACATCGAACACGCTGCGTTTTTCCCCAAGTGTGCAAGGTCCCTAATAGCAGGTAATACAGAGGCAGAATCAAGGTTCTCTAACGAGGTCGCCACGGTGAACAGTTTTCCTATTAGGGCCTTTGATTGATACGAAATACTTTGTATATAAATGCAATCGTTAGTGTTATAATAATTTTATTTCATCGTGTAGGTAGGTAGGTAGACTGACTTCTAGGAGATCTTATAATATTAGGTATTAGTATTTTACTTTATTTACTTTTGAAACGAAACCATCCGGCAGAGGACCAAGGTTGTTGATATCGTCCAGAAGTGTAGCAAACTGAAGTGGCAGTGGGCTGGCCACGTCTGTCGTAGAACCGATAAGCGTTGGAGCAGACGGGTTCTCGAATGGAGACCACGTCTCGGGAAACGTAGTGTGGGACGCCCCCCTGCTAGGTGGACTGATGACCTGAGGAAGGTCGCTGGTGGTGGCTGGATGAGGAAAGCGGGTGATCGTGTGCTTTGGCGTGCCCTTGGGGAGGCCTACGTCCAGCAGTGGACTGCAATAGGCTGATTGATTGAGTAGGCGAGAGTTAAATCCATCACTCTCGCATTTATGTTATTGTAAAAGACTATCTACAGTTTGGTTAGGATATTGCATGTTGAGCGTCGGTGGTTTAGTGGCTAAGGGCACTGCCTCCCATCCGGGAGACGCGAGTTCCATCCCCACCACGTACCAATGTGTTCGAATTTCGAATTCATATGTACGTTTTTTCGACGCTCTACGGTGAAGGAAAACATCGAGATGAAACCTGCACACTCCTGCGAAGAAATTCAAAGGTTGTGTGTGAAGTCGTCCAACCCGCACTGGGCCAACGTGGTCGACTAAGGCCTAATCGCCCTAATTCAGGGTAGGCTCGAGCACCTCGGTGGGGACGTATATGAGCTGTTGATGATTCCATGTTGAATCATCGAATCGTTCAAAAAGTAGGATGATTCCGTTCTTCAAAAGCCCGGCTGTTATCTACGGAAGTAGACGTAACATGAATCATCATGTCGGAGACTATTGGGTTCATTAATTTTGACAACAGGGATTGTAGGGTCGGTTAACGACCTTACAACACTTGGTACAATGATGAATTCGTCCCTACTTCTATATAATTAAGGCGTTCTAGTCAATTATGTTTGTAGGTACTTGGTTGTTCAAACTATTACGTTAATTAGAAGGTGCCATAGAATAAATAATACTTATAGCTCAAAGTTAATAGGTACAATGTGAAAAATTTAATGAGCCGTACACCTTACATAAGTAGCAAAACTCTACAAAATACGTAGACAAACGGGATAGACAGACGTAATGAGCTAGACGCATGACGTAATGAGCTAGCTAGACGCATGACGAGTATGAGTTTTGGACTCATTATAAGTACAATTGCTGCTTAATTTAGAGTATTGCTACTCAATTTAGAGTAATTCGTTGACTAATTATAAAGTGTGACTTACCCCAGTGCAATTTTTTCTCAGTGTAGCACTTACAAAATACACTCGTAATACTTGTAACATAATGTACGTACAATATACGTTATAATACAAGACGTTCCTACCAACGGCTAAGACATGTATTAAAAATCAAACTGAAATCTTCATTGTCACAATTTTCAGGATTGTTACCACGGTTATAATATTGAAATATTGAGGTAAAAATATTAAATATAACCGTGCTAACAAACCCGAAAATTATGACAATTTTAGTGTAGTGAACAGCCACGAAAATCTTAAAATATATAGCTATATTCATTAAAAAACTCTATCTACTATATTTAAAGTAGGTACTTTTCATTCACGTAACAGTCGTGGGACACCCTGTAGGTACATACATGTGATAATTAATTAATTACATTTTGACTTCGATCAACAATAGGGGATCGGACCATATTTTATGAATTTACCATATTTTGTGAATTATTTTTAAAATATAAATTAGTAGCAAACGATTCGCGAATAAAAAAACAGAATCGGTTGAAACGAATTTACAGTGATTTTTAAAGTTTCAATATGTCTGTCTCTTTCAAAAACGTTTTTTTGTATGGAGATTATAATGGCGTTACTAACAAATGACGTCACAAGTGGGTATGTGCCTCTGTCTAATCTTGAATTTCATACCTTTATAATTCGGTAAATTTTAAAGATAGAGCAAAAATTCTTGTAGTGTTCGATAGCATAAACTAAGGAGTTTGGATTTATAAAATAAAAGAAAAGTAGTCTGATCCCCTATTACAACTAGATAACGGGTCGCATACAAAATCAAAGCTAAATGTTGTCTGCGTCAATATAAACTTATACAGCAGCATTTGTTTATTAGCATATATAAAATAAAATAAAATAAAAAACCAACCGAGACAAACGTTTTAAAACAGTTTTAAGTTCAGCGTATAACAACTCTAATACTAAGAAATAAAATCGCAAAACTTCAAAATATAATCTCTCACCAATACGACCATTCGTTTTCTTTTGTTTCAACCGAACTAATTCAAAATAAGACCTCGCGCTGCAAGTGACGCTCAGAAGAAATAAAAGACGATCGGAGGCGACGCGCGTCAGAAATCGTTGAAGTGACGCGTTATTTACATACACGGTTCTTTTTGCTCCGACCCGATATCTATGTATATAGTTGTAATTGTTGATCGAAACATTTTGGTATTTATTTCAACGACACGCTGTTTACCTTGGAAGGTTGTTTAAGGGCAGCAAGACTTCCGCATATGTAGCTCTAATTTTTTTAACGCATTTTTTTGCATTCGGAATTTAATAAAGGAAGTAAATAAATTATGCCTTGTTGATATAACAGACACGTGCGTGTATAATTGAGATTTTCTTGCCGATTAAGAGCCCATTGGATTTAATATGTATAGGAGACATCTCGGGAGATATTGGTGTCGATTCGGGGTACGTCCAACTAAACTAAACTAAAGTTAATCCCGTCACTTTCTATCATTTTTAATTGAAAAGGGACTGAAGATCATCGGTTTTGTTTTTGTCTTTGACTACACGACTAACTAGTCTATTGACTCGTCTTCTATATTGTCTGTAGAGGACTAAATATATGAAATCACGACAGCCTCCGTGGCCGAGTGGTCCAGATTTCGACGTCCATTACGGAGGTTCCGGGTTCGATTCCCGGTGGGACTTTTTAATAGTTTATAAATACTAGTATATTTGATTTATATAAAGTTAATTTATTTATACGGGTTACCCAACACAATTACATAAACTTAAGGATTTACTTAAGATCGTCAACAAAAATATTAAAATATATTTAGGAACTACGAAAACATTTTTGTCATCTATATGTAGAAATCAAAATAACTCAATCAAAATGTACTTATGTACAACTATGTAGCAATACCATAAACGTAAACTCGATTACAACATTGTTTATAATAAGGTACAGTCAGCTGCAAATCACTGTTGACACTTACTTACTTACACATCAAAAGGCCGAGGCTTTCGACACTACTTTACTTACAAATGAAATACTTGTTTCTCAAAAAAAAAAACATCTAGAATAACTACTTAAGTAGTAACAAAATGAGACCTAAGTATTTAAAAAATATATATCCTATGGCGGGATGAAAGGATATTTTTTTTTGTCAATTAGTGTTGTAATTTTAATTATATATAAGTATACGCATATTACCTAAACAATTACACTTTTAGTAAAATAGGAAATAACTATAAGTAAGGAAGAGCGGTACCTCCTAACACAGGTTTTTTAGCTTACAAGGAGGGACCAGCCACTATGTAATATTAGCTATTAAGTATAATGAAAATAAATTTATTTTATTCATCTCTTTTTTTTTTCATTTAAAAAAAGACAGGAGAGTTTCGTTTAGTTATTATCTTTGTGGGGAAGTATTTCTTATCTTTTTAAGAAAACAGGCCAATTCCTATAATTATTGCCATAAAAAGAATTATTTGTTAATAAATGTACTGGTGATATGAAAAACGTTGTTTTCTTTCTTTTAATACGCTGTAAAACAAAACTTGACCTTTTAAAACTCCTCAAACTAGCTATGCTTGTCGCGCAGCCCACTGTACCGGTCAGAATAGCAACCTGTTTCATTCCTGATATTTTAAGACGTCATTAACATTACTACTTTCTATCGTATGTTCTAGACTGGAGCTAGAGCTCAGGCTAGTAATGTAGGTATGTTTGATGATTTCAGTCGATATTTTATTAATCAAACTTGTAATAGCGACCGCCGCCGTTGAAGTTAATTCAAAATTTAATCATTATTTTTTTATATACAATCAATCAATCAATTTATGCAGCGCGTGGACCGCTCGATAGCAGTGCGCATTCGCGGCGCATTCGCCAGATCTGCACGCACCCTTAGGTTCGTTGGCGAGGCAATTTTGATAACTACGACATAGTCTCAATCTTAAACTGTGTGGCCGATTCTAAAGGGAAAGCACAATATGCACAATAACCTAAAAACAGTTTAAAACTTCTTTTCCACACTTATTGTAAGAGTTACGACCGTATTGTTTGTAAAAATGTTTAATAAATTAACTATCCACAAAAACGTGTTTATACTTATTTCGGAACGTGAGACTGTACACGGTAAATGCGGGGTTTCATCTACACGTGATGCTAACAATAATAAACTTAACGCAAATTGAGGAAAAATGGTTTACATCTTTATTGCTCTGACGTACCTGCCATTGAAAACTCAAGAGATAAGAGAGAAATTAATGAAAATTCTTTACGACGTGGGCTAGATAAGACGAACAGATTAACAGATTCTGAATAATGAAATTAAGATCAAAGACAGTTCATTGAGATGACTTAGGTTTTTCTATTTACGTGAAAAATTCAATACCTACCTACATATCAACTTGTTACAATAGGCCTGAGAAACGTCCCGTCTGTCCATTCAATATTTTTTTACGTCTGTTTGCTGCTACATTAAGGATCATCAAAACATTTTCATCTACCTATATGCTTAATAGGGATGATGAGTATTAATTATTCTTTGTCCATCAGGGGGCCATTTCACGAAGCTACAAGTTACAAATTACAAGTACAATTCGATGTACATTGCGTAGACGATTAGATAAAACGATAAGGGCTTACAGTTTAGACGAATTGGCTACGCAATGATATCAAATTGTAACTTGTTACTTATAAATTGTTGCTTCGTGAAACGGGGCCCAGGTAGATTATTAAAAAGTATTGGACACGTATTTTTCTTTATTCACGTAATCAAAAAATACGAAGATATATTGAGTTAAATTGCGTATGACGTCACGCTTGTATTACCTGGTGGACTAAAAAATAGAAAATACAAAGAAAAGAAGAATAGAATCAAGAATAGAATAAAAGAAAAACAATAGAATAGAAATTGGATAGAATAGAATAGAAAGAATTCGGATTTTTTTTTCCGGATATAATTCAGTTTTCGTTAGCCAGGCCTCATTCCTCTATTTTCAGTGATTGATAGGTTACAATGTTTAAATATCAATTAACTATCGTAGATTTACCGATGTTAATTTCCCTTTGTTCGATCACAAGTTTAAGTTCTTTTCATCCGCTAATGTTATCGAATTAACCGTGGTTGTTTTGAAAACTGCACGCTAGACCGTCTTAGTTGTACTTAAATAGCACGAACGTACGGTATTTTACTGTTTTTTCACCTTAAACGTGCAGGAAATAAAAAATATTATTTAAGACATTGTAAACCAATAGATCACGCTAGAGAGCGCCACTTGGTATTTCAGAAAACTGAGTCTTATATGTAAAGTGATTTCGCTGGACAGTATTAACTGTTCGGAACCAAAACTCCTCAAACCGTGAATGTGGGGATTCACGGTTTGCGCGCCGCCGTGTGAACACCTCCATAGAGCTTCATACATTACTGAGCTACCGTGAATGAGTAAATGAGCCCTAATTCTGTGGTTTTCAAGGGAAATGGAAAAATACTTAAATATTTCCTGCGTAATTGATTGCTTCTGACATGACGTCCTAGTGCCTAAATCGATAATAGCATTAATCGCATTGTCCTTGTGCCCGGCGTTCCAGTGGGTGGGAGGTATTTGAATTAGATTTATTATTATTATGTTACATATAATTTATTGTTATTATTATTATTATTTTTATTGATTTGAATATTTTAAATTTGTATTTTAAAGTTTTAAGTTTCGTATTGATTTTTTAATTTGTCATTTACTAACATAATTTTATTTTATTTTATTTTTTAAGTTTTACTAACAAAAACATATGGACAGACACAGTCTGAAATAAATTGATTTTATTTTTATTTTTATTTATTTTTTATTTTTATTAATAGTTGAAGAAACAATAAGTTAACAAAAAACATTAAAAATATTATCGCGGTAAGCCCGTCAAATGTCTCATAAATGTTATAACAATTAGTTATCTCTATCTCTTCTCTACATAGTATAAAACAAAGTCGCTTTCCGCGTCTGTATGTCTGCATATCCGCTAACTCCTTCTAAACCACGCAACGGATTTTGCACATGACGACGTGATTTACGAGGAAGGTTTGTATGTACATATCATACCAAATATATTTTAATATAGTAGAGAAAATTCAATGTTTTTCAATCAAGACGTCAAAAAATACTTGGTTGGGCGCTTACTCATAGCTTTCATTGGCTAAACCGTACCTTTATATATAAATTACGCCCGTGCGAAGCCGGGATGGGCTGCTAGTCAAGTTCACATTATTGTCACCTATTCAGATAAATCTACATGAATCATCAACACATAAGAATCTAATAATTAAGAGCAGCGTTCATGATCCAGGTCGCTGATGTATATTAGTAGTTTTAATTTAGAGTCTTTTTGCGTATTTTCCGTGAATGGTCTTTAAACCAATTCAGTGGCTATTTGGCTAGGAACTATACACCTAGGTGTTTACAGAAGCTACAGTCAATTGTTCCACTCTTCGCTAGGTCGTTTCGCTTATAAAATGTAAGACATCTAGTTCTATTTATAGCGCGACTACAGTTCATAGACTATTTCCGTGTGCACGGCGTGGGATTGTTAATCGTTTACATAGTAATTTCATACTAATATTTCGAAGAGGAATAATTTTTTTGCTGATCTTAGATATGACCGACTGATTTCATAATTATGTCTGCTGCATGCACCCGGATATGTGGGCTTGAACAGCCACGGATAGGAGCCGGAGGATGGTCATCGCTGTCGAGAAGACATGGCTAGATGACTTGGTAAAGTTTAATTTATCTTGTGTTTTCATCATCTTTCCTCTAAATGATTAAAATTCTTAAGTAAATAAATAAATCCGCCCTTAAATTCGCCTTAACTCTCAGAGAGGATGGCATCCGAAGGCTCATGATTGTGACGGTTGGCGATAGCAACGAGAAGCCTTTGCCCAGCGGTGGGACAAGGCACTAATAAAAAACTAACGAACACTCCACGCTGAAACACTTCTGCAAATTTTTCAGGTGTTTTTAAACCAATTCATCAGTTTCTGACGTTTTTACACAAACTCGATCGACATCCTTTGCATGTTTAAACCATCGTTTAAACCGGACATAAGACTATATTACGAAGAAACACAGTATAAACAAACAAACACACCGCCACATTCGCAATCCGCAGCGAGTGGTGACTTGGTGACGCGTGCGACTGCGCAGGGAAAGTACCAAAGATGCGCACAGGCATGTTAAACGATTACTACCATAATACAACTCACGTTATGTAAGGGTTACGACTGTGTATCCTTTTTTGGCAAAGATAAACAAGCTAAATTAATAGTTTGACTCAACACCCTCGATGGAGACACTCATGTATGAGCTAATATTAAATAACAAATACAAATTACTGAATATATAAATTGACAAACGGAGCCGAGACATGGAACATGACGGTGAAGCTGGGCTATCGGCTACATGTCACTAAGCGAGCCATGGAAAGATCTATGCTTGGTATTTCGCTACGGGATAAATTCCGAAACGAAATCATCCGGCAGAGGACCAAGGTAGTTGATATCGTCCAGAATGTAGCAAGCTGAAATGGCAGTGAGTTGGCCACGTCTGTCGCACAACCGATGAGCGTTGGACTGGACGCCCCCCTGCCAGGTGGACTGATGACCTGAGGAAGGTCGCTGGTGGTGGCTGGATGAGGAAAGCGGGTGATCGTGCGCTTTGGCGTGCAGACCTACATCCAGCAGTGGACTGCAATAGGCTGATTGATTGATTGATTGAATGTATAAAAAAAAACTTAGATGCAAGAGCAAACAACAACATCACAACTTTTCGACTTTCATTTTACCTATATTTTATTTATATATCTATATTTCTACTAAATCCTTGACGTAACATTGGTCACGCGTCTTTCGTCCCGCGCACATAATAATTAGACACACTCGTAAGGTATACTACAGTGCAATATTAGTAACGTGAAGAAATAGTTTGACAGAATTAACATGTTAAAAGAGCCGCTTGCGAAAGTTCGGCAAATAATGCAAATAATGCATTTAACGCATTTGATGTCTGATTCGCTTCATTCATTCACGTCTGATTTATGTTGCCCAATGATTTTAATAATAATAATAAGACATTTATTCACGGTACACAAAACAAAACACACACAGAGGGTACAAATCAAATAAAAATAAAAAAGGCACATCAAAAAAATAAAATAACATTAAAATAAACAATAACGTACGTGCACAGCGTCACAGAATTACAGCGTGCGCTCCATTCCGCGCACCGCAAAAAGGCAATAGCTCAGCACTATGCTGTATTGCGTGCCCACTAAGTAGACACTACAAAACAGCGCTGTTTTTCAGCTTTTAACACTGAAGGGAATTACAAATGAGAAAATGTACAGTATGTACAATAGAGTTCTGATATACATAATATAAATACTAGAAATAAAAATAAAATAGCGCACCCAAAGTTTAGACTGTGTAAAGTTAATAATTCATTCATGGGGAACTTCATACTAATATTCGCTTTTACTGTATTCGCTTCTATAATAAAATACTAGATGATATTGTAAATCTGTCCGATAGCCCATTTAAAGCTAAAATTAAAACTATTTTATGTTCTAAGGCCTATTATACGAAAATGATTACTTAGCTGATAAAAACGTATGGTCAACTGTTGTTCCAAATCAGCGGAGTAGATTGTAATTATGACTCATGTATGTGATTCTTTATATATTTAAAAGAAAAGTACAAAAGATACAATTCCTGTGGAGTTTCTTCTGGCCGTTCTTTTCCACAGAGGGCGTACACTGGTAGTGAACGTGCCATCCATGATAGCTTTGACGTCGAAAAATGATTTGTAAAAATCTTAATTCGAATAAAAAAAAATGACTTTTGACTTTAGAGTATATACAGTTAACAGTAATAAATTTATCATGGTGTAGCGCTACAAAGATACAAATATAATATATTATTTTGTTTAGAACGTGTCAGGAAATGTTAATTTCATTCATAATTAACAATGAGGACTATTGAGGACCATTGCTGAAGACATTGACTGAAGTTTATTTTTTAGTATATGAAACTGATTGACTGAAAAAAATATCGGCTTATATTTGTGTAATCTATAACTTTCAAATAGGTTCTGCTTTAATCCAAGCTCCCTGCTTACAACATGACGATTAATTTAGAAAAAAATAAATAAATAGGTACTTAAACACAGTCATAGTTCCCACTATAATAGGGTTATCTTTATCGGAGCAGAGTGCCATGGACAGACATACATCAACAGCTCACATACGTCTCCACCGAAGGACTCGAGCATACTCTGGAGTACGGCGATTAGGCCTTAGTCGACCACGCTTGCCCAGTGCGGGTTGGTCGACTTCACACACAACCTTTGAATTTCTTCGCTCTGCAGGTTTTATCACGATGTTCCTTAACCGTAAGAGCGTCGAATAAACGTACATATGAATTCAAAAACACATCAGGACGTGGTGGGAATTGAACCCGCGTCTTTAGCTCCACCGGTGGAGCCTGGCGGTGGATCCAAGTGGACGGAGGGTGTCTCCCGGACGTAAGACAGCGGCTCTAGCCACTACACCACCGAAGCTCTTAGCCACTACACCATCGACGCTCCTAGCCACTAGACCACCGACGCTCTTAACCACTAGGCCGCCGACGCTCTTAGCTACTAGACCACCGACGCTCCTAGCCACTAGACCACCGACGCTCTTAACCACTAGACCACCGACGCTCCTAGCCACTAGACCACCGACGCTCTTAGCCACTAGACCACCGACGCTCCTAGCCACTAGACCACCGACGCTCCTAGCCACTACACCACCGACGCTCTTAACCACTAGACCACCGACGCTCCTAGCCACTAGACCACCGACGCTCTTAGCCACTAGACCACCGACGCTCCTAGCCACTAGACCACCGACGCTCCTAGCCACTAGACCACCGACGCTCTTAACCACTAGACCACCGACGCTCTTAGCCACTAGACCACCGACGCTCTTAACCACTAGACCACCGACGCTCTTAGCCACTAGACCACCGACGCTCCTAGCCACTAGACCACCGACGCTCCTAGCCACTAGACCACCGACGCTCTTAACCACTAGACCACCGACGCTCTTAGCCACTAGACCACCGACGCTCCTAGCCACTAGACCACCGACGCTCCTAGCCACTAGACCACCGACGCTCTTAGCCACTAGACCACCGACGCTCTTAGCCACTACACCATCGACGCTCTTAGCCACTAGACCACCGACGCTCCTAGCCACTAGACCACCGACGCTCTTAGCCACTAGACCACCGACGCTCCTAGCCACTAGACCACCGACGCTCTTAGCCACTAGACCACCGACGCTCTTAGCCACTAGACCACCGACGCTCTTAACCACTAGGCCGCCGACGCTCTTAGCCACTAGACCACCGACGCTCTTAACCACTAGGCCGCCGACGCTCTTAGCTACTAGACCACCGACGCTCTTAGCCACTAGACCACCGACGCTCTTAGCCACTACACCACCGAAGCTCTTAGCCACTACACCATCGACGCTCCTAGCCACTAGACCACCGACGCTCCTAGCCACTAGACCACCGACGCTCCTAGCCACTAGACCACCGACGCTCCTAGCCACTAGACCACCGACGCTCCTAGCCACTAGACCACCGACGCTCTTAGCCACTAGACCACCGACGCTCTTAGCCACTAGACCACCGACGCTCTTAGCCACTAGACCACCGACGCTCCTAGCCACTAGACCACCGACGCTCCTAGCCACTAGACCACCGACGCTCTTAGCCACTAGACCACCGACGCTCTTAACCACTAGACCACCGACGCTCTTAGCCACTAGACCACCGACGCTCCTAGCCACTAGACCACCGACGCTCTTAGCCACTAGACCACCGACGCTCTTAACCACTAGACCACCGACGCTCCTAGCCACTAGACCACCGACGCTCCTAGCCACTAGACCACCGACGCTCCTAGCCACTAGACCACCGACGCTCCTAGCCACTAGACCACCGACGCTCTTAGCCACTAGGCCGCCGACGCTCTTAGCCACTAGACCACCGACGCTCTTAGCCACTAGACCACCGACGCTCTTAACCACTAGACCACCGACGCTCTTAGCCACTAGACCACCGACGCTCTTAACCACTAGACCACCGACGCTCTTAGCCACTAGACCACCGACGCTCTTAACCACTAGACCACCGACGCTCTTAGCCACTAGACCACCGACGCTCTTAGCCACTAGACCACCGACGCTCTTAGCCACTACACCACCGAAGCTCTTAGCCACTACACCATCGACGCTCCTAGCCACTAGACCACCGACGCTCCTAGCCACTAGACCACCGACGCTCCTAGCCACTAGACCACCGACGCTCCTAGCCACTAGACCACCGACGCTCCTAGCCACTAGACCACCGACGCTCTTAGCCACTAGACCACCGACGCTCCTAGCCACTAGACCACCGACGCTCCTAGCCACTAGACCACCGACGCTCCTAGCCACTAGACCACCGACGCTCCTAGCCACTAGACCACCGACGCTCCTAGCCACTAGACCACCGACGCTCCTAGCCACTAGACCACCGACGCTCCTAGCCACTAGACCACCGACGCTCCTAGCCACTAGACCACCGACGCTCCTAGCCACTAGACCACCGACGCTCCTAGCCACTAGACCACCGACGCTCCTAGCCACTAGACCACCGACGCTCCTAGCCACTAGACCACCGACGCTCCTAGCCACTAGACCACCGACGCTCCTAGCCACTAGACCACCGACGCTCCTAGCCACTAGACCACCGACGCTCCTAGCCACTAGACCACCGACGCTCCTAGCCACTAGACCACCGACGCTCCTAGCCACTAGACCACCGACGCTCCTAGCCACTAGAACACCGACGCTCCTAGCCACTAGACCACCGACGCTCCTAGCCACTAGACCACCGACGCTCCTAGCCACTAGACCACCGACGCTCCTAGCCACTAGACCACCGACGCTCCTAGCCACTAGACCACCGACGCTCCTAGCCACTAGACCACCGACGCTCCTAGCCACTAGACCACCGACGCTCCTAGCCACTAGACCACCGACGCTCCTAGCCACTAGACCACCGACGCTCCTAGCCACTAGACCACCGACGCTCCTAGCCACTAGACCACCGACGCTCCTAGCCACTAGACCACCGACGCTCCTAGCCACTAGACCACCGACGCTCCTAGCCACTAGACCACCGACGCTCTTAGCCACTAGACCACCGACGCTCCTAGCCACTAGACCACCGACGCTCCTAGCCACTAGACCACCGACGCTCTTAGCCACTAGACCACCGACGCTCCTAGCCACTAGACCACCGACGCTCCTAGCCACTAGACCACCGACGCTCTTAGCCACTAGACCACCGACGCTCTTAGCCACTACACCACCGAAGCTCTTAGCCACTACACCATCGACGCTCCTAGCCACTAGACCACCGACGCTCCTAGCCACTAGACCACCGACGCTCCTAGCCACTAGACCACCGACGCTCCTAGCCACTAGACCACCGACGCTCCTAGCCACTAGACCACCGACGCTCCTAGCCACTAGACCACCGACGCTCCTAGCCACTAGACCACCGACGCTCCTAGCCACTAGACCACCGACGCTCCTAGCCACTAGACCACCGACGCTCCTAGCCACTAGACCACCGACGCTCCTAGCCACTAGACCACCGACGCTCCTAGCCACTAGACCACCGACGCTCCTAGCCACTAGACCACCGACGCTCCTAGCCACTAGACCACCGACGCTCTTAGCCACTAGACCACCGACGCTCCTAGCCACTAGACCACCGACGCTCCTAGCCACTAGACCACCGACGCTCTTAGCCACTAGACCACCGACGCTCTTAGCCACTACACCACCGAAGCTCTTAGCCACTACACCATCGACGCTCCTAGCCACTAGACCACCGACGCTCCTAGCCACTAGACCACCGACGCTCCTAGCCACTAGACCACCGACGCTCCTAGCCACTAGACCACCGACGCTCCTAGCCACTAGACCACCGACGCTCCTAGCCACTAGACCACCGACGCTCCTAGCCACTAGACCACCGACGCTCCTAGCCACTAGACCACCGACGCTCCTAGCCACTAGACCACCGACGCTCCTAGCCACTAGACCACCGACGCTCCTAGCCACTAGACCACCGACGCTCCTAGCCACTAGACCACCGACGCTCCTAGCCACTAGACCACCGACGCTCCTAGCCACTAGACCACCGACGCTCCTAGCCACTAGACCACCGACGCTCCTAGCCACTAGACCACCGACGCTCCTAGCCACTAGACCACCGACGCTCCTAGCCACTAGACCACCGACGCTCCTAGCCACTAGACCACCGACGCTCCTAGCCACTAGACCACCGACGCTCCTAGCCACTAGACCACCGACGCTCCTAGCCACTAGACCACCGACGCTCCTAGCCACTAGACCACCGACGCTCCTAGCCACTAGACCACCGACGCTCCTAGCCACTAGACCACCGACGCTCCTAGCCACTAGACCACCGACGCTCCTAGCCACTAGACCACCGACGCTCCTAGCCACTAGACCACCGACGCTCCTAGCCACTAGACCACCGACGCTCCTAGCCACTAGACCACCGACGCTCCTAGCCACTAGACCACCGACGCTCCTAGCCACTAGACCACCGACGCTCCTAGCCACTAGACCACCGACGCTCTTAACCACTAGACCACCGACGCTCCTAGCCACTAGACCACCGACGCTCTTAGCCACTAGACCACCGACGCTCCTAGCCACTAGACCACCGACGCTCCTAGCCACTACACCACCGACGCTCTTAACCACTAGACCACCGACGCTCCTAGCCACTAGACCACCGACGCTCTTAGCCACTAGACCACCGACGCTCCTAGCCACTAGACCACCGACGCTCCTAGCCACTAGACCACCGACGCTCTTAACCACTAGACCACCGACGCTCTTAGCCACTAGACCACCGACGCTCTTAACCACTAGACCACCGACGCTCTTAGCCACTAGACCACCGACGCTCCTAGCCACTAGACCACCGACGCTCCTAGCCACTAGACCACCGACGCTCTTAACCACTAGACCACCGACGCTCTTAGCCACTAGACCACCGACGCTCCTAGCCACTAGACCACCGACGCTCCTAGCCACTAGACCACCGACGCTCTTAGCCACTAGACCACCGACGCTCTTAGCCACTACACCATCGACGCTCTTAGCCACTAGACCACCGACGCTCCTAGCCACTAGACCACCGACGCTCTTAGCCACTAGACCACCGACGCTCCTAGCCACTAGACCACCGACGCTCTTAGCCACTAGACCACCGACGCTCTTAGCCACTAGACCACCGACGCTCTTAACCACTAGGCCGCCGACGCTCTTAGCCACTAGACCACCGACGCTCTTAACCACTAGGCCGCCGACGCTCTTAGCTACTAGACCACCGACGCTCTTAGCCACTAGACCACCGACGCTCTTAGCCACTACACCACCGAAGCTCTTAGCCACTACACCATCGACGCTCCTAGCCACTAGACCACCGACGCTCCTAGCCACTAGACCACCGACGCTCCTAGCCACTAGACCACCGACGCTCCTAGCCACTAGACCACCGACGCTCCTAGCCACTAGACCACCGACGCTCTTAGCCACTAGACCACCGACGCTCTTAGCCACTAGACCACCGACGCTCTTAGCCACTAGACCACCGACGCTCCTAGCCACTAGACCACCGACGCTCCTAGCCACTAGACCACCGACGCTCTTAGCCACTAGACCACCGACGCTCTTAACCACTAGACCACCGACGCTCTTAGCCACTAGACCACCGACGCTCCTAGCCACTAGACCACCGACGCTCTTAGCCACTAGACCACCGACGCTCTTAACCACTAGACCACCGACGCTCCTAGCCACTAGACCACCGACGCTCCTAGCCACTAGACCACCGACGCTCCTAGCCACTAGACCACCGACGCTCCTAGCCACTAGACCACCGACGCTCTTAGCCACTAGGCCGCCGACGCTCTTAGCCACTAGACCACCGACGCTCTTAGCCACTAGACCACCGACGCTCCTAGCCACTAGACCACCGACGCTCCTAGCCACTAGACCACCGACGCTCCTAGCCACTAGACCACCGACGCTCTTAACCACTAGACCACCGACGCTCTTAGCCACTAGACCACCGACGCTCTTAACCACTAGACCACCGACGCTCTTAGCCACTAGACCACCGACGCTCTTAACCACTAGACCACCGACGCTCTTAGCCACTAGACCACCGACGCTCTTAGCCACTAGACCACCGACGCTCTTAGCCACTACACCACCGAAGCTCTTAGCCACTACACCATCGACGCTCCTAGCCACTAGACCACCGACGCTCCTAGCCACTAGACCACCGACGCTCCTAGCCACTAGACCACCGACGCTCCTAGCCACTAGACCACCGACGCTCCTAGCCACTAGACCACCGACGCTCTTAGCCACTAGACCACCGACGCTCCTAGCCACTAGACCACCGACGCTCCTAGCCACTAGACCACCGACGCTCCTAGCCACTAGACCACCGACGCTCCTAGCCACTAGACCACCGACGCTCCTAGCCACTAGACCACCGACGCTCCTAGCCACTAGACCACCGACGCTCCTAGCCACTAGACCACCGACGCTCCTAGCCACTAGACCACCGACGCTCCTAGCCACTAGACCACCGACGCTCCTAGCCACTAGACCACCGACGCTCCTAGCCACTAGACCACCGACGCTCCTAGCCACTAGACCACCGACGCTCCTAGCCACTAGACCACCGACGCTCCTAGCCACTAGACCACCGACGCTCCTAGCCACTAGACCACCGACGCTCCTAGCCACTAGACCACCGACGCTCCTAGCCACTAGACCACCGACGCTCCTAGCCACTAGACCACCGACGCTCCTAGCCACTAGACCACCGACGCTCCTAGCCACTAGACCACCGACGCTCCTAGCCACTAGACCACCGACGCTCCTAGCCACTAGACCACCGACGCTCCTAGCCACTAGACCACCGACGCTCCTAGCCACTAGACCACCGACGCTCCTAGCCACTAGACCACCGACGCTCCTAGCCACTAGACCACCGACGCTCCTAGCCACTAGACCACCGACGCTCCTAGCCACTAGACCACCGACGCTCCTAGCCACTAGACCACCGACGCTCCTAGCCACTAGACCACCGACGCTCCTAGCCACTAGACCACCGACGCTCCTAGCCACTAGACCACCGACGCTCCTAGCCACTAGACCACCGACGCTCTTAGCCACTAGACCACCGACGCTCCTAGCCACTAGACCACCGACGCTCCTAGCCACTAGACCACCGACGCTCTTAGCCACTAGACCACCGACGCTCCTAGCCACTAGACCACCGACGCTCCTAGCCACTAGACCACCGACGCTCCTAGCCACTAGACCACCGACGCTCCTAGCCACTAGACCACCGACGCTCCTAGCCACTAGACCACCGACGCTCTTAGCCACTAGACCACCGACGCTCTTAGCCACTACACCACCGAAGCTCTTAGCCACTACACCATCGACGCTCCTAGCCACTAGACCACCGACGCTCCTAGCCACTAGACCACCGACGCTCCTAGCCACTAGACCACCGACGCTCCTAGCCACTAGACCACCGACGCTCCTAGCCACTAGACCACCGACGCTCCTAGCCACTAGACCACCGACGCTCCTAGCCACTAGACCACCGACGCTCCTAGCCACTAGACCACCGACGCTCCTAGCCACTAGACCACCGACGCTCCTAGCCACTAGACCACCGACGCTCCTAGCCACTAGACCACCGACGCTCCTAGCCACTAGACCACCGACGCTCCTAGCCACTAGACCACCGACGCTCTTAGCCACTAGACCACCGACGCTCCTAGCCACTAGACCACCGACGCTCCTAGCCACTAGACCACCGACGCTCTTAGCCACTAGACCACCGACGCTCTTAGCCACTACACCACCGAAGCTCTTAGCCACTACACCATCGACGCTCCTAGCCACTAGACCACCGACGCTCCTAGCCACTAGACCACCGACGCTCCTAGCCACTAGACCACCGACGCTCCTAGCCACTAGACCACCGACGCTCCTAGCCACTAGACCACCGACGCTCCTAGCCACTAGACCACCGACGCTCCTAGCCACTAGACCACCGACGCTCCTAGCCACTAGACCACCGACGCTCCTAGCCACTAGACCACCGACGCTCCTAGCCACTAGACCACCGACGCTCCTAGCCACTAGACCACCGACGCTCCTAGCCACTAGACCACCGACGCTCCTAGCCACTAGACCACCGACGCTCCTAGCCACTAGACCACCGACGCTCCTAGCCACTAGACCACCGACGCTCCTAGCCACTAGACCACCGACGCTCCTAGCCACTAGACCACCGACGCTCCTAGCCACTAGACCACCGACGCTCCTAGCCACTAGACCACCGACGCTCCTAGCCACTAGACCACCGACGCTCCTAGCCACTAGACCACCGACGCTCCTAGCCACTAGACCACCGACGCTCCTAGCCACTAGACCACCGACGCTCCTAGCCACTAGACCACCGACGCTCCTAGCCACTAGACCACCGACGCTCCTAGCCACTAGACCACCGACGCTCCTAGCCACTAGACCACCGACGCTCCTAGCCACTAGACCACCGACGCTCCTAGCCACTAGACCACCGACGCTCCTAGCCACTAGACCACCGACGCTCCTAGCCACTAGACCACCGACGCTCCTAGCCACTAGACCACCGACGCTCCTAGCCACTAGACCACCGACGCTCCTAGCCACTAGACCACCGACGCTCTTAGCCACTAGACCACCGACGCTCTTAGCCACTAGACCACCGACGCTCCTAGCTACTAGACCACCGACGCTCTTAGCCACTAGACCACCGACGCTCCTAGCCACTAGACCACCGACGCTCCTAGCTACTAGACCACCGATGCTCTTAGCCACTAGACCACCGACGCTCCTAGCCACTAGACCACCGACGCTCCTAGCCACTAGACCACCGACGCTCCTAGCCACTAGACCACCGACGCTCCTAGCCACTAGACCACCGACGCTCCTAGCCACTAGACCACCGACGCTCCTAGCCACTAGACCACCGACGCTCCTAGCCACTAGACCACCGACGCTCTTAGCCACTAGACCACCGACGCTCCTAGCCACTAGACCACCGACGCTCCTAGCCACTAGACCACCGACGCTCCTAGCCACTAGACCACCTGTACGAGTACGATCTTTATCAAATATTTTAGATTCATAGAAAACAACCAAAATCGTAAACCTTCCGTGTAACACTGTGGCGTCCTCTCTGTTACTTATAGGATATTATTTACACTACGAGGGTGCATTTTTATATTCGCGGAATGGGTAGGTAATTAATAAATGAGGGTACTTTACTTAGTCGTAACTGGTTAAGTAGCTCATTATTAGTATAAATAGAATGTTTTGTTTTAATCGGGCCATTACTATTTGAATTATCGTCGATCAAACAACTCAGTTGGGAAGAACATTGTGAAAAATGGAGAAAATCGAGCACCGCGCTGTCATAAAGTTCCTTACCAAGCAAGGAAAATCGGTTCAAACCATACTAGAAGAGATGTCATCCGTTTACGGGGAGTCTTGCCCCGGTAAAACCATGGTTTATAAGTGGCATACCCTTTTTAAGCAAGGCAGGGCCTCACTTGAAGATGATCCTCGGCCAGGACGGCCGATCGAGGTGACCACTCCGGAAATCATTCAAAAAGTGGAAAAATTAATACTGGAAGATGCTAGACTAAAGAAGAAACAGCTCGCAGAAATGGTTGGAGTATCCGATACAACCATATTTAAAATTCTTCACGATCATCTCGGCATGACCAAAGTCAGTGCAAGGTGGGTGCCGAGAATGCTCACGCCGCCTCAAAAACAACAGCGCGTAGAGTGTTCTCGCGCGTTTTTGGACCTCTGTAATGAAGACCAGGATGGAGTATTGACTCAAATTGTTACTGGGGATGAAACTTGGGTTCATCATTATGAACCTGAGTCCAAACAAGATTCTATGCAGTGGCACAAAAAAGGCACACCACCACCAAAGAAATTTAAGGTGTCACAGTTGGCGAGAAAAATCATGGCGACAATCTTTTGGGACTCAGAAGGAATCTTGTTGATAGATTATAGAGATAAAGGTGTCTCCATAACCGGAGAATACTACGCTTCAATCTTAGAGCGATTAAAGGAAGCAATCAAGGTAAAAAGAAGGGGAAAATTAACCAAAGGTGTCCTCCTTCTGCACGACAACGAGCCTGTGCACAAGAGCCGTGTTGCGTTGGCTTCCCTGCATAAGGTGGGCTTCGATATTTTGATTCATCCACCCTACAGTCCTGACCTGGCTCCCAGTGATTATCTCTTTCCAAAAATGAAAAAAGAACTTCGGGGGAAGAAGTTCTCAAGCGATGAAGAAGTGAAGGAAGCAGTTTCAGCTTATTTTTCAGACAGAGAAAAAACATTTTTTTTCGAGGGTATACATAAGCTAATTGAAAGATCTGAAAAATGTATTAGGGTTGCAGGTGAATATATTGAAAAGGAAAAATAAACTTGTATTTTTATTTCCACGTCTTAGCCCCGATTCCGCGAACTTAAAAACGCCCCCTCGTAGTTATACGTTTGACGTGAAGATTGATGTGAATCGTGTGCTAGCTGGTGTCATAAGTAGTACATGATACGCACAGATGGCGTTAGGCGTATTCATCTGATCATTTCTTTTTGTAGTTTCAAGTGTAGAGGCTGACTGAAGGGAGGCCATTTTGTTTTGATTCGTGCGTGACGCGCACAAGCCGTTGCGAATTATTTTATTTAGAAATAATTAAGATGAATCCATCTTCTCCATCTAGCAAGGAAATACTTTCTAATTAGCATAAGAACATTAAATAAATTATGGTAAGTAAAAAAGTCATGATCGCAGGAAATCTTTGTGTGCGCCATATGCTCGTTCTATTACGTAATCGTTCGATTTCTTTGTTTCAGGTTTTATTTAATAATGTCGTGTAAGGACACATGTTATAAAATATGATTTAAATACAGAATGGTAAATATGATGTTAAATCGGGACTTCTGGAATTTAGTTGCTATATTTGGTTCCACATGATAACCATGAATGGTCTGGTTTTCTTTTCAGTTTTTCTAATTCAAGGAGCTTCTGTCAAGATGCTAGATTAGGAATTTGATATAATAAGACCCATACTGGTAAGATGAAAATCAATTCTGTTCTACAGAAAACATTTAGCTGTTTGTATCATGTGGTACAGTTGTGTGTTTGTTTTTAGGGTTCCTAATTCAAGTTCAGTTTAAAACTCAATTTCATTTTCAAATTACAATGAGGAAGGAAGCAAGACTCTAGTCCAGGGTTAACGGGGCTGACTGCATGCTGACATGAATGGCTGCGGCTTAACTCATGCTTGGAGGTTAAGTTCTTGGAGGGCTGTCTCCCTGGATGGTGTGGACTTCTCTCAGTTATTTACAAATACACGGTATCTTTGTAAAACGACAGGTACGCATGTTTAACTAATATAATTTTAGGGAGTATTCGTAAGATAGGAAAATTTAAGCTTAAAAAACTATACCTGAGTATTGAATAAAACCATAATTTATGTAAAATTAACAAGTGTATTTTGATTTCTATAGCCAACACACTTAAAACATATAGCATATATCATCAGTCTCATGTCACTTCGATTGTCTAGTCGGTGAGTAACATTTTTATGTTATACCGGCGGGACTTGAACCCACGACCTTCGGCATATACGCAGCCAACGTGCTTACCAACTACACCACGGAGGGCATAGTGGCAGCGCCGAAATTCGTCCTTGCTTGTTTTCTATGAAAATCATGACGTCACCATAACATGCAACCACTTTTATGTTTTTGGTGGTTTTCTATGAAATTAAAATATTTAATATCTTTCTATTGTTTAAATATAAACAACAAGTGAAATATGCCGTAAAACGGAAGTTTTTTTTTTTTAAAGAAACTTTACTTATCCGTCGTGTCGTCAACACTACTTTTTATAGACTCTACATCGGGAAAATATTTTGTATTTATGAATACTGTATATCGTGATTACCACTACCACAAGTCTCATAGCAATAAAAATTGTGAAGGACGCGGCACTAGTCACAACATTCGCTTATAATCGCGGGTTTGCAATAGGTCGTTGCTCTTATCATAATGTGAACATGAAACAATGGCTAACGTCTCCTCAAACAGTGCTCAGACAAGACGTCACTGTTTATTGCTGTCAGTGATAATTCAAGCATCTTTTTAAGGATCCGTCGTCGTCAGGATTTCGTTTTTGGGTAATCAATCATAGTATTGTCAAGTCGACGCTCAGAAACTGATTTGAGAAAAAAGAGATTTTACCTTGAAGACAAATCGTCAATATATTTTTTCCGTTTTTGGCGTGGACTTTACTTGTTTTCTGTAAAATTAACTTTAGATTTATTGTGTATTCAATCTTTATAATATTTACTAAGAAAAAGACAAATTCACCAGACGACCCGTCCTCGATCGACCTTTTAAAGTTAGGAAATAAGATTTATGTTACCTACCTAAACACTTTGCGGTTGTTAATATTAATAACACACAATATGTATACCGGGTTATTACCACGATTTTGGTCCGATATTTCGACTATGTTGCAATAGGATCACGGCAGAACTGTAAAAAGCGTCCAAATGCGAGTCGGACTCGCCCATGAAGGGTTCCGTAGCAGCAAGTAACACCGACCTCACAAACCCTAGTGTCAGTGTTATAGAACCGCCAAAGGCCACTGACTTCGCTCGTGTAACGACTAGATAGTAGCCGCGGTTTACGATTTACGATTTATAACGTATTAAAAAAAAACTACTCACTGGATCTCGTTCAAACTAATTTTCGTTGGAAGTTACTATGGTAATGTACATCATATATTTGTTTTAGTTTTATCATTCTCTTATTTTAGAAGTTACAGGGGGGGGACACACATTTTACCACTTTGGAAGTGTCTCTCGCGCAAACTATTCAGTTTAGAAAAAAATGGTATTAGAAACCTCAATATCATTTTTGAAGACCTATCCATAGACACCCCACACGTATGGGTTTGATGAAAAAAAAATTATGAGTTTCAGTTCTATGTATGGGGAACCCCCAAAATTAATTGTTTTTTTTTCTATTTTTGTATGAAAATCTTAATGCGGTTCACAGAATACATCTACTTGCCAAGTTTCAACAGTATAGTTCTTATAGTTTCCGAAAAAAGTGGCTGTGACATACGGACGGACAGACAGACAGACAGACATGACGAATCCATAAGGGTTCCGTTTTTTGCCATTTGGCTACGGAACCCTAATAAGCCTATTTTAAATAACCCGATAGATGTGTGTCATTTATGTTACCTTATTTTAAAAAAGAAATTAAAACTATCTTTGGACTCGTAGTGAAAAATCCGCACTGTTGAGAACACTTTCTTTAAATAAAATAAACTGACTCTTGCAAATACTTGCAAGAGTCAGTTTATACTATACAGTTTGCCAACTTTTTTGCTGCTCATACGAGTACAATTATAAAATTGTAATGATTTATTGACTCATCCTCAAAACTAGTTTTTACAAACGGTTTCGTTCGTTACCCGCCCAACTGGATCCTTTTCAAATTATTTTTCTTTTTTAATTGTGTAGGTGGAACAATTATTAATAAATAATAATATTCTGAGTTAACGTTATTTAAGGCGGGGTTATGTGGAAATAGCGCCCATAGTCGCTACTTTGACGATCAAATACCAGCACTTCCATTGATTTATAAATGTAAAAAAATATATGTTAACAGAATATATCCTTAATTAAATTTTAAATCGAATAGAATTTTTAAATACATTATAATAATTTAGAAATAAAAAGCACAAGTTTTAAAAAAAAAGCAGCAAAAAAATTTTTTGACGTCCTAGATCTCGTATCTTAAAGCGATAACCATAGTTTTTTTTTCGTAAATATAACTTGCCAATTACTGACTTAGATTTTAAATCAATCACATTTTTCATAAACTCTGCCATTTTCTGTTAATAAGCAAAAGAGTTCAAGAAAAACGAGTTTTTCGCACGATTCCTGCGCAGTGTCGGATGTAACCACCGTGAAGCATCGCACGCTAATATGAACGTTATTTGATTGATTGATTGATTGATATATACTTTATTGCACCAAAAAAGGGGTGTACAAAGGCGAACTTAATGCTATATAGCATTTTCTACCAGCTAACCTGTTACCTGTTATTTCAGTAATGCGTCGGTTGAACTTTCAACTAAACCGCGTTGAATTGCTAATTTTTGCAATAACCCGTCCTTAAAGAACCTATATTTTATGAAGAAAAAATCAGTTCAAAAGAAGCATGGTTTTATCAAAGTTTATATAGTAGACGTCTAATCTACTAGGAAGTATACAAACACCCAAACACTGTTATTTTATTTATATACATTAATTATATTATTAATTTATTAGATATTTGTAGAAGGATCAAACAATCTTCATCATTGTTCAGCTGTAAAGATAAGTTTTACTTCCATCCCGCATAATTGCTCAGATTATAAACCTTATGGTGATCATTTTAAGTGGCATAATTGATCGGGGAAAATATAGTCGTTTCATCCGACTTCATCCGAGGTAATTAAATATGACTAGTATTTTCCGTTTCACATTGTCACTGTTTAGGAGAGAGCCATGACGTGATGTTTAATATATCATTTTTTCTACTTAATTAGTTACTGAAGCGTTGTTGGTTTTCGGAGTATTTATTGGTATTTTCCGGCGTCAGTTGAAGTACTGTTGGAAAATTAATTGGTTAGTTCCTTGAGATTACGCCAGGATATCCAGGTAAGATCTGTTATTCCTTAATTAGCAATTTATTTATGCCAAAATCATAGTTATGGCAGTTGTGAAATCTGCTATAACAGGACGCACTCAACAACACACAAAGACCATAATTATTATTAAAATTCGTGTCTTGGCTTTCATGTATTCTGAAAAATGCTCCGAAGCACTCCGAATCCCAAGGCCACCGTGACAACTAACAAAACGAGATTTCCTCTATTTAGACTTGCAGCTGTTTAACAAAACTTGGTCGACATATTTTTTCCTACTGCCAAGCCTGTAATGATTTTAAAATATCGCATAACGTGGATCATATTTTTTCTCAGTTACAAATCTCTATTTCTGTGTTAGTGATCATCATAATTATCTACTCATACGTCCCCAGCGAGAGGTTCGAGCCTAGTAAACATAATATAATAACAATATTACAGTACAGTCACAGAATTAAAGTAGGTAACTATTCAGCGACTTTACATAATATTTTATGCAAGTGTTGGGGAGAGCGCCGGTGGTCTAGTGGCTAGGGCCGCTGCCTCCCGTCCGGGACGCGGGTTCGATTCCCACCACGTACCAATGTGTTTTCGAATTCATATGTACGTTTCTTCGACGCTATTACGGTGAAGGAAAACATCGTGTTGAAACCTGCACACTCCTGCGAAGAAATCAAAAGGTTGTGTGTCAAGTCGACCAACCCGCACTGGGCCAGTGTGGTTGACTAAGGCCTGATCGCCCTAATTCAGGGTAGGCTCGAGCCCCTCGGTGGGGACGTATATGAGCTGTTGATGGTTATGTAAGTGTTTACCGACACGTAATGTAATGTGCTTGTCATCCCAGTGACATAATTCTTTCATTTGTAAACCCTACATGGTTCTTTTAAAACGTGACGTGTGGAAGAGTATGGTTGGTTCGTAACCCGCCAGTCTCCTCGCACAGGATCGTAACTTACGGAGGATAAATTCCCAAATAATACACGAGTGTATCGTTTCAAATAACAAGACAAAGATCGCACCGTTTGTTATTGCATTGTTAACAACACTAATTATTTGCTCAGAGATAACATTCTGCACTGTCGCCATCGTCACTTAGTACACAAATTAGCGGTCGTATAGTGTTTAGATTAGGTAGCTTTCGACAAGGAGATAGGTGTTCAAAAATGCGAGAAGAAAATAAATTAAAAGCCCGATAATATTTGCATGTGTCGTGTGCAACAAATTTCAAGAAACGTAACTACGCTTCAAATTTGACCCCACCAAATGAATACTTTGGTATTCCGGAAGCCGGGGAAAAAACTATACCATACCACATTCGGATACGCGGTACAATGATGTTTTATTTGACTCGGTTTGTAAAAACGTCGTGAGTAAGCTTCAATGTACAGCAGCGACATCATCTGCCTGTCTGTCGTCGTCGTCGTCTGTCAAAATTAATTGTGCGAGTTAGGTGCTATGTTTTAGCGGGTGGTTACTCTTGACTATTGTAGTTCGTTGGTCGTGTGGTTTTAGGACAACCCTGTGTTTTCTCGTGGCATCAGTGCCACATGCAGACGATACAAACTGTCACACAAGCAACGATGCTCTAAGAAACATAAAGATGGACGAGGTATCGGCTGCTGAAACAAAAAAGGTAATAAATAATACAGCCATGCGCACCCCCACCCGCCTCGGTAGGTGCGCCGCATACGTTCCAGGAATTGGTAACAGCGCACCTACGACGTAGGGGCCGCGCAGTCACATTAGGAAATTATGCACCTACGTACTAAGTGCATAGCAGGCGTCACCCGACAATTTTTTGTTTAGTTTTAGTGTAACTAAGTATCTGCTCAAGTGGAAATCACTACGATCACCCAATCGTGATTGAGCATTTGCTTAACCATCGTAATCCTACTGCTCCACAGGATCTGGCAAGAGAACAAAAATGAAGATGATGAAGGTAAATGAAAGATGACATCATCCGCTTTTCTTCCGTGATTTTTTATCTTGTCAACAACACAATGCTTCGTACATTATGAATGGACGGGGCTCACCCGTCACAACATTGTGTTCGTGTTTGTTTCATTATACGAGTTTGTTTCATTATACTCAGTGATGCAAGATGTCTCGCTTTCAGTAGGACGTCCCGTTTTTCAGCCCTTTCAGGATTTGTCCCGCCGACGTGAGTGGCACGCCGCCGAGGTGGCACGCCTGAAACCCCGCGTCATTTACAATTTGTCAATTTTGATTCATTCCTTTTCTTTCACTCCGACCTCCTCTTGCAAATCAAGTGTAGTTTCTATAGTTGAATTGAATAAATAAAATGATTGTTTTATCTGGACACTAGATAATGTTCTTCTTCAGGTGCCATAGTGCTATCTCTTACTGGAGGTAGTAAGCGATCATAATGGCTATTTTCACTT
Organism: Carpatolechia fugitivella; assembly: GCA_951230895.1. Lineage (NCBI taxonomy): Eukaryota > Metazoa > Arthropoda > Insecta > Lepidoptera > Gelechiidae > Carpatolechia > Carpatolechia fugitivella. The sequence goes on along the minus strand of OX579652.1, from coordinate 1,659,430 downwards.
CGTCAGTAGTAGTAGTGTTGTTCTAAACAACCTTCTAAACTGCAACTGTAGGGCCACCCTACAATATATTTTTGATTACTTTGTTTGCAAAATACCGCCTTTGGGTTCTAATTGAACGAGCGAGCGAAGCGTCTCTGTTTCAGCTTGGCCAAAATTGCTTTTGTATGTCTATCTGTCTGTCTATCCATCTGTCTGTTTATTCCACTCTACAGGTCGCATTTCTCAGCCGATTCTCGTAAAATTTTGTGAGCAGGTTCGAACAATTATTCAATTTTTTTTGTCGAGTCAGTTTATGAAAATTTTTAAAAACGAAGGAGTTATGGGGGTTGCCAGCGTAAGCTAACAAGCTGAAGCTGTTTTCTTCTCAACTAATAAAAATAAATATAAAGAGTCACATTTCTCAACTAATAAAAATAAAATAAATATAAAGAGATATACAAACTCGCGAGGTCTACCAGCTCACAGAGCCAGTAGTTTATTTAGGTGTGATTTTATATAAATACGAGTTGCAATATTCAAATTACAACTCGATTTCTGACCTCGATCCGAACGAGTCGTTTCATTCGCCTCCTCGAAACCTCCGAACGCTTCCGTCGCTAAACAACCATTGAAAGAATGTGGTACTTACCAAGTTATGTATTTATTCTAGTCCCGTTACTATCCATAATATGTCCCGATATTTGGAAAAAGGTTATAGCAACACTAAAAACAACCTTGACCGACACGCTCCGTGGTTTCAGTTCACTCACGTTACGTTACAGGCAAATTGATTCGCTTTGAAATTATAGCCGGATTACATCTATTTGTAGCTGAAATTCGATGAGTGGATTCAGATAATATGAAGCAAAGCGAGGTCACAACAGAAATGCCCCTACAGCACAATTTGAATAGAACAGAGACAAAGCTGTCGCGTGGGTATTGTACTTTTCATCCGGCATTAAACGTAGTCTTTCAAAGGGGCATGATTATAAGGAATATGCATAAAAAAATATATAGTTCATCTGAAAGTACCTATATGTAGCTACTTTTGAGCAGCTGCCTTATTGCATTTTCTATTTATTGTATGAGTTGTATGTTGTTTTATTTGTATGTTGTGTGTATATTTATTGTGTTATTTATATTTATAAATATTTATTTTATTTATTTTGCACCTTTCGTCTACCTATTGCCCCCTTTCTACGAGTACTCGTCTCAGGGCGCGGCAGAGTAACAGCGCCTGCCTCTGCAGAGGTTGGCATTATGCTGAGTCGTGCCTTTTCGCTGCTGTGACTCACATATTAGTATTAAATATATTATTAATCTTTTTACTTATTGTCACAGCAATACGAATAAATGTTTTTTCTTTCTTTCTTTTCTATGTATACAAGAATAGAATACTGACAGTCAAAACAGAATCGAAATTGATCGAAAAACAAACTAGTTACAACATTATTAAACAAATATATCTATGCTGTCCCTCTTTACGAAAACAAAATTTTCTATGGCGGAGCCCGCGTGACATAATGATGTCACATGTCAAGTCCGACCTCTCTGTCTAACCATCAACTTTGAAGCCTTATAACTTTGTTTCTGAGCAAGATATTTGAAGAAATATTTCGATTAATAAATTTAAAAAAAATGTGCAGACTCCCTATTATGTGAGGGAGGGAACCACAGACTTAACACGGAACCTAAGTCCAACTGGAGCCGGTTGAAAGAAAATTAGTCACCATGGTTTGCTCCGTGTCTTCTCCTCAAGCTCGGTTACTTTTCTTTAAGGTCGCTACAACCTACAATAAATTAATTATAAAAATGATACATGTATTGTGAGTATATGCTGAATCTCAACCCATATGGTTTTAGTGTATGTTTCTTTGAGAGCCCACTACAGCTCCACGCATACACGTGTCTTAAGAAAGTTACGACGTTGAGTGGGGTATTAACTTCTCCCATGTCGGCAGATAAGGTTGATATCGTGTCCACTTATTATTGCAAATACGTACTTGCACCGGTTTAAATTAAACGCGCCGTGAAATTAGTATTTTTTCTGGACATAGTCGTAATTTTTGTTTCATTATAAAATAAAATATTCATATAAAATATTTCGATTTTCACTAAATCATCATCGTCATCATCATTTTACAAAGGCGCTCCCAAGAATTATATTTTCCTTTATCATTTTAATTGGTAATGAATAACAAATTACACTGGTCATATCCAATAAATCCAATAATATTATGTACTTTCAAATTCGCTCTTCACATAACTGTATGTTTTCCAGATGGGCTGCGCTAAATTAATAGCGGCGTTTCGTCGCTGCAAGCAGCTGGACGACGGGGTGCCGTCCCAGCTGTCCAGGTGTTTGGGCCTGCTGGACCTGACGGCGCTGGGAGTCGGCAGCACCCTCGGGCTGGGCGTCTACGTGCTGGCTGGGGCCGTGGCGAAGACCGTTGCTGGACCAGCGGTGACCATCAGCTTCTTAGTGGCGGCTATTGCTTCTGCGTTTGCTGGTGAGGATTTTTATTATGCTTACCCTTAAATCAGTGGACTCCTCAAGACGGGAACCGATGCAGAAGCAGGCCCCGAAAAAGATGGCAAGACGAGTTAAACGCCTATCGAATGGACTGGTGGGAGGGAGCTTGCCCAGGACCGAGAGAAATGGCGGAACAATGGGGAGGCCTTTGCCCAGCAGTGGGACATTACAGGCTGATTATAATATAATTACCCTTAAATCATCAAGGTATAAATGAACAAAGGTTTAACTACGTGTCATGGCAACTAGAAACACAAATGTACTCGTACCTGTCTGTACGTACCTACGTACCTGGGCTGATTGATAACTGGCCGAAACGACGAACTTAAAAAAATGATACGCAAAAAAAAATTCATACATTATATTTTGGCATCTTTTTGAAAATAGAACGCCAAATTTGAATTTAATCGAACTGGTGGAATTTGTTTGATAGGACGTAGAACTTTCTGTGTCGTAAATTTTCTTAACAATGGAAAGAAACGAAATTCGTGCGGTGATAAAGTTTTGCGTTTTAAAACAGAAAACAGCAACCCAGATTAAAACCAAGCTAGACAGTGTTTTAGGTAATTCTGCTCCTGCATTGAGTACAATTCACACCTGGGTAACTGATTTTAAACGTGGAAGACAGAGCTGCGAAGACGCCCACAGGTCTGGCCGTCCAAATGAAGTCACGAATCCGGACATGATCAAAAAAATTCACAAAATTGTATTGAATGATCGGCGCTTGAAGTTGCGAGAGATAGCAGAGAAGGTGAGCATTTCATCTGAACGCGTTTTTAATATTTTGCACCAACATTTGGGAATGAAAAAGCTTTGCGCGCGATGTGTGCCGCGTTTGCTCACTGTTGACCAAAAGCAACGTCGAGTGGACGATTCATCGGAGTGTTTGGCGCTGTTTAACCGAGATCCTAACGAGTTTTCGCGGCGTTATGTAACAGTCGATGAAACCTGGATACATCATTATACTCCCGAGACAAAAGAACAATCTAAGCAGTGGACCTGCGCCGAAGGAAGCAAAAACGGTTTTGTCGGCCGGCAAAGTGATGGCGACTGTTTTTTGGGATGCTCGAGGGATTATTTTAGTGGATTATCTGCAAAAAGGAAAAACAATAAATGGAGAGTACTACGCAAGCTTGCTGCAAAAATTAAGTGAAGAAATCCAGAAAAAACGACCACATTTGGCCAAGAAAAAAGTTTTGTTCCACCATGACAACGCACCTGCACACACGTCAATGGTTGCAGTCGCCAAACTCCATGAATTGCGGTTCGAATTGCTACCGCATCCACCCTATTCCCCGGATCTGGCCCCGTGTGACTTCCACTTATTCCCAAACCTGAAGAAATGGTTAGGTGGCCAGAGATTTTCATCAAATGAAGAAGTCATTATTGCCGTGGACGAGTATTTTCAGGGGTTGGAGAAAACATTTTATCAAACTGGTGTAACGGCATTGGAGAAGCGCTGGACTAAATGCATCGAGGTAGAAGGAAACTACGTTGAGAAATAAATTTATTTTAAATAGATTTTTAAAGTTTTTCTTTGTCGTTTCGGAAACTTATCAATCAGCCCTCGTACATCAATTATTGTGGATTTGGTTCGGGTATTAGATGTATAAGATGTCTATCTTGTAGTTTCTTCAAATACTGCCAGAAATTATTAGTATACACATATGAAAATATAGACGCAAATATTGACATTGTATGTATCGATTTTAGAGTAACAGAGATATTAAAATGTCGTGGAAAGCCAAGTCTTTAATAGATAGAAGTCTGTGGATGACATCTAAGTTTTTCTACATGTGTCCGTTCTCCCCAGGTCTGTGCTACGCGGAGTTCGCCTCCCGCGTGCCCAAGGCTGGATCAGCATACGTATACAGCTACGTCTCCGTCGGGGAGTTCATCGCCTTCACCATCGGCTGGAACCTCATCTTGGAGTACGTCATCGGGACCGCCAGCGTCGCCAAAGGTACCCCAAAACCCGTTAAAGACATACCTAGACTTACTGAGAAGGCTCATCAGTACCCTTCTGTCGTTTCTCCCCGGCAACGTCCTGAGCCGAGGTCCATGCTCGTCTGAGTGCGTCCCTAAGCTCCAGGGGTCTGAATCTTTCCCTCCCCCCAAAAGTCCACTCGGGTATACATACCAGTCATTTAGGAGGAAAAAGGGCTCCAGCTCGTGAATAAGGGCGACAGACCTCGATGACCTATAGCGAATTGGTCGATTTTCGCCTATTTGGCATAGAGGCTATAAAAGCTTTGACGTCGAAAAATTATTTGTTAATAATTAAATTATCTTAATTCGAGTAAAATATTTTTTATTTTGAGGGGTAGAGAGAGGCAGAAGACAGCGAAACTTATAATATTATACACTGGCGATAGGCCTTGATCGACTTTGCTCGTGCTTGTATGACTTCACACGCAACCTTATTTTGCAGGTAAGAGCAGGTTTCCTAACGATGCTGTTTTCCTTCACCGCTAAGAACCATCAGATACTAGTTACATTATATCGAAAACATATATTGCCAAACCTAACCTCTTACTTCAGGCCTGCGTGTGACGTGTCACCGATAGTACAGTCAGCAAAGGAGATATGTATACTCGTAGATATGTATATAGGGCCGCTCGAAACCATAAAGTTTTCTCGGGTAATAGGAAGTCTTCTCGGGTAATAGGGGATCGGACTACTTTTTTTTATTTTATAAATCCAAACTTCTTAGTTTCTGCTATCGAACACGAAAATAATTTTTGCTCTATCTTTAAAATTGACCGAGTTATAAGGGTTTGAAACTCAAGATTAGACAGAGAGGCACATACCCACTTGTGACGTCATTTGTTAGCAACGCCATAATCTCCATACAAAAAATAGTTTTTGAAAGAGACAGACATAATAAAACTTTAAAAAATCACTGTAAATTCGTTTTTCGACCGATTCTGTTTTTTTCTTCGCGAATCGTCTGCTACTAACCTATATTTTAAAAATAGTTCATAAAATATGGTGAACAGTCCGATCCCCTATTGTTTATCCTTTGTTATGAAACATAATTCTGTGCAAGTTAATAAACTGTTCAAGTAAATACAATCTTATGTTAAAATATAAATAACCCCCCCATACAGCCTTCGTGGCCGAGTGGTCGACACTTGGACGCCCATTATGGAGGTTCCGGGTTCGATTGCCGGTGGAGACTCTGTAAACGGAAAATCTCTTTGTGAGACTTTCCCCAGTTTGGTTAGGACATTGCAGGCTGAATCTCCTGATTGTCCGAAAAGAATGATGATTCCGTGCTTCGTAAGGCACGTTAAGCCGTTGGTCTAGATAGTAATCTAGACGTTACACGAGGCATGTCAGTGGCCTTTGGCGGCTCTATAACACTGAGACTAGGGTTTGTGAGGTAGGTTGTCGACCTTACAACCCACACGATGAAGAATAACCCCCTGAGAAAGCTTCACCGGCTTGGAGCGGCCTTGTATATAATCCCTTTGCTGACTGTACCTTATACTAACGAAGAAGCTCTCACGATATAAATAGATTTCACTAAACCGTCATCAATCAACAGAAGCCTACAAAATGATCGCTAAAGTATCCCAGTCACGCGATTAATAACTCTATCATTAGGGTCAACGAGTTCAATTTATTTACCCGTGGTATCAGCTGGTTCGACACGTGCTTCATCTACATGCCAGATAGCTCATTTTGAGCTTTAATCGTAATAAATAAATAAATAAATGAGAGTTTATTCATCACACAAAAGAAACGCCAATAACAAAAAATTAAAAGTACGAATCGATCATCCATAATCAACTAATCAACAGCCTTCGTGGAAACCAGAAAGTTTTTATTTGAGCTATGGCTTTACAAAATCATTTTCCGATGTCAAACCTATAGGACAAAGAAAGCTTGTCCATGGTAGGCACGATACAAACGGTTAGATCGATCGGTTAGGTTCATCAACAGCTCATAATACGTCCCCACCGAGGGGCTCGAGCCTACCCTGAATTAGGACGATTAGGCCTTAGTCGACCACGCTGGCCCAGTGCGGGTTGGTCGACTTCACACACAACCTTCGAATTTCTTCGCAGGAGTGTGCAGGTTTCATCACGATGTTTTCCTTCACCGTAAGAGCGTCAAATAAACGTACATATGAATTCGAAATTCGAAAACACATTGGATTGGTGGGGATCCAACCCGTGTTTATTTATGGAAACAGCTACATGGGCCTTGTTAGAGATCTTTGGTCGCTTAATAACTTTAACGCCAGGGTTTATGAGTGCCGACCTTGTGAAGTATTCGCAGGTATTCGTAGTAAATATGGCCTAATCTCCTTAATTACACGACTGCCCAAAAAACGGAGTGCATGTGTAAAATTAAACGATTGGCTTCCAACGTGTCTTCTTTATTGGGGTGAGCAGAGCACGGATCGAGTCGGAATCTTGATATGGAAAAGAGAGCGAGATTTATTATGTTTTTTTTTTTTTGACATGGACCTATAGCTTGTGTCGCAAAATCGACGTATCAAGCGTAACCGGACTTTTGGGGGAGCGGAAGGCTCTTACCCCTAATGGAAGGCTCTTACCCCTAACGGAAGGCTCTTACCCCTAGAGAGCGAGACCCTAGCTGCTAATGCTTTTATATAAATGTCAATACGAAACGGATACAGGTGGCGCCAACTAGAGATATCAAAATGAAAGCTAAGTAACAATTGGTTTTCTACCTGTTTGTGAGAGATGGCGCCACATATTAGTTAGTTACTCTTTAGATTACTAGGTGGCGCTTTAAACAAATTTAACAGCATGTGTGTGTTTTGGGTTCATGTATGTATATTCCACCATCTTCTAAATGCCTGAACAGATTTGGATGTATAGGGTATCGTTCGAACCCTCAATGACAACCTCCTCAATCCTCAATGAATGCCCGAGTGACACTGGCTAAAATTTTGCAGGCTTGATCTTGTGGTCTTGTGTGTGTGCTCCTTGGGAGTCCACTAAAGATCTGTTCACCCTTTCGGGGATAGGAGCGTGATATTGTGTTAGGTATAGCAATACCTATACTCCTTACTCTGTTATTTGAAAACGCTGGCATGTGATAAATGAATTTATCTTGTTCTAAAATGGTATTTTCAAACGTTTTCGAAACATATCGGTTTTGAAATGCTTTTTGACTCAGTCTAATTAGAGTTACCCTTGAGAAATATGATCTAATATGGTACAAAAATATATGATAAATAAAAGTAAATTATATCTCCCCAAATAACCTTTTCTCTTTTGTACACAACCCCACAACTATTATGGTGTGTGTTGGTCCTGATGGTGAGGACAGTGAGGATAGTACGTGATGATGATAACACTGGATATTTTCCTCAGGCATGGCGAACTACATAGACAGTTTGTGCAACAACACCATGGCCGCCACCATGACAGAGCTGATGCCCATCAGGATCCCGTTCATGGCTGAATATCCTGACTTGCTGGCCTTCGGTCTCGTTATATTAATCACCAGTGAGTATAATGACGTTTTCTATTATCATGTTAATATATTTTTATATTTATTTATATATAAATATAATTATAAGTATTACATATATTACATATTAGATTATAATATATTATTACATTATAACAGCCCCCGTGGTCGAGTGGTCAAGTTTTCGACGCCCATTACGGAGGTTCCGGGTTCGATTTCTGGTGGGGACACTGTCAAGCAAAAGTCTCTTTGTGAGACTTTCCCCAGTTAGGTCAGGACATTGCAGGCTGAATCACCTAATTGTCCAAAAAGAAAGATGATTCCGTGCTCCGAAAGGCACTTAAAGCTAAGTTAGTGGCCTTTGGCGGTTACTAACACCAGGGTATGTGAGGTCGGTTGTTGACCTTACAACCCACATGATGATGACGATGATAATATTTTTTTTGTAATAGAATGACTATCTTAATAATGTTTAATGCAATCTTATACTTAAATCTAAATTTTATACCTAATGGAGGTGCGTGCGACCAGCTATACAAATGTCAATGACAACTAAATGTTGTAGCATATTCGCCACATTATTGCAGACAAAAATAAATTCCTAAAAATACAACTATGAAATTAGACACCTATTTAGGTTTTAAGTGGTCTAGTCTAGAATATCAGACCGATAGAACCGGTTACAGAATTAAACGTTATTATTAATGCTAGTAAAAAAATGCGTATTGAAATTTATGTTATTTTAATGGCGTTTCAAAGGGGTCCATTTTGGGTCCGCTCCTCTTTTATATTCTATTTTTATTGGCTCGACTCCAATTAGGATCTTGTTCGTTGCAGTTCTACTCGGGATTGGCGTTTCAGAGTCGACAAAACTGAACAATGTGTTCACAACACTCAACATGCTCACCGTCTGCATAGTGATCGTAGCTGGTGCCATGAAGTGTAAGTCTTTTAATTCAACAAAGATATTTTCAATTACTTATATTTACTGATGATCAATAGTCATTACAATTTGCTAATTGGCAAGAAATCGCTTTGTTTTTTCTCCTTTCTACAAAACTGACACCTCAATTTTGTAATTGCAGCTTAAGAAAAAACAATTAGGTACTGGTGTAAAATAAAATCGTATGTCTAATAATATTCTTATGACTCAAATCATTAGTGTTACCACAGTTTACCTACACGTTTTCCAAAAAGTTGTTTAAAACGTAGTCTTTATCGCATTACCGAAAATGTTATAGTCCTCCTTGAATCAGTCTCAACAACTTACTATCGATTCAAATCAGTAACTCCTTCTCAATTTCCAAAGGTGACCCAGCCAACTGGCGGATCAAGCCCGAAGACATACCTGAAGAGTACAGGTCCTCGGCAGGCGAAGGCGGCTTCATGCCGTGGGGCATGGCTGGCGTGATGGCCGGAGCAGCGCGGTGCTTCTTCGGGTTCGTCGGCTTCGACTGCGTGGCCACCACTGGAGAAGAAGCGAAGAATCCTAAGAGGGACATCCCTCTGTCCATCGTGCTGTCCCTGGTCATCATTTTCGTGTCCTACTTCAGCATCGCTACTGTTTTGACTATGATGTGGCCTTATTATTTGCAAGTAAGTAGTATTGTTTGTGGGGGCGGACAAGCATTGAAGGTTCGGCGCGCACATTCACTCGCGCACATTCACTGAGTAACTAAGAAAAATAATATAATATATACTGTCAAATTTAATGTCTGCGCCTCTGAGGTTTGCGCCTATAATTTCGTCACGCGACTTAAATATCAAATATTGACCTCGTGGTAGACAAGTGAGCATGATCGATAGATCTCATGGCTGAATGCAGAGACAAGACTACCGGGAGTAGAGGAGATAGAAGGAGGCCTGCGTCCATAAGTGGAATAAAGACAGGTTGGTCATGTTAAATAAAATGAATTTAAGGTTGGCACTGATCATGAATACTCACCTTAAGGGGTTATACAGAGTTATTTTTTATTCAGTGCACAAACTTTAATATGTCGTTCAGACCATGAAACTAAACAACTTTCCCCAAGAAACATGGGTCCGGAAATGAAAAAAGAATTCGATCTCCCATACAAACTGCCGCACCCAACTCAGCAATTAGTATGGGAGGTACAACATTTTCTTTCATTTGCGGACCCATGTTTCTTGGGGAAAGTTGTTCAGTTTCATGGTCTGAACAACATATTAAGGTTTGTGCACTGAATAAAAAATAACCATGTACTTTCTATATTTTGTACCATTGAAAGTTAATATTATGTAAGTACTTACTAGCAGTACTTGCCTGATGATGCAATTATGATTGTTAAAATTTAAGTATTAAGCAAAAAAAAACGTTAGTATTCTATAGTTAACCAATACACGAACTTACAAAGAAATATTAATTACTTAAGAAGTCGGTATAATAACCAGCCAACGGATTAACCAGCATTCTTTTCTTAAATACTCATTTATTAATATATAAAATTAAAATATTTGGCACTTAGGTAAGTGGAAAATTTTAATTCGAAATGTTTTCTACTTTAATCAACTTAACAGCTGTAATAACATCATTAATCAGGTACCTAGTTCCAATCATACTACAATAGCAATTAATTAATTGGGACGTTAGCACTTGAATCAATAATTAATTATTAAATATACTTACACTGCATTACTCAGAGAGAGTGAAAGAGAGAAATACAAGGTGTTTGGTGTTAGCTAAGTAACGTGAGACCACCCATACTACCACATCCCCACTCTAGTTTTTAATTTAAAACTACTTAATTATGCCAACTAAACCGTTATTATGATAAAATATAATTTATGTTAGAATTAGAATTATACTTACATTATTTTATGTAAATTTGTAATTTGTTTTTTTTGTTTTTTACCTAAATTTAATTTAGCATCATGTTTGGTTTAGCTGTAAGTGATGTGTTTAAATAAATAAATAAAAAAACAGTCAATCCGGGGCCAATTCAGGGTAACATTGCACCACTTATTTTTCACTAGCGGTCCCCGCGTTGTGTAAGATTTTCCCGGGGGAATAAGACTTTTTCCCGTTAAAATTATCCTATGTATTAATCCAAATTACAAACTATCTCCATTCCAAATTTCATCCAAATCCGTAGAGTACTATAAGCGTGAAGGCGGAACAAACATCTAAATATCTAATACAAACATCTAAACATGCAAATATATTTTCACATTTATAACATTAGTGTGATGATTATTTATTATTTCAACAAGTACTTTTATAATATTATGACATATCTAATTTCCAAACAATATTTGTACTAATCAATACTTTTCTCAATAATATTATTTAAAAATTTGTGTGGTAGTTACAATGTTATCTTGATAATCCAAAGTTACGACTGTATAGTAGTAATAGTTAGTAGAATTGTGTTGGGGTTGTGTCAGCCCATGAAATAGGGGATCGGACTGTTCTCTTTATTTTATGAATTTACCATATTTTATGAATAATTTTTAAAATATAGATTAGTAGCAGACGATTCGCGAAGAAAAATACAGAATCGCTTGAAAAACTAATATACAGTGATTTTTTAAAGTTTCAATATGTCTGTCTCTTTCAAAAACGATTATTTGTATGGAGATTATATGGCGTTAATAACAAATGACGTCACAAGTGGGTATGTGCCTCTCTGTCTAATCTTGAATTTCAAACCTTTATAACTCGGTCAATTTTAAAGATAGAGCAAAAATTATTTTAGTGTTCGATAGCAGAAACTAAGAAGTTTGGATTTATAAAATTAAAAAAAGTAGTCCGATCCCCTATTGAACAACTTTGGTTACCTTTTTAAATTTAAATCAATCAGCTGATCAGTTTGTATGAAAAGTTTTTTTTTAGATTTTGAGGAACTTCTGGAACAAATGTTGTTCAGTTTCATGGGATGAGCCACCACCTGAGAGGTTTTGTATTATTTAGCTAACACGTGGTACACTGGTATCTTCAAGGACATAGCCCAAAACTCGAAAATCATAACTCGATGCGCTGCGCTTCCTGTGTTCTAACCAAGGGACAATACCTGGTTCATTGTGTAACGAGGCATTCGTCCTCTTTCCTGTTGTATGACTGGCAACCTTTCTTGCTGGCAGTTTTATCTTTCATTTTAAATTCATTTTCAAATTTAGATTTCTTACGTTTTGATTTTGTCTTTTTTCTGGCAAATTCTTCACTTCCTGTCCTGATCTCATATAGCACATACCTAAAGCTTCGCTACTATTCTCTATTTTCTCTTGACAGCTGTATATTATAAAATATATAAATACTTATATTATAACCTTTTTTCTTCGGACTGTGCCCTGGTTATTGCCACATAACCCTCTACAACACTCTTCGTGTGGATATCAGCAGCTCCGTGGCTGCTGAGCCACAATTGTAAACCTGTAAAAGACGACGAAAAACTGTACTTACCGCGCGCGATCTGAATGCATTCGTGGCCATAGTCACATACGTCAAAGCTTTCTGATTCGCGAAATATACCTATAGTTAGTAACGTTTAGTTCTCGAATGGAGACCACGTCTCGGAAAACATATTGTGGGACGCCCCCCTGCCAGGTGGACTGAGGAAGGTCGCTGGTGGTGGCTGGATGAGGAATCGTGCTCTTTGGAGGCCTACGTCCAGCAGTAAACTTTAATAGGCTGATTGATTGACTGAGTTAGTAACGTTCTGTCGCATTTCGTCCATTTAAAAATCATCAAAACTTAACATACTCGCCGCTATAGATACATAAATACTTTTCTGAAAAACCTAATTTATTCTGCGTAAACTGTCCATTATGTTATGTATGAAGTAGGTACTGTTTGTTATGAATTCCAAAAGGGAAGAAGAATTTAAAAACATTATAATAGTCAGTATGAAATGTATTGTCTTACATTTTTGAGGTTAAATAGTTGTACTATTGTCTTATTATAACAATTAGCAGTTGTTGTACATAGGTACTGTAGAGTATAATAGAATATATATTCTATCACATAATATGCATACTTATTATGTATTTATGCAGGCATTCATATTTTAACACGCTTCATATTTTTGAATTTGTTTGTAACTTCCGACTATGAATGATATTAACATTTTAACATATAAATGTTGTTGAACCTATTGGTTGGTAACAAAAAAACTATTCTTTCAAAAAAAAAAACAAAAGCATTGTACCTACTCCTTCAAAAGTTATCTCTGCAAAGAAAGCGTAACATACGGGAACGATTCGTACAAGCTTTGCCTAGTTTGAAATCAAATAGTCTTGAGTGAGTTAACTCCACATATTTATATTATTATTATTTTTATTTGTATTTAAATGCCTCGTTTCGTCGTCGTCGATTTATAAATTATTTTTCCATCATCAGGACAAAGACGCGCCCTTCCCCTACGTGTTTGAGCAGACCGGGATGCCGATCATCAAATGGATCGTCACCATCGGCGCCATCTTTGCCCTGTGCACGAGTCTCCTGGGCGCCATGTTCCCGCTGCCTAGAGTGCTGTACGCCATGGGCAGCGATGGGGTACTGTTCCGACCTCTAGCGAATGTCAATAAGAAAACTATGACGCCCATACTTGCGACAATATTGAGTGGACTGCTATCAGGTATGTGCTCTTCAATGTCTTATAAGGAATTAATTATTTGTACTGGTTAGCTGGCAGGGACTGATTGCATGAGACAATCGAAGATTATATCTCGTTTATTTATCGTTTCAGCTGTAATGGCAGCCATTTTTAATCTGGAACAGCTAATCGATATGATGTCCATCGGAACTCTTCTCGCCTACACCATTGTCGCTACCAGTGTTCTTATCTTAAGGTTAGTAAAAAATTACATCCCACTTCTGATGTCGTAAAATATTTTGTTCCTTCTGAGAAAGTTCTTTATTTTTATTTGTCTTTCTTTGTTTGTATCTCCTTATGTTTTTTTCTCAGGTATGAAGAAGAAACCCCGCTGCAGCTGCCAAGCAAGCCAGTGCCAGAAACCGGTTATTCCATCGTACGGCAGACGTTGAATCTTCTGGGACTGAAATACCCTACGCAGTTATCGGCTAACATCGCTAAGTCGACGATATTCATCTTCTGTAAGTGTCACATATTGGAACTTTCTGAAAAAAAAAAATTATTCTGCAGAATGAAAAATTCCCTTCCACGGACTTCCACCACTTGCATCTTAGTATAGTTTACTCTGTAGAAGTATGTTAGTAAGAACCCGTGTAAACACCTACATATTGTTTTCTACTTCCAGTTATCCTAGCTTTAGTAACATGCGCGTTGCTGCGTTGGCAAGATGGCGGCGCGGCACTAAACGCAGCACTGACGACACTGGGTTGTGCGTTGCTGGCGTTGCTCGTAGTGCTGTACAGACAACCCAGGTGTAACGTGGAACATCTCACCTTCAAGGTCAGTATTTAGTCGGCGATAAAGTCCATCAAACCAGAGCTCAGATGATAGCCAATTTGAAGATATATCATTAGAAATGCGATGTGATAACTATCAATAGAGAACCTTTATTCAATAAAAAAAAGGGATAAGTAATGGGGGATCTTCCGACAGCCAATTAAAAAAAATTGTTCATAAAACTTCGGTAGATGGCATTGACGATTCGTGGATCCGAAGAAATCCGGCAAGTCACCCAGGGCCATAAAACAATTTAAAAAAAAGGGATAAGTAATGGAGGATTTTCCGACAACCAATTAAAAAAAATTGTTCATAAAACTTCGGTAGATGGCATTGACGATTCGTGGATCCGAAGAAATCCGGCAAGTCACCCAGGGCCATAAAAGGATTTAAAAAAAAGAATCCGCGAAGTACATCTGGCGCCATCTATCGTCTTAATTAGAACTATAAAGAGCTGTCAGAAAATCCCTCATTATAATTTTATGTCTTTGGTTTCATTTACTCTACCCCGATGGACTGTATATTTGAACTGCGTTTTAGCTGCGAATGGCAGTTTTAAATATTGAATGCAGTCTGACTTCCGTTGATTTAACTTCAAATACTTACAGCCCCTCTGCATATACCCCATGATCTTTCACTACGGAACAAGAGATTCTGTAACAATGATTACCGTGTCTGGTGGCAGGTCCCGCTGGTGCCGCTGGTGCCGTACCTGAGCGTGTGCATGAACATCTACCTGATGGTTCAGCTGGACTACCAGACCTGGGTGCGGTTCATCATCTGGCTGGTCATCGGTGAGCACGATTCACTTACTTCCACATCTTTTTCCTATAAATATACAACGTGGTAGATAAATAGCGCAAAACCTCTCTGCTGGTTCAGACTTAAGAGTCTAAGAAAAACAAAAAAACAAAAACTAAGAAAAACTTTTGGAAAACGCAAAATATTTGAATTTTCAAACTGATCAACTAATTGTTGTTTTGTCAGAAAAAAATCTAAAAAACGTTATACACTTTCATGAATGAGTACATCTGACACAAAAGACAAACAAACAAAATGAGGGCGCTGTAGCAACACTCTAAAATTTTCACCCAATGATTGCTGCTTCCTATCGGTTACGCAATCGATCATTGGTGGTGATGTCATTTTAACGAACTTAATTCTACTATTATTCAATTTCTAACCAGTGTCACACGAGTGATACTTGAGCTACAAGCAAGTAAGTCGTGTGAATATTTCTGATACATTATCTTGTCTCCAGGTTACCTGATCTACTTCCTGTACGGCATCAGAAACAGTTCTCTGAACGAGAAGCCTTTGGACACCCCTATCACCATCAACGGTCTTAACGGAATGAATGGAATTAACGGTACTAACGGACTGATCAAAGGAAAAGACACTAAACATATCACTACTAAGTTTTGATACTAAAATCAATACAAGCAAATTTATTTTTTCGTTGATTTGGAAGCTGTTTCGAGTTGTTTACCAGAGATAAATAAAAAGCAGACTATTTACTTGTGCAATTTACGCAATCAAGTAAACAGAATATAATATTCTTATATTAAATAAATGAAAAATACAATTTTTACCCTCTAGACTGCAATATCATCATTATGAACTTATTGGAGATTAACTTTAACTTTTTCAGCAGAAAATCTTGCCAATAAAATATAGCCTGCAAATAGGCGTTAAGTAAGATGATGTATTATATTCTCATGTATTCTGTCCAACAACTTACTAGGAATGTTCCTTAAATAAAAATAGTAATAAAATAAGAGAAAAGTCTCTCTTCCCGTGATCCCAGTTAATTATGTTTAGTTAGATATTGTGTATAGTTTATTTATTTTACGATTTCGTTTAAGTTTGACTAGTAAAAAAGACAGGGAGTAAATAAAATAGGTCTATTCCCGCTGCCCCCGTTGAGCTTGTCGACGTTAACGTGGACAACGGGAATTCAATAAGGTAAGTGATTATTTTGTAAGCGGCCGAGCCGTGTTGTGTTGTGAAGTGTCCGTAAGACGGCAATATTGTCTATGTTATTTATGATTTTGTAAATAAATAATATATATAATGAACAAAAATTTCAATAGGAAATTAATTCATTTAATTAACTTTACTGGTATCTACAACAAATTTAAGCTGGTACTTTGTTTCCTGATGATTAACTTCTTCTTAACTGTATAAGGAAATTAATTTCATTTCATTTCCCAAGTATTTTTGATTCTTACTATTCTGGTAACTTTTTAAATCATGTAATGTTTTCTTATTTTTTGTGATGAGATGAAAAACGGACAATAGGTAACTTTTTTGTCACTTTGGAATTTCTGTCCGTCCGTATTGACGACATTATACCACTATGCAATTCAGTTTATATACTATATCGCCACAAAAAGCCATTCCATTAGTGTTAAATACACCAGTGCCACTGGCACATTTTGTCTTCATAGTAATTTTCAATTAATTAGGCCTTTGGCATGCCAAGAAATGCGTATGCCATGGGACTTTGGCATGCCAAAGAATGCCTATGGCATAGACCTTGGGCACGCCAAGATCACAAGCTAAAGAATGCCTATGACATAGGACTTTGGCATGTCAAAGAATGCCTATGGCATAGACCTTGGGCAAGCTAAGAGAACAAGATAAAGAATGCCTATGACATAGAACCTTAGCATGCCAAAGAATGCCTATGGCATAGACCTCCGGCACGCCAAGATCACAAGCTAAAGTATGTCTATGACATAGGACTTTGGCATGCCAAAGAATGCCTATGGCATAGACCTTTATTTGGCATGCCAAGAGCACCACAAGCCATACCTTTATATGAAGCCAAAGTGCCAACTGCTGTAGAGAGTAGATTCTTAGTTATTAAGTAAACGAGTGTGATGTATAACATAGTCTAGATTAGAATAAGTTGATAACTAACTGTGATTTTTGAGACATTTTGAATAAAATGTGAATGATTGTTTTGCTTATTTCTTTTTTTCTTTCTTTGTTTATTTAAAAATGGAATAAAACATGAAATAGCGAAAGCAGAATTTATTGTAATTCAATAAATACGTCAACATCGACGACAATTTTCTCGACAACATGAGGGTAGTTTCAAACTCGCATTAATGAGTGATAATATATTCAATTTGTCCTTCTCTCGATGACAGTATATTTTTTGAGATTACGCGAGAAAGAGCTAGGAACATAATATTTTAGTAATCTGGAGGACTAGTACAATTTTTTTTAAAATATAACAATTACTGTATGCGACAAGTAACAAGAACAAAATGGTGGCGTAGTGGGAAAGATTCACGAATGTACACCCAGATCAGTTACTGTTAACGCTTAGCATTATCGTGCCACCCTCTGTTCACAACGAGATTAACATGATCGCACAATAAGGGCGTTAGACGCGCCAAGCGCCAACTAATCCCGGCCGAGTATTATGTAAAACCGACCTTGCACATGTCCTCAGATCTTTGACCAACTCTATACTTTATCAGCTGTCATCGAGAAAATAATGGGTCACAGTACAGGATGTGCATAATAATAAAAGTATTAATTTACATGACAACGGTACATTTATCAGCGTAACAGCATAACAATACCTAATTTATACTTGACTTTAAGGCTCTTAAATCACCAGTTTTATGAGGATTTTCCATACCAAAAGTAAACGTAACAATAAATTTTTAGTGCTGTCTCACAGCCAATCCTTTGTAATACTGGAATCACACATTTTGCTTAAATACTACAACTTAAAAAATGCATTTAAAATAACTTTGAGACCGCGTAATTGAATATCTTTACCCCGGCAATATACGTAATTGAGAAAGATGTCTTTCATATCATCATCAACAGCTCATATACGTCCCCACCGAGGGGCTCGAACCTACCCTGAATTAGGGCAATTAGGCCTTAGTCGACCACGCTGACCCAGTGCGGGTTGGTCGACTTCACACACAACCTTTGAATTTCTTCTCAGGAGTGTGCAGGCTTCATCACGATGTTTTCCTTCACCGTAAGAGCGTCAAATAAACGTACATATGAATTCGAAATTAGAAAACAAATTGATACGTGGTGGGGATCGAACCTGCGTCTCCCGGACGGGAGGCAGCGGCCCTAGACACTAGACCACCAACGCTCTTCATATAAAACGGTGTAATCAACTGACTTATTTAGTAAAGTAAGTCCACATCTTGGAGATAGATATTCCAACTAAACAGTTTCTTTCTTTTTCTTAAACGCCTAAAACATTCTTAGCATACATTATAAATAGCATACTATACTATTAAGTACATAAATATAAGACTTATTTCAAAATATACGCCTAAAAGCTTCGACTACAAATACGTTGGTCACAAGCTTCAGGAACTAAGAATCGAGATTTCACTTCATTGAGATTATTATAAAATCTATTATAAAAACAAAACACTAAAAACTATCCTATACAATGATATTATATACATACAGAGGTAGATACGCCACCAACGCACCAAACTCGTCCCGTGAATTGGTCCTAATTGTGACCATTGCAGTCAGTCGAGCTGTGACCTGTCAGTGAGCGCGCGTGTCGACTACCTACTAAAAAAACGTTAAAATGCCTTCCTGTGTGTTTAGAAAATGCGAAATTACGACTAAAGGATAAAAAAGTCGAAGGGATATCATTATCACAAATAAGTGTATGAAAATATTTAATTTTAAACAGATAAATCTATAATTTGTAATTTTAATGAATCGCAGCTTGTTTCCAAACGATAACGGAGCGAACTATTCGCGGCAGTACTGATTACAAATAGCTGTCTCTTTTACTCTCACGCTTTGCCTATTTCCTGTCGCACTTATAGCGTGTGTTTAGATACATATCTATATCTGATGTATGTATATCTGTCGCGGAACAATTATGTTGTGCGTGCAGTATGAACATGACGTATCTTTCTTAAAATATCATTGATCCTATAGTTCAGTATAACGGAAGCTGTGAAGTGAGCTGTGAGTATCCTTGTACCCTTTACAACCAATTGTATGTATATATTTAAACATTTGACAATACGAATTCGATTTTCCTTGTATCCTTATTGTGTCGATGAAGAAATTTATTGTTGTGCTAACTTCACAGCAGCCACTAAGTTCGCATCAGTTAAACTTACAAACGATTTCAACTCTTACAGTCATAAAATAAATGCTAACAATCATTTAGTGCTCCAAAGTGGTATTCTTCTAGTGTCTATCCACTACACAATTTGCTGTAAAGAGTTGCAGCTATATAAGGAAGTGAAGCGTGCTTCGGAAGGCACGTTAAGCCGTTGGTCCCGGCTACTATCTAGTCGTTATACGAGCCAAGTCAGTGGCCTTTGGTTTGTGAGGTCGGTTGTCGACATGATGGTGAGAAAGAACTTCTACTTTCTTTTTCCAACGCATAGCTGCATCCCTCATGTCGTATAGCAGTTTTTTTTTTCTGTTGCAACAATTTCAGCCTCTATTGCTTTATAATAACCTTATTTTTAATGAAACTGAACTCGCCTACCAGTTTCAACGTTTATGTGATCGAACCAGAAAATATTTGATCTTTTTTTGACCCGAAACTGTAAGTACTTGAAATAATACTTCTTGTTTGAAAATACTAGATTAGAGACTTCAGGGTTGTATTTTCTTATAAAAATTGCATTTAATTTTTACACTTTTAATTAGTTTGGTGGTTGGGTTATTTAGTTGATAACATTCTTCACTAGGACTCACAGCGTCACTATGTTTCATCTCATGTAATTAATTAATTTGGTCAACTCACGATTTATTTGTCGTTTTGTCTAGTTTCAGACCTATCTAGTACTAGACTAGTCGGCCAACCGACAAAGAAATCGTGAGTTGACCGAATTAATTAGTTAGATTGAATAATGTCTCACGACGTTTTAATAATTAAATGTCTCATCACGTCACTAGCGTCACCGGGACTGCTATTAGAGCAGTCATGTGTGATATGCAAGTCTTTTGTCAGTTTAAAATATTAAATACTTGATATAAAACGACAGCCGCTAGGACTCATAACGTTATTAGGACTCCCTTGGACACTCAACGCGTCACTGTGCCTCGTGACGTCACGCACAAGGCCCCGTGCAAGGCCCGGTCAGCCGCGCGAGTGCTGTATTCTATAGACAAAGGCTGTTTAACCAGCAAACATCAGTAATAAAAAGACGAAAAAAAAAAGAAAAAAAAATTGGTATAAAATACACAACTATGCCCCAAGGCAATGTACGTCGATAGGACTCGCAAAGCTACGAGAGCTTGTAACATCACCAGGACACAAAGTGTCATTATCCATATTACGTCAATAGCGTCAATCTGTAAAGTTTTAAAATATTAAATACTTGATATAAAAGAGACGACAGTGCCGCTAGGACTCAAAACGTCACTAGGACTCCCGATATCCCTCGGGCTAGGACTCGGCGCGTCACTGTGCCTCGTGACGTCACGCGCGAGGCCCCGCGCGAGGCCCCGCGCGAGGCCCGCTCAGCCGAGCGAGTGCTGCATGCCGTGGCTGAGCAAGGCGCTCTGGCTGTCCGTGTGGAGGTCTGCCAAGGCCACTGCCTCCAGCGTGCGGCGACGTTCCGAGGAATGCCAAGCGCCGTACGTGAAGTAGATTATTAGGCCTGAAGGAAAGGTTTTAGTATAATTTAGGGAAAATATTAATTCAATTTATAAATTAAATCGAGATTAGTTTTGCGTGGTAGAGTAGCAAATAAGGTCGATTAAAATTGCGATAAATGAAAATAGTAATACAGCAAATCTTAAAAACCACATATTCAGTGATAGTTTAATGTGCTCACCAGCTGCGATCCAGATGGAGAAGCGGACCCAGGTCATGGCGTCCAGGTTCACCATCAGGTACACGTTGATGAGGATGCTCACGCCCGGCAGCCACGGCACCAGGGGGACCTACAAACAGCAGAGTCTTTTGTTACTGTACAATATAAATTGTACAATTTAAATTTCGTATTTATTCACAAAACCGGAGGTTACACAGCCCTTCAGCTTAGAATGGTTTATAGAATATTTTATAAAAAGAATGTTACTATTTATTATAATGTGTGCTTCAAAACTGGCCGCACACTACGGCCTCACAATCTGTGTCCAAATCCACGGCAGCGACCGTAAGAAGTTTATTTGTCCTTTTCCCAATATTTGAAAAGAGAACAAATACAAATTAAAACAAATCATGCAGCCAGCAACAAAATACATGGCCAACACGCGGACCAACGCGGCCCGATGTTACACTGCCATATACCTCCACTGCACACTGAGGGGCTCGAACCTACGTTGACCTAGGACGACAAAGATATTATAAACGCGAAAGTTTGTGTGTACGTTTGTTACTCTTTCACGCAAAAACTACAGAACGAATTGGGATGAAATTTGGAATAGAGATAGTTTGTACCCTGGATTAACACATAGGATACTTTTAACGGAAAAAAGTCTTATTCCCACGGGAAAATCTTACACAACGCGAGCGTAGTTGCGGGCGGACCGCTAGTCACTTGTGACTCACCGAGAACGCGAGTTTCTTCTCGGAGACGGGTTGTCTCGATATGAAGAACAGTGTGGACAGTACGAGCAAGCTGCCCAGAGTGAGCCACGCGACGGGGCCCGCCTCGCCCGCCATGATCTCGGACCCGTAGTGGCTGACGCTCATCATCGTGATCATGCACCACACACCTGCAATTATTAGTATTAAACTATTACAAGTATTGACCCCTCGCGATGGGAAGAGCTGGCCAGTGACCGCCCTGAATGGAGGTGCCTGGTGCGGAGACAAGTGTGTGATGTTGAGGAGCAAAGGAGGCACGACTCGGATCAGAAGCGTGACGCTCTTAAGGCCAGACCACCGGCGGCCACATCATATCATTACTTTGACGGTGCCCTGACATGTCACCAATGCATGCGCACTTTTACCAATAAGATTAGCTACTGTAGCCACTTGAGGGCACATGAAAGGACAAACTAGTAAAAGTCACATTTAGAAAAGCAGTCGCCGTGGCCGAACTCGGCATGGAAGTTATATTTATAGGTCTAACGTCTCAAATTAGTGAAATCTAAAATCGAAAAAAACACATTTGGCAGTAATAACCACACCCACTTATTTAATACCACATCGTATGCTCACTCGGTTTATTATCGGCAAATATGTTTTTTTTTATATACAAATAAAAAAACAAGAGCAGAGGCAGGTTAAAAACTAGCTACTTATCTGTATTAATTACAATTAAAATTATTTTACCGAATTTTTTGTATCATGTGATACGACTGTGTTTTTGCCATCAAGTAAGTCCGTATTCTCATACCGTGAAATGTCATTGTATTCTATTCGTGTGATTAAACTGAAATTTTACCATAAAGTGAATCTGTATTTTTATCCTAGTCTTTTTGAAATATTAACATGTGCTACTATTATAATTTTATTTTACTATAGATTGAGTCTGTATTCTTAACAGTGTAAGAATATATTCTTATCGTGTAATTTGTAATCTCGGACCAACCACCCACCGGACACCACATTCTGTATAATTTAATAACAAATTAATTGCGAAGAGAGTTGCGGTGCGGGGGCGCGGGGAACGCGTCGTGATTGGTTCATCTCGCTTACGCAACGTATTGACAGGTCTCATAATTGGTCGAAACTGAAGTGAGCCGCGAGGTATTGGCCGCCCAGAGATATTTATATGTGCAAATGCACCTATGCGTTTCGGAAAGTTTCCCCAATATGGTGTCCGGTCCGGTGGTTGATCCGAGTTTGTAACCATACCTGTATTCTTACTATACAGCATGAAATTTACATCTTTTTGTTCCCGCCGTGTAGTGATAGTACCCGTCAAACTGAACAACTTTTCACGAAAAAAAATTCTTGTGACAAAAAAATTTTTGGTCTCCATACAAAATGGGTCGGTCGGGGTCTCACTTTGTATGGAGAAACCATTTTTTTGTCGCAGGAAATTTTTTTTTCGTGAAAAGTTGTTCAGTTTGTCGGGTACTATCACTACACGGCGGGAACAAAACGATGTAAATTTCACGGTGTAGTGTTTTTGTATTTGTATCGTGTACTTTAACCACCGAGTGCGAGTGTGAATGTGAGTGGGCGTACGTCTGTGCGTGCGTAAGTGCGCGTGTGTGTGAGTGCGTTCGTATTCTTACAGTCAAGTGTTTCTGTATTTGTACTGTGAAATGGCCCGATATTCTTACCGTAGAGCGTGACTAGCACGGACACCATGAGCGAGCTGAGCCTGGTGGGCGAGTCGCGCCCGTCCTTGTTGAGGAGTTGCCTCAGCACGTCGCGGAGTGACCAGTTCATCGGTTCCGTCGACTTGTGGCCGTGCGTGCTTCTCTCATATCTACACAAAACATACTGATTCGATAAACGGTAACGCCAACCGTCACACTCATAGTTTTATAATAGGTTTTATATGTCGAAGATGCCATAGAATATACAGACACATGCAAATAACACCTAAACAGATACCTCCTCAAATTCTCGGCCGGTAATCAAACCCGGACCGGGACAGTGTCGTACGTGGCAAATTATAGCAAATATTAAGCAATCAACCATTACGTGGACTGCAATAGACTGATTGATTGATTGAACTATTGCGTACATTTCGTTATTTATACAATTGTTTTGTAAGACGCCATTTAAAATTAATGTTGCTTGCTATCAAACTGGCGATTATGGTACTAAATAACTATTACTACTATTATTATTACTTATTATAAACACTTTTAGGTTTTCGCGGTTTTCATATTAATAGGGAATATGCACATTTTTTAAAATTCATTAATCGAAATATTTCAAGTTCCACATAAAAAATATTTTTTCAAATATCTTGCTCACAAAGTTATAAGGCTTCAAAGTTGATGGTTAGACAGAGAGGTCCGACGTGACATGTGACGTCATATGTCACGCGGGCAATACATCCGCCATAGAAATTTTTTTTTCGTAAGAGGTACAGATATATTTGTTTAATAATGTTGTATCTAGTTTGTTTTTCGATCAATTTCGATTCTGTTTTGACTGTTAGTGTTCTATTTATGTATACTTTCAGATGAACTATGAAAAAACTAATATTTTTTTTATGCATATAGCAAATATTAAGCAATCAACCATTGAGTAGATTTCGATATTTATTTATTCTATTTGTTTTGTAAGAAGCCATTTTAGATTAATGTTGCAGCTGCTTGCTATCAAACTGGCGATCATGGTACTAAATAACTATTACTACTATTATTATTACTTATTATTTTATTTTTTGTTGTCTGTCATAAAAAAATCAAGACTCGTCTGAAAACAGGTAAATACCTATAAAAAGTTTGCTCAATATGAAATCTGACCTGAGTAGGAGCACACACGACGCGACCATGGAGTACGCGAGCAGCGTGCCGATGGACATCATGTGGATCAGCTGCTTCAGCTCGAAGATCATCGCCAGCACGCCTGAGGGGTGGACAGGGCACCGTCACTTACACATTCACTAAGTATTTTTAATACAAGGAAATTGTGAAAATCTAAAGGGTGTCCAGATCGAAGTGGAGATGACCGGTCATATCAGTCGCAGAACGGATGGCAGATAGAAAAAATCATAAATCAGCCATTTCAAAAAAATATACTCGCGACGTCTACAGATCACAGACTAGTACTATAGTAGTAACGCGTGTTACCAGTGAACAGTCCAGCCAGTACTATAGTAGTAACGCGTGTTACCAGTGAACAGTCCAGCCAGTACTATAGTAGTAACAAGTGTTACCAGTGAACAGTCCAGCCAGTACTATAGTAGTAACAAGTGTTACCAGTGAACAGTCCAGCCAGTACTATAGTAGTAACGCGTGTTACCAGTGAACAGTCCAGCCAGTACTATAGTAGTAACAAGTGTTACCAGTGAACAGTCCAGCCAGTACTATAGTAGTAACGCGTGTTACCAGTGAACAGTCCAGCCAGTACTATAGTAGTAACAAGTGTTACCAGTGAACAGTCCAGCCAGCACTATAGTAGTAACAAGTGTTACCAGTGAACAGTCCAGCCAGTACTATAGTAGTAACGCGTGTTACCAGTGAACAGTCCAGCCAGTACTATAGTAGTAACAAGTGTTACCAGTGAACAGTCCAGCCAGTACTATAGTAGTAACAAGTGTTACCAGTGAACAGTCCAGCCAGCACTATAGTAGTAACAAGTGTTACCAGTGAACAGTCCAGCCAGTACTATAGTAGTAACAAGTGTTACCAGTGAACAGTCCAGCCAGTACTATAGTAGTAACGCGTGTTACCAGTGAACAGTCCAGCCAGTACTATAGTAGTAACAAGTGTTACCAGTGAACAGTCCAGCCAGTACTATAGTAGTAACAAGTGTTACCAGTGAACAGTCCAGCCAGCACTATAGTAGTAACAAGTGTTACCAGTGAACAGTCCAGCCAGTACTATAGTAGTAACAAGTGTTACCAGTGAACAGTCCAGCCAGTACTATAGTAGTAACAAACGTTACCAGTGAACAGTTCAGCCAGCACTATAGTAGTAACAAGTGTTACCAGTGAACAGTTCAGCCAGCACTATAGTAGTAACAAGTGTTACCAGTGAACAGTCCAGCCAGCACTATAGTAATAACAAGTGTTACCAGTGAACAGTCCAGCCAGTACTATAGTAGTAACAAGTGTTACCAGTGAACAGTCCAGCCAGTACTATAGTAGTAACAAGTGTTACCAGTGAACAGTCCAGCCAGTACTATAGTAGTAACAAGTGTTACCAGTGAACAGTCCAGCTAGCACTATAGTAGTAACAAGTGTTACCAGTGAACAATCCAGCCATTACTATAGTAGTAACAAACGTTACCAGTGAACAGTCCAGCCAGTACTATAGTAGTAACAAGTGTTACCAGTGAACAGTCCAGCCATTACTATAGTAGTAACAAACGTTACCAGTGAACAGTCCAGCCAGTACTATAGTAGTAACAAGTGTTACCAGTGAACAGTCCAGCCAGTACTATAGTAGTAACAAGTGTTACCAGTGAACAGTCCAGCCATTACTATAGTAGTAACAAACGTTACCAGTGAACAGTCCAGCCAGTACTATAGTAGTAACAAGTGTTACCAGTGAACAGTCCAGCCAGTACTATAGTAGTAACAAGTGTTACCAATGAACAGTCCAACCATTACTATAGTAGTAACAAACGTTACCAGTGAACAGTCCAGCCAGTACTATTGTAGTAACAAGTGTTACCAGTGAACAGTCCAGCCAGTACTATAGTAGTAACAAGTGTTACCAGTGAACAGTCCAGCTAGCACTATAGTAGTAACAAGTGTTACCAGTGAACAATCCAGCCATTACTATAGTAGTAACAAACGTTACCAGTGAACAGTCCAGCCAGTACTATAGTAGTAACAAGTGTTACCAGTGAACAGTCCAGCCAGTACTATAGTAGTAACAAGTGTTACCAGTGAACAGTCCAGCCATTACTATAGTAGTAACAAACGTTACCAGTGAACAGTCCAGCCAGTACTATAGTAGTAACAAGTGTTACCAGTGAACAGTCCAGCCAGTACTATAGTAGTAACAAGTGTTACCAGTGAACAGTCCAGCCATTACTATAGTAGTAACAAACGTTACCAGTGAACAGTCCAGCCAGTACTATAGTAGTAACAAGTGTTACCAGTGAACAGTCCAGCCAGTACTATAGTAGTAACAAGTGTTACCAGTGAACAGTCCAGCCAGTACTATAGTAGTAACAAGTGTTACCAGTGAACAGTCCAGCCAGTACTATAGTAGTAACAAGTGTTACCAGTGAACAGTCCAGCCAGCAAGGTGCCCACCAGTGGGGTCTGGAAGCGCTCGCTCACGGTGCCCATGAACTGGAACAGCAGCCCGTCCGACGACATCGCGTAGATGATGCGCGGCAGGGGGAACACCGCGCCCAACAAGCTGGAAACAAAACAAATATTGATTACTAGCTTTCCGCCCGCGGTTTCACCCGCGATTTCGCCCGCGTTAAATGAGTTTTCCTCCCTTCCTACACCTACCCTACGCCTACCCTACGCCTACCCTACACCTACCCTACACCTATCACACACCTACCTAACACCTACCCTAAACCTACCATTACTGTGATAGTGTCAACAAGTGCCTAAATACAAAGTTTTAGGGTGTCATCCTCGATAATGACGAATTTCCATAAAAACTTTCATCCCCTATTTCAACCCCTCCAAGCCTTTTTATCGCGGCAAAAGGTACCCTAAGGGCGTTTGCGCACTCATCCGTATCCAATTCTTATCCGGTCCGTTTTTGATCCGTAAAAAAAACGGACGGTAAATTCACGTCTAGCGTTTGCGCACTCATCCGTATCCGATCCAGTTTCATTCGTATTTGAGACGATATTGCATGATATTGTCGTAGTGATGTGCCGAGTCGAGCTGATCTCGACCATAATGCAAAGAAGCAAGAAGCGTTCAAGGTCAAAGTGTTAACACTTTACCACTGACTGATGAGCAGTTGACTGTACTCAAGTATAGATGTCGGGTACTTATAGAATTCGAATACTAGGTTGATCTTTTTTAATTATATCTACTTATGTAATGTAGATCCCGCAATAAAGTCGCTCACGTTAATCGTATAGTTCGTTTCACGTAAATAGAATCATGGAGTCTCTTGTCTCGAGTGTGCATTCGATTATTTTTGTAACGAGTATCAAAATACTTGTTTATCAAAAAATTGACAATTTGGCACATCACTAGCAGCGCGAGCTTTCCCCTCCCCGTACCTCACTCTTCATCCGTAAAAAAATCGTGTAGTGCGCAAGCGTACGTACAATTTGTATGGCGGCCACTTCGACTCGGTTTTGATCCGTAAAAAAATCGATCCGGAGTGAGAATTTACGGATCGAAAACGAACCGGATACGTATGGGTGCGTAAGCGTCCATACAATTACTAGGATGGCCAAACCGGATCAGAAACGGATAAGAATCGAATGAGAATCGAATACGGATGAGTGCGCAAACGCCCATAGTCCTTTCGCAAGCTCTAGTCTATCTCTGTACTAAATTTCATCAAAATCGGTTCATTGGTTTAGGCGTAAAAGCGTAACAGACAGACACACACACACACGCACACACAGACAGACAGACAGAGTTACTTTCGCATTTATAATATTAGTAAGGATAAGGATAGTAAGGATTATACTATTCATCATCAACAGCTCATATACGTCCCCACCGAGGGGCTCGAGCCTACTCTGAATTTGAGCGATTAGGCCTTAGTCGACCACGCTGGCCCAATGCGGGATGGTCGATTTCACACACTACTTTTGAGTTTCTTC
The DNA here is from genome assembly GCA_951230895.1 of Carpatolechia fugitivella. Classification (NCBI taxonomy): domain Eukaryota; kingdom Metazoa; phylum Arthropoda; class Insecta; order Lepidoptera; family Gelechiidae; genus Carpatolechia; species Carpatolechia fugitivella. Next base: position 1,630,746 of record OX579652.1, on the reverse strand, counting down.
GCAGGAGTGTGCAGGTTTCATCACGATGTTTTCCTTCACCGTAAGAGCGTCGAATAAACGTACATAATGAATTCGAAATTCGAAAACACATTGGTACGTGGTGGGGATCGAACCCGCGTCTCCCGGACGGGAGGCAGCGGCCCTAGCCACTAGACCACCGACGCTCTCTCAATTATATTATTACCTACGGCAAAAAAATACCCCACGCGCCCGAGCATTTGATTTGTTGGGAGCTCACTTGCCTGTTTCATCAAGCATAAAACGTTAGTCCATCGTGTGCAGTGAAGTGGTACAGAACCTAAGACACAACAACGTGGATCTACACGGTAGTACCATGGGCTGCAAATGAGATAACGCTAAGTTTATCAGCATTACGGAAATCCTAATAGCGCGGTCGGATTCGGACCGAATTTCACGTGGATTATTTACAACCTCGGACCCCCGGATTGTTTGTTTAGAGAACTACTCTATGATATGAGTTAATTAAGGCTTAGTTCCATGTGACTCTACCGACCTGGAGCAGAGTGCGCAGATGGCGCCGACGCTAACAGCGTACTTGGCCCAGCCCCAGCCCAGCTGGTCGTACACGTACTGGCACGGCGCCTTCTATGTAAGTAACAAGGTATACCGACCTGGAGCAGAGTGCGCAGATGGCGCCGACGCTAACAGCGTACTTGGCCCAGCCCCAGCCCAGCTGGTCGTACACGTACTGGCACGGCGCCTTCTATGTAAGTAACAAGGTATACCGACCTGGAGCAGAGTGCGCAGATGGCGCCGACGCTAACAGCGTACTTGGCCCAGCCCCAGCCCAGCTGGTCGTACACGTACTGGCACGGCGCCTTCTATGTAAGTAACAAGGTATACCGACCTGGAGCAGAGTGCGCAGATGGCGCCGACGCTAACAGCGTACTTGGCCCAGCCCCAGCCCAGCTGGTCGTACACGTACTGGCACGGCGCCTTCTATGTAAGTAACAAGGTATACCGACCTGGAGCAGAGTGCGCAGATGGCGCCGACGCTAACAGCGTACTTGGCCCAGCCCCAGCCCAGCTGGTCGTACACGTACTGGCACGGCGCCTTCTATGTAAGTAACAAGGTATACCGACCTGGAGCAGAGTGCGCAGATGGCGCCGACGCTAACAGCGTACTTGGCCCAGCCCCAGCCCAGCTGGTCGTACACGTACGGGAACGGCGCCTTCTATGTAAGTAACAAGGTATACCGACCTGGAGCAGAGTGCGCAGATGGCGCCGACGCTAACAGCGTACTTGGCCCAGCCCCAGCCCAGCTGGTCGTACACGTACTGGCACGGCGCCTTCTATGTAAGTAACAAGGTATACCGACCTGGAGCAGAGTGCGCAGATGGCGCCGACGCTAACAGCGTACTTGGCCCAGCCCCAGCCCAGCTGGTCGTACACGTACTGGCACGGCGCCTTCTATGTAAGTAACAAGGTATACCGACCTGGAGCAGAGTGCGCAGATGGCGCCGACGCTAACAGCGTACTTGGCCCAGCCCCAGCCCAGCTGGTCGTACACGTACTGGCACGGCGCCTTCTATGTAAGTAACAAGGTATACCGACCTGGAGCAGAGTGCGCAGATGGCGCCGACGCTAACAGCGTACTTGGCCCAGCCCCAGCCCAGCTGGTCGTACACGTACTGGCACGGCGCCTTCTATGTAAGTAACAAGGTATACCGACCTGGAGCAGAGTGCGCAGATGGCGCCGACGCTAACAGCGTACTTGGCCCAGCCCCAGCCCAGCTGGTCGTACACGTACTGGCACGGCGCCTTCTATGTAAGTAACAAGGTATACCGACCTGGAGCAGAGTGCGCAGATGGCGCCGACGCTAACAGCGTACTTGGCCCAGCCCCAGCCCAGCTGGTCGTACACGTACGGGAACGGCGCCTTCTCATCCTAAAACAAGAAAAAAAACAATAAGGAATAGTGGACAGACATCATCGTTGAGACGAGAGAGAGGCCAATAGAGAGGAGGAGAGGAAATACTTATAGGAAACGCCATAAATAAAACAAGATGAAAATTAGGATGATTGTATTCTTATCGCGTGAGTGCGTCGACAACCGACCTCACAAACCCTGGTGTCAGTGTTATAGAGCCGCCAAAGGCCACTGACTTGGCTGGTGTAACGACTAGATAGTAGTAGTTATAGAAATAATCTCCAGCAAATCTATAATTTATTATTAGTAACATGCATTTGGAAGCCCGGATCTCACCTGTTGGTAGTAGGGTATCATGAGCGTGAGGACTGATGAAACCCCGCAATAAGCGAGGAACACTACTAGTAGTGACGCCACTACTGCAAAAGGGATCGACTTCTGGGGACGTTTCGCCTCTTCACCAGCCGTCGCTACGCAGTCGAAACCTGTAACAAGTATAATATAAACTAGATGTAAGTAAAACAGCCTCCGTGACCGAGTGGTCCAGATTTCGACGCCCATTACGGAGGTACTGGGTTCGATTCCCGGTGGGGAGACTGTCAAGCAAAAATCTCTTTGTGAGATTTTCCCCAGTTTGGTTAGGACATTGTAGGCTGAATCACCTGATTGTCCGAAAAGATGACTCTGTGCTTCGGAAGGCACGTTAAGCCGTTGGTCCCGGCTACTATCTAGGCCACAAGGCTCTATAACATTGACACCAGGGTTTGTGAGGTGCAGCGTTTGTGCATTTTTTAATGCATAGATTCCTTACCGAGTCTCCCTGTCTTTATCATAAATGCAATGGTCCCTCACCGAACCTCCCTGTCTTTATCATAAATGCAATGGTCTCTCACCGAACCTCCCTGTCTTTATCATAAATGCAATGGTCCCTCACCGAACCTCCCTGTCTTTATCATAAATGCAATGGTCCCTCACCAAACCTTCCTGTCTTTATCATAAACGCAATGATCCCTCACCGAACCTCCCTGTCTTTATCATAAATGCAATGGTCCCTCACCGAACCTCCCTGTCTTTATCATAAATGCAATGATCCCTCACCGAACCCCTTCGTTTTTTCATAAATGCAATGATTCCTCACCGATAAACCCGTAGAAGCAAACAGCGGCTCCTCTAATGATTCCGGCGAGACCGAAGGGGGCGAACCCTCCTGTACCGTACTTCTTCTTGTCCGGTATTTCTTCAGCTGGGATGCGCCAGTTCTTAGTATCAGCTGTAAAAAGAAACATGATTTGACTTGTCTAACATAAAAAATAATTGTCAATCAGCAATTCAAAGTCAGCAGAAAATAAGGATGCGGTTTTTACCAGCTTTTAACAAATCGTTTCAATATGTGCAGTTACGTGTGATGCTAAGTAGACAATATATGCATTCCATTGTGATATACTTCAGTTTACCTTTGAATGATCCGGAGATAATGACGAAAGCGACGACCAGCAAATTGATCCCCGTGCAGAAGTTGTTGAATTTTGTCGACTCCTTCACCCCAAATGCAAGTGCCACTGAAAAGTACGAGTATTCAATAACGTCAGTCTAATCATAGTAAAAGTTCTGTTTTGCAGTACAGTAAAACTACCAAATCAATCAAATTAAATTCTTAGTTGTCATAAAGCCTATGATTAAGAAAAATTGCCTTTTTCCGTGTTTCCAGATAACTATAAATCTCTTAAAAAATAACAATAATTGGCATCTTCTAGGCGAGAGTGCTCCATCTTCGACCATCGGTGCCTGACGGTTTCCATCAGCTGAGATAGTGGTCAAACGCAAGCCTATTTTTGTAAAAAACAAAATGCAAATTTTCGCTCGCTTCACCGTCGTAGTGGGACGGAAGATTGAGAGCGAGTGAATACATGATACGATGACAGCGCAAAAGTTTAACACATTCACTTACAAAATATGTGTCCTTCTGAAAGAAGAACGGCCAAATAATTCCTGAATTTTGGTTTAGACATAGAAAAAAGGACTCACCAGAAAAGATCATGATGACTGTAAAGGCGAACAGGTCTGGATATTTGGCCAAGTGAGGCGAGTCCAGAGGCATCCACTCGTAGAGAGTGCTGGATATGGCTTTGTTGAGCAAAGAGTCCAGGTACTCGCTGAGAGCCTTCACTACTGATGCTGCACCTGGAATTCAAGGGTACACTTGAGTTTGACTAGATCTTGGACGGGAATCAAAATATTTATTTCAAACCAGTTGTCCACCCGCGCTACGTCTCGTGTCGTTTGACAAAAGTAGCCTGTGTTCGTCCTTAAGTGTTGATCAATCTTTGACCCAAATTTCATCAAAATCGGTTCACTATTTGACGGACTCGCCACAATAATATCTTGCCACTGAACGTCTACCACACACTAACTCTTTACTAGACTCCAAGATTGCCGAAAAACTATTACCGTGGTAAGTAAGATCGTCAATCTATATCTTGTCAATGACCTTGAAAGTTTAAAATCGTGTATTATGACAATTTGGACTACAAACCTATGATGTATTCGAGTATGAGGTTCCAGCCGATGATGAACGCTATGAACTCGCCCACACACACGTAGCTGTAGACATATGCCGAACCAGCCTTTGGCACTCGGGCGCCGAACTCCGCGTAACACAGACCTACAAACAAAGAGTTTTACAGGCTTTATTTTTTTAAAGTTGAGACGAATATTACGTGATATTGAAGTGTATTTGAATGTCACAGTATCTCACTTACTTCCTTCGTATAATCTGAAAACAGGCGCACAATGATGATGATGAACGCGTGAGGCGAATATCTATTCTAAATACTAGTTAGTCTATAGTAAGCTCTTACCAGCAAACACACTAGCCACGGCCGCTAGAAGAAACGACAGCACCACGGCAGGCCCAGCGTAGTTTTTAGCCACGTCTCCGGCCAGCACGTAGACCCCGACTCCTAACGTACTGCCCACCCCCAAAGCTGTCAGGTCTAGCGCTGACAGCACCCTGGCAAGCCTAGCGGCGCCCTCTTCTGCAGCCTTGCGACGAGAGAGCACTCGGTATGCCATCCTGGCGGCGCGGGAGGCTCCTGCTTTAATACCTCCTGGAAAGAGTGAAAAGGTACGTTAAGAAAAGGATTAGTAGGTAATTATCTAACAATGAGACAACAGTTTGTCAAAAGGGACATCCACAGAATGCCACAAAACCCCAGCCTTGCTGCCTACAAACTATATTGTAGTTTGGCAGAGGATGAAATTTTAGCAGAGTAAGTTTTGAAAATAACGTATTTTTTTTATTTTTTTTATTGGCCCATGTAGTGAACGACTGTCCCCTATGCTGCTTCGAACATTACCAAATTCTCCAATCAATAACCAGAGATAATTCTCCTAATGGAGTGATACCGACAGCACAGGACTTTTACTCCATCTAGATTTTTTCCTCCTTCATTCAGCATTTATTTCGCCCACCGTTCGGCATATGCATCTTCGATAGATTTCCACTCGGCTCAATCCTCAGTCGGGATCTCTTTTAAGTTTAGAACCACCAAGTAAAAACTGGACCAAGAAAAACTGGAGAGCGAGCAACTTTAATATTAAAATATTTTTTTTTAATGATAGGAAGGAACCGATCAGGCGCTATTCGAAATTATGATGGAGAATAATAAGGAAATCGCATAGCACAGATGTAGCGATTATATCCAGTTTGTCGCCACAACGAATGCTACAAGTGGCGTTATGTGAATTTATCATATCAGCACCACAGTAATGCGAGTAATGTACAGCGTTTTGAAACGGTGATGATGTCCCAGACGTAATAAAAGGCGTTCTGCATATAGATGAAGCAACGAATGTACTATGTGACAAAATACCTAAAGCAGAAGTTAATGTCCTGCAGTGGACAATAGAAGGCTGTTAAATGGTTTATGGTTGGATTCACAGATTAATATCCTATAGAAAACGAGCAAGCAAGCAACAAGAAAGAACTTGGTAAACACAAAACTAAGTTTTTTACAAACTTACACAATAGTTTTAGGGAGAATTTTTACTTTCTTATAAAAATAAATGTTTTCAACTAACCCATCGGACCGACCAGTTACGATTTCAGAAAAAAATAACGGTGTCTAAATTACGCTCTAGCTATACACTCAAAGCGACCAAACTGAAAGTACACTGACGCTTATTCAAAAAACGCAACCGTGTATTCATGTTAAAAACGTCAATGTAAAGCAATGTCGCCCCGTTTTGTGTTGCAAAAAAGTCGCGACTAGTGAATTGCGATAAGGAGTTATGTAAACTGCGATTGGTTCTCAAAGCAAGACTGTTTGCGAGAATGCGCACTCTCTTTGTATGTAAAGTCAAAGTCTTTGTAAAGTCATGAATGGACAATCAAAACTGCATAGATATGCTTGTAAATACGACTTTTAGATGTAGAATGAGTATTAATATTATAAACAGAGAAGTCTACACTCCTTGGACGCAGATAGATACTGGACATTATGTTTATTAAAGACTAAGGGGCAGAGAAGGATAAAGTATATTTTTTTAATTGCATAGCCAGGTAAAGTTACAGTTCGTTAGTTAGGCTTATCAATCCCGCCGTTATGCACGGTAGTTAAATAACAGCATCAGTGCGCATTCTTTTTCATATTTTATACAAACGTAACTACACTTAGCGGCACGGAATTTAACCCAAACTGTATTTTACGATTTAAACAAAATTGACGTAATATTCTTTTCTTTTTTTTATGTGTTATAATTTCTAACGTTATTTTTTGATATATTAAGTAGTCTTTTTTTTTATTAAAGCTTATTTTCAAGGCAAATCATGGTTTGATTGGGTATTCAATAAAAATCATACATTTAAGATTTTTCTTTAATTTGCAATAATATTAAATATAAAATATTTATTTAAATATTATTTAAATATTAATTTTTATTTAATTTATTATTATTATTTTTTTATTTTTATTTTTATTATTTAATTTATTATTATTATTATTAAATATTTATTTAAATATTAATTTAAATATTAAATATAATATTAAAAAGTAAAATTTAAAAAGAGCCAGAATGAAATTAATAGCGTGTATTACCACCTCTTGCTCTAATAACTGCCTGCATGCGTTCTGGCATGCTGTGGATTATGTTTTTAATCTCCACTTGTGGGATTTCATCCCAAGCAGTTACTAAGGCAGATTTCAGTGCACGAAGGTTCTGTGGTGGGTTGGGACTAGCTTTGACCCTTCGTTTTAGCATGTCCCAGACATTGCTTAAAACAGCCAGCACTAATGAAGTTTTAAACTGAAACGGAAGTTTTCAAAAAAATAAATTATATTTTGTGTAAACTCAAAAATAAAGTTTGGGTTAAATTCCGTGCCGCTAAGTGCATCTTTTTTTCCACGATAAGTCGTGGGTCACGGCTGCTGTGGTGCGTATGTGGCAGTCATTACATGAGCCAAGTCAGTAGTCTTTGTTGGCGGGTCTATAACACTGACACCAGGGTTTGTGAGAAGAAGGACCCGATTTTCAACATAAATAAATACCTAAACAATATGTAAAACTTAAAGATCGATGCAGTGGCGTAGCGTACCTTGGAGGGGCCCTGTATCAAAATTAGTTGGGGGGCCCAAATGAAGGATAAAGATTTCTCACAAAAGAAACAAAAATGCTAGCATTAAATTAAATGCTGATTGCTGAGAAATTTTGAGCATTTTTTTTACTTGGGATTAAGTGACATTGTGGATAACATGCTTACACACGTTAGGGGTCTCTGTAGCCCGGGGGCCCAGTATCATTGATACGGCGGTAGCTACGCCACTGGACCGATGCGAACTCACGTATGATGAACAGCATGGCGGCAGAGTGTTCGAACGCGACGGTGTCCGAGGCGTTCATGACGGGAACTGATCGAGACTTAAAACGATCAATTGGAGAGAATCAGCGCAATCGATCCAAATGTCATACAAATTTATTAGAGACATACAGATGAGTTGAGTACTTTGGAAGGCGTGTAGAGTTGGCCAGTAAATAATAACTATAAATAAATCACGCACTTGTCTACATGTCAGTATAACAATGCGGTTTCACGCTTAGAATAGGCCACCTCATTTTTCCCGTGGGAGTGCAGGAAATTCCCTAAGATACGAGTATTATCCAGGGCTTCTCGAAACTGATGAAGCTTTCTCAATTAATAATCCAATTTTTAACACTACACTTTACTAAACTGTACAAAAATATAAAATATTTTATAAAAGATTATTAATTGCCTTCATCGGTTTCGAGAGGCCCTGGTTACATATCTTAGGGAATCCTCATCAACAGCTCATATACGTCCCCACCGAGAGGCTCGAGCCTACCCTGGAGTAGAGCGATTAGGACTTAGTAAACCAAGCTGGCCCAGTGCGGGTTGATCGACTTCACACACAACCTTTGAATTTTTTTGGTTTCATCACGATGTTTTCCTTCGCCATAAGAGCATCGAATAAACGTACATGGGAATTCGAAAACACATTTGTACGTGGTGGGAATTGAACCCGCGTCTCCCGGACGGAAGATAGCGGCCCTAACCACTAGACCACCGATGACGCTCTTAGGGAATTGACTGTACTATATTGGGTTTAGCGCTACATAGGCGAAATGCAGGCAACTGACATTTTATGGTGCACTAAGAAACACACATTGCTTTTTTAATTTTATTTTTTAATGTGCAATAAAGAATATTTGGCATACCTTTATACACTCGTAGATGCGTCAGATAAATCAGTCTAATTGCGTCTAATTTAGGCCCATCTCGAGACTTAAGATGGGAACTCAAGTACTAATTATTTTATTCGAATTAAATTTTTTACAAATTATTTCATATCTCTCTTGTCTCGCGATCTCTCTCTCTTTCTTCAAATCTTTATAAAAACTAGTTGACTGTTTCGATGTAGAGTTGTGAATCCTTTCAAATGAGAACTTTTCTAAAAGAAGGACAAGTCTGCCTAGTCGATAACCTTGCGTTCCGAGACACTCTGTAATCGATTTGAGCGTACTTAAACGTGTACCAAATGACTAGCAGTGAGCGAAAGTTCTTTTTGTTTTCTCATCGCTGTATAAGTATCATGTAAACTGAGTTAAGAACAATCAGGCCTTACCAACAAGCAGAAACAGCACAAAAGACGTCAAAACTAAAGCTTTCTAACAAAATTACGAAGTATTTGTTTTTATAAAAAATTCTAATACAATAATACCAGACTGCCACGTCTGTTGATACTAAACTCTAGAGAGTACAATAATGTCCTGTCTTATTAATTTAAACGATGTCACAGATAGTAACTGGTTATTTTTAGCACACTACGATAAGTTACCGGTTTTAGATTCAATTATTTGGTAATGTAGGTAAAGGTTCTTATATAGCATAGATACATAAATATTTCTTCTTAAAAGTATTGCATTGTAAAAAGAAGGATTTATGCCAAGGACTTCAATATGTATTGAATTTTGTTTCTTTTTGTTATAAAACAAATCAAATCAATCAATCAGCCTATTGCAGTCCACAAAACAAATACCTAATTAAGATACACTTCTCATCAAAAAATCGAAACACCTTGCAAGTTTATGTTTTGTAAGGAATAACAGAAAAATGTGTATATTTAGAAATATATGTCAAATGTCATTTAATAGTGAGTAATGAATGATCACATAGGATTTCATATTACTCACTACTCAAAAACATTTGACATATATTCCTAAATATACACATTTTTCTGTTATTCCTTACAAAACATAAACTTGTTTCGATTTTTTATTAAAATAATTAAATTAATAAAATAGGGGTGAAATAGTGAGGGTTTGCTAAAACCATTTTTCAATTCTAGTATATGTTTCAGAAATATTTCGTTATAAAGTGCTTATTTTTATTACGAGTCAAGTCTCTCCCCCCCCTACCAGCGAAACGGTTGTATTTGGAATTGTGAAAAAATTCACGGTTGAATTTAATTAAAGGAAAATTATCAACATCAAGTAGGCTTTACAGGTTATCAAATAATAGACCAACTTATAAAATTTACTTGTACAAGTAATAAATTTGGTACTACAAATATCATAGAAAATATTTTGATGAATGTTAACTGTCTTAAACAGGTACATAAGTAGTATTGGTCAACTACGGAACCCTACACTTTTCATGGCCTGACACGTGCATGGCTGGTTTTATTTTTATATAATTTTAATGGATGTTAATAATATTAACATAAATTATGTATCAGAAGAAAACATTTTTCTTTAAAAGGATATAGATTTCTGATACCAATTGGTTTAGTGATATTCTAACAAAACTTGTAAATACCTACTTATCAAAAGTTTTTAGCCACTGAAATAATAGGTTATCATATAAGTTACTTGTTTAGGAATTTAGTAGGTAAATTGTATTTCTATTGACGGGATACAAACATTATACAATTTGAATTATAATGTTATTTGTCATTGATGTTCATTGAGCCTGTAATAAACAGATTTTGCCCAGTGGTGACGGCAGAGTATAATACATTTGTCACCAACCCCTACTCTTCCCGTGGGTGTCGGAAGAGGCGACTTAGGGACTACACATTGAACAGGGAACGGGCAGCAGCTCTCTCTGATACAGTAACCTTTTAATCTGCGATCTCCAACCCGCCTGCCAAGCGTGGAGATTATGGCGAAACCCTCCACTTAAGTGGAGGAGGCTCATAGTCCAGCAGTGGACTATAACGGGCCGTTGATTTGATTTTTTGATTTGTGTAATTTTAGTGAACAAGATTACCTATAATGTTTATCATTCATAAAATATAATAATAAGGTAACATTTTCCTCATTGTTTATGCCTTTTGAGAATTTCTATGAAAAGTTCAGAATAATATTTATTAACTACTGTAGCGGCATAAACATTTATCATAGCAAGCAAGGCGTGCCGGCTCGAATACTTTCCTAGTACTTACCGATTTAGGCTAAGACCTAACCTAGTTCCTTAATTTGTTTAGTAAGTTTACTGTATTAAATCTTCTGAACATTCTATCTGGCGTCTCACTCACTCATCCCTCCTACACTACTCAATTTGTTCTTGGGAAGAAGTAATTGAACCTACTTATTTGAGCTCAAGGACAAATTGAGTATCTTGACTCATAAACAAATATATAACTATAAGTACTATGTACTACAACTTTTTTGTTGATTAGGAATATAAAGATATGGCATATTATGGTGACAGTCCTGTATGTGGTATTTATTTATTGCTTCTTCTTTAAGGGCTCAGAAACTTAAACCTCAGAGTACTTAACTAATCTTGACAAAGTTTGCCAAACAAGCGGGCAGCTGGAGTAGGGATGGGACGTTACAAATAATGAATTATGTGGGTTTAAATATTCCCAAAGCAAAACAGAAAACCAAAAAAGCAAAGCCTTAAGCTACAGGAGGTATTTCGTAATACACATTACCATATAAATAAAGGTTGTACTTTTATCTGGCGAGTTACAGGTTTTAACTGAATATGTTTTCTCTTAAACAAAAATTGACACTGGATTAATATTACTTGTTTATAGTTTCAGATATTATCGCCCAGAATCCACCACGTGAACTAACTATTGCCACAAAGAAGTTCATTTCAAGGTTTTGCGGCGTTAGATGAATTATTAATTATAATGTATGAAAATTCAATGAAACTTACCATGTTCGAAGGCCCGCTGTATTCCATAGCCATTATTTGCTCTGTCGTAAACACTCCCGTTGGCTAGCCGGCCACTTTCATCCGAATAATCCATTTTTGTAATCGACACCCGACACCCTAATACATAACCTACAATAGAATTATTATACGTTTCTGCATTAAAGCTCACGAAAGCTTTATGTTATGAATTGTGAAAGTTAATTCTGTCGCTAAAACTATAATACTGACGAAATACTCAAGTATTTAATTCCAAAATAAGCACTCCAAATATTCCGATACCGCATAATTTCGCCACGAATTTTTGACAGATACACAATAGATAGATAGTGTTGTATAGTAACTGAACCGAACGTAACGCTGTCGATATTGTAATCTTTAAAGCAACAAAGTCGATGCCTACCTATCTTTTAAAATTGTATAGTATTGATTGATATATTAAGATAGGACATATATTTCTATTTTTGTTAATAATAGAAGACAATACGCTGATATTAGGTCAGATTATTGCATCGTTAAAATTTGAATAGGTTCATTACAAAATTAATTTTCATAGAACTTTAAAATAAAAAGTTTGTGTAACGACGATTTACGTTCAGACAAGATAAGAGTTTGAAAAAATCAAATATTTTAAGCATTTTTTGAGAATTTAAATGATCGGATTTTTTTTCACTTCAATTATTTAAAGAAGTGACAAAGATTTTTAAACTCACTTCCACTTTTACTTTATTTGGAACCTAGAGATGATTCAAGATTGATATTCATAAAAAATATTATGGGTACAAAAAAACACTTTAATCATTCCCACAACGAATTAGGAAGTCGTTTAAAAATATTAATTTATTCTAAAGAATTAAATTTAAATAAACACGTAAACACTCAAGTCAAGAGAAAAGAGATAGTAGGCAGAGGCAGCACATAGCAGTAAATTCATCAAGATGTCATTTTCATAATCCTAATATATATATATTTTTCAAATATCGATAATTCATTCTTCCGACAACACTAAACAGCAATAAACGTCAGAGATTGTGAGCGTCAGGACCGCTTGACAGGTGTCTGAAAATTTACGAAATGTATACTATAAAACTGTACCTAAATAGTACTGAATAGTACCTATGAAAAGATAAATAGTACTTCAGGCATTTACATTATAAATAGGTAGTGCAATGCTCAATCCATTCTGATGTATGGTTGGCTTGTACATTACTACATCTAGCCAACGCGTATGAACCTTAATCTGTAACATGTATCAGTAAACTGTACCTAAATAGTACCTTAAAAAAGCGGCCAAGTGCGAGTCGGACTCGCCCATGAAGGGTTCCGTAGCAGCAAGTAACATCTTTACGCATAAGGTTTATGTTTATGAAATTAAATGTTTATTTTTTAGTTGATTTTTTTGAAAAAAAATATATTAATAACATCAATATCATTTTTGAAGACCTATCCATAGATACCCCACACGTAAGGGTTCGATGAAAAAAAACTTTTGAGTTTCAGTTCTTACCAAGTTTCAACAGTATAGTTCTTATAGTTTCGGAAAAAAATGGCTGTGACATACGAACGGACAGACAGACATGACGAATCCATAAGGATTCAGTTTTTTGCCATTTAGCTACGGAACCCTAAAAAGCAATCTTGAAAAAAATAATTATACGGATAGTGTGTGAGTGGGGTGCGTGTGGGTTGCGTGTGGGGTGCAAGTGTGGTGCAAGTGTGGTGCGAGTGGGGTTCGTGTGGGGTGCGTGGGGTGCAAGTGTGGTGCGAGTGGGGTTCGTGTGGGGTGCGTGGGGTGCAAGTGGGGTTCGTGTGGGGTGCAAGTGTGGTGCGAGTGAGGTTCGTGTGGGGTGCGAGTGGGGTGCAAGTGGGGTTTGTGTGGGGTGCGAGTGGGGTGCATGTTGGGGTGCGAGTGGTGTGCAAGTGGGGTGCGAGTGGGGTGCAAGTGGGGTGTTACAGTAA